>CM076583.1:710986352-711435148 GCA_034641835.2 Pinus albicaulis | reverse complement strand
CTTGATCTTCCTTCTAGCGACTAAGCTTTTTCAAAAGGACCTGCTCTGATACCAATTGTTGGGAAAAATACTGAGAAGGGGGGGGGGGGGTGAATCAGTATTTAGGGCAAACTCAAATATTTTTACTTTTCCTTACTTCAAAACCCATACGCTACTTTCCTGAAGCCAACTCGCGTATACACGCGGATATCCTTAATAAAACATGCGTATGCACAGAGATCTTATTATGCAGATATTTCTTAACTTAGATCTTTGCAACATTCATTCATATGATTTTTATTTAACAGTAAGAAAGTGCAGTAATAACAGAATAAACCATTACATATAAGCAACACACATGAACACCAGGATTTTAGGTGGAAACCCAAGTCGGGAGAAAACCACCACTACCGTTGTCTCAGCCTTCAATATTTTATTATAGAGAAAACATCATACAACCATGTACTGGTGCAGACTCATACTAGCATGCAGGCACCCACCTGCAGAAGGCTACAACCTTCTCTCGTTTACCAGCCTCTCCTGGAAGGGAGCTACAACCCCCTGCTCTCGTTTACCAGCCTCTCCTGGAAGGGAGCTACAACCCCCTGCTCTCGTTTACCAGCCTCACTTGGAAGGGAGCTACAACCCCCTGACTGAAGGCTTCAACCTTCAGCACCACTACAGACCACGTTTCATCAATTTTCAAACTGGATCAAACAGCTTTAACACAACCCTTCATTTATCAACAAACATACTTTGACCATTGCTTCCAACAGAACCGTAAAACCACTGTAACCAGAATATTAGAGATTACCCAGACTTCAGAATAGATATGCAGAAACACATTCAACCTTGATCAACCATTAGATCAGATACCATACGCGCTTTTATTTAATCAGACCCGCGTATACATCTGTGCATTTTTCCAAAATAACCCTAACTTCCCATACGCGCCTTTGTTTAAACAAATCCGTGTATACACGCGCTTTTTATGAACTGAACCTGCGTATAGATCTATAAAAGATAATTTTTGCAGAACAGTTCAGATCTATGAACTTACCCAGATTTCTTCAATTTCTTCAATAGGTTTGCGCCAAGTCTTCAATACTTATTTTCAGATCATCTTAGAGATTCATCAATTCCAGATCTAGATATTTTGACCCTTCATCATATTCAGAGGTGCATCACAGATTCAGATCTATTGATTAAGAACAGAGTTCAACCATACAGATAAACTTCAGAGTGAGGTATTCATTAAAGCCCAGACACTTGCAGCCCCTTGCACAATGAATTTCTTCTCCTTAAATATATCTAGCCTTTGACAATACCATGAGCCAAAACCATACAACTTCCAATGGTATTCATGGACGGGATCAAATAGATAATCCAGCGCTCAGTACAATGGGTCAATACCATGGTAAAGTCCCTTAGTTTTATTAAATTAGAGCACAATTAAGCATATGTGACTTGGCACGTACTTTTCTGCGTACATACGCGACTTATCCTCAACAAACCCGCATATGCCTTGTGACATACCTTGTTTAACATTATTCTGGCACTTTCTGATATTTCTTTCTCTGATACTTCTGAGCTGCTTGTAGAACATCAGATTTACATCATTAATAAACTCATCAAGCATCAAGAAAAACTTCATTAAGTAGGTTGCCATCATCTTCATCAAGTGGGTTTCCATCAAGGACAACACTCTACATCATATTGCCAACATCACCATCCACTCACATTCCCTCACCCCATGATGACCCTTCTACATCTCCACTCACTCACATTCCTTCACCTCAGGATGATCCTCCTTCTACACCTTCCCACAGGCCTTCACCCTCATCTCATGACACCACAACATCAAACAGTGAAGAGAGTAATGAGTCAAATGGCAGTGAGGAAGATGGCAATGAGACAAAGAGCAGTGAGGAAGATGGCAGTAATGAGGGCAGTGAGACAGATGACCCTGAGATGGTTGACATAGAGCCTTTTCCTTTGACATATCAAAGAGGTCATAGGCAATTGTTTGCTCCACAGATTGTGGAAGGGGCCCTGCCTTCATCATCAACAAAACATCTTGATAAAGGTAAGGAAAATGTTGAAGAGAAGGTCATGGTTGAAAAAGAAGATGAACATGAGACTGAACAAGAGTTTCAATTGACTGACCTTAAGAGTGAGGATGAGGGAAGGATTACAAGCATGTTGATCAAGAGCAAGGATGCCTAGGTTAGGGAGCTACAAAAAAATCTTGGCAGGGCAAATAATGTGATCCATTTCCTTGAGGTTGAAAACAAGCAGCTGGAGACCACCTAGACACAGAAAAAGCCATCTGTGAAATCAGAGTTATCAGAGGTTGGAAAGAGGCTGGAAAATCCAAGGAAAACCTAGATGAGATCTTGGGCACTTTTGATGAGAATTAAGAAGAGTAAGAACAACTTCCTAGGAGGAGGAAAAGGACAATTGGTTTGAAGAAAGCCTTAGCCAAAGAAAGAGAGCAAGAGACAGCATTGGAAGAGAAGCTCACTCCAAGTGAGCTTCATGCCATGAAAATAGATTATGATAGGTAATCTTGGCTAGAGATGGAAAATGTTCACTTAGAGGATCAGCTGGAGAAGGCCAAGAGAGACCTTGACATGAAAAAGAAGATGGCAAGGCATTATGCCATGGGGAACAAAATTGCAAGGGACAAGCTCAAAAGAACCCTTGCAAAGATTCAAGTCCTAAAAGGGGAAAAGGAGAAATACAAGATGGATATCCTTTTTGATGTATCCCTTCAAGCCTCCCAAACATGATCAGTAAGTTAAAATCCAATTTTGACACATTTTTTTACTTTTAGAAATTTTGACAGTTAGCCAGCAGAAAAAGGGCCAAGCGCACAGCGCCACTGGCGTTGCGCTCTTTTTTGGGGCACCCAATTGAGGAAAAATTTACATTTTCATGATTCTTAGGCCAAGTAAATCACCCTCAGAAAGGTTCAAGTCATTTGGAGCAGAACTGGTCCCTCAAAAGGGCCAAAAACAAGCAAAAAATCACCTTTCTGCCCTCTTTTCAGCACTAGCACTGCGCCCTGAGCAGTCTTGGGAGAATGGGCTTTTGAGCTAGTAAATGGAATCCATTCTGAAAACTAAATGTATATTTGGAAACTAGACAGGACAGGATTTCGAATGAGCTATCATGGAGCTCATTTGTACACCTAGAAGGCCTCCAAATCTCAGTTGCAACTCAAGTTATTTTACTAGTTTTGGCGTTGCGCCCTTGAACCTTGGCACTACGCCCTTGCCAAAAAGTCAAAAAAAGACACTTGGAGATATTTTTAAAGTTATTGAGAGGCCTTAAAGGTCAAATGATTCCTAAATTAGCTCATAGGTTAGCTTAGAAGTTATTTTTGCATTTATGATTTTGGGATATTTGTGCCTTGGGCCTTGCATGGTCTCATAGGAAAAAATGACATTTTGGAATCCTAGATAGGGTTTTTCTCCTCCTTTGCAAGTTAAATACTGCATGGAGGCTTCATTATTTTTGTTGGTTGTTTTATGGAGATGAATACATAGACTTGGAGTTTTGAAGAAATGGGCTTTTGAGGTTTGTGACTGTTTTGGATTGAATGCCATGGATGCAAGAAATTTCATAGGATTCATGAACTTTGTTGAATGGTGATGTGATTCTAATATTGTATTTGTTTCCTCATTTTTTACATATTTTCCATCTTTTCTCTTGCAACAGAACAAAAATTTTAGGTTAATACATGTTGTTTAGAGGCACCTTAACTATGTCTGCTTTCTATTGTTTAAATGTTTTCCTCTACTAGGTTTTCTTGGAGAAATTAGGAGTTCCCTGTTTCTCCATGTCCATCTAGTTTGTTTCCTTGAAATTAAATCTAGAGTATGGCTAAAGAATTTTATGGTTTACCCTGTCCTTTGGTTTTTCTTTAAATTTTGTTCTCAAGGCTTTCTTTGAAGGGTACTAATTAGGGTTTATGATAAAGAAATTTATGGTTTGCCTTGTCCTTTAGTTTATCTTGAAATGGTTACTTTGAAGGTGTTTATATTTTGATTAAGGAATTTAGGATTTCCCTGCTCTTTGATCATTACTTATGTTTTATCTTAAATTTTTTCTTTCTATGAAGGTAGATAACTAGAGAAGTTAGGAGTTCCCTGCTCTCCAGGGTTTGCTGGATAGTTTTTTTTAAGTTTACTTGATAGAGCTAGGTCAAATAGGTTTATGATGTGCCCTATACTTTGATTATTTCTTATGCATAGTGCTCTTAAAATACTTTTCTTGTTATAGTATATGTTAAAGGATTCTTAATTGCCCTTTAAACCTACTAAATTCACCATTTAATGTTAATTTCACTCACCTAAGCTATTAATATCCATTTGGCTTTGTTAAATTTTTCCTATGAAACACCCTTGACCTATTATAGTACTTTTCAAGACCTTTTGTAGACTCCATAGCCCAATGGTCTGAATCTCTCTCACTCTATCTGTTATGCTTGATAAGCAACCCAACCAAACAAAACAAACAAAAAAACACTATCATTATAACTAGCCTAAAATCAAAACCCTAAAATCAATCAAGTTACATATTTTACACAAATATAGAGAGAGCCATCTCTGAGTCCAGGAAGGCTAGGTCCTAGGGCTCCAAAGTTGGTTTGATGTTACCCTTGTTCAATTTGGTCTTGCCAAACTAACAAATTACAGGGACCTAACACCTATCCTAATATCTTCTTTCCTCGGTCATCTTGGCTGTGATCTTTACGGAGAGAGCCCTCTCCTTGCCTAGTAGGGCTAGCTACTTGGCTAAGTGTGGTTTGTGGTTACCTTAGAATTTCCCTTTTCAGCCTAAGGTTCAATTCGAGTGATAACATGTACAACCTCTTATCCACATCCTTAGATGAGTTTTCTATGTTCAATTTGCAACCTGTTACCATCGAAGGATGGGTTTGCAATCTTCCATTTTGAATTTCTTGGGCATTTCCTTGATGTACTTGGCTTGAAATATAAATATTCCTTTCTCTTGCTGATATATTTGAAGCCCTAAGAATTATTTCAGCTCACCAAGTAAAGACATCTCAAACTCACTTTGCATCTTTTTAGAAAAGTTCTTACTTAATCGATCATCATTGCTACCAAATATTATATCATCCACATATACCTCAACGATTGTCAAATTCATTATCTATTTGTACATAAACATTGCTATCAAAAATACCTTTCTTGAACCCTTTTTGACGTATATATCCATCAAGATGAGCATACCATGCTCTGGGAGCCTGCTTGAGACCATATAGAGCCTTCTTTAACCTGCAAACATAGTCTTATTTTTTTTATAGTAAAAAACCTTCAAGTTGTTCAATGTAAACTTCTTCTTCTAATTCGCCATTCAGAAATGCTAACTTAACATCCATTTGGTAGACTTTGATTTTTATTGAACATGCATAGGCAAGAAAAATTTGGATGGCTTCCATTCAGGCAACTGTTGCAAATGTTTCGTCGAAATCAATTCCTTCCACTTGTGCATAGCCTTTGCAAACCAATCTTGCTTTGTTTCTGGTAACCTGTCCATCTTCATTCAATTTTTTCCTGAACACCCATTTAGTCCCAATGAAATTTTTATCTTTTGGTCATGGAACTAATTCCCAGGTGTTATTCTTCTTGATTTGACCCAATTCTTCATTCATAGCTACTACCCAATGTTCATTCTGGTTGGCTTCTTCAAAACTACTAGGCTCAAAGTTTGTTAGAAAAGCAATGTGAGCTTGTTATGATGAATGAAGTTGTCGACCTTCATTTATGTCACCAATGATTTGATTTGATGGATGGTTCTTTTGAATCCATTATTTTGTTCTCTTTGGAGGAGCTTCTTATTGTTGCTCCGGTATATCTTGATGATCATTATTTACTTCTTCTTGGTTGATAGTTGCTTCTTGTTCTAGAATTTTCTCTGTATATTTTTTAACCTCTGTCTCAAGTTCCAAAGATTTTAGATCCTCACCATTATTCGTTAGAACACCATCTTCGTCAAATGTAAAATTTATGCTCTCCACTATCTGTTTTTATCTTAGATTATAGTTGCATTTATAGGCCTTTCTTTTGTGTGAGTAACCAACAAAGATACCTTCATCAACACGTGATTCGAACTTATCCAAATTTTGATCTTCTCTTTTGATATAACATTTGCTTCTGAATATTTTGAAATATTTTACATTAGCTGGTTTTCGTTTCCATAATTCATATGGGGTCTTGTTGCAATTATTTCTAAGAAGACTTTGGTTGATATCGAAGATTGCCGTATCAATTGCTTGAACCCAGAATTTTTCATCCAATTTTGAGTCCTTCAACATTTTTCTACCCATTTCTTGTATGGTTATGTTCTTTCTTTCAGTAACTCCATTTTGCTGAGGTGTTCGTGCTATTGAAAACTATCTTTTTATTCCATTTTCATCACGGTATTGCTGAAATAATTTGGAAGTGAATTCTTCGCCATTATATGATCTTAGACACTTAATTTTCAAATCAGTTTCATTTTTTACCAACACCTTGTAGATCTTAAAGCACTCAAATGTTTCAGATTTTTTCTTTAGGAAACTAACGACTGTCATCCTGGTATAGTAATCTATCATTAACATGAAATATAATTCTCCATCTAAGCCTTTTATTCTCACATGACCACATAGATCAGTATGTATCAATTCCAATGGAAGTGATGCAAAGTGTTCTTTTGTTTTAAATTGGAATTTTGTTTTCTTGTCGTAACGACAAGCCTCACGTAGTGTGTGGGAAGGTTTTGATATTTTCGGCATTTCTCGTACTACTTCTTTTTTTATTATCCTAACAAGATTTTCAAAGTTTATGTGACCCATTCGTTTGTGCCATAACCAGCTTTCATCATCTTTAGCTAGTAGACATGATTTAGTTGCTTCATCTAGAATGTATATGTCATTTGGAGCTCGACTTGCAGTAGCCACAATTTTACCATACCTGCCTTTCCTGATTTCACATTTTGTGGAGTTGAATAGAATTATGTGTCCTTGATCACACATTTTTCCAACACTGAGCAGATTGTGATTCATGTTTTCAACCAATAGAAAATTCTTGGCTAGAACATCTTTGCTTCCGAGAGTGACAGTTCCATCCTTCTTCTCTTTCATAGATACAAATTTTTTTCTATCTCCAGTCATATGCCTTGAGCAACCGCTATCAACATACCACACATCTTTGTTTTTTTGAGCCTTGAGAGCAAGAGCACAATTATCAGACTTCTTCTTCTTCCATGTTTGTTCGTTCTATGGCTTCGAAGATTCTTCTAGAGGATTTTTAAGTCTGCAGTCTCGGGCTATGTGTCCAAAGTTCTGACATTTGTAGCATTCCATATTATTTCTTAAATGTTCAAATCTATTGATGTTTTTTTGAGCCTTGGGAGGTTCATATTTGAAGGATATCTTGGAATTGTATTGGTTCCTAGGGTATGTGTGACATTCTACAGCTTTATGACCAAATTTTCCACATGAATAAAAATAGCCATGAAAAATATTTTGGTACCTAGATGGAAATATTCGTCGAGGAATTGTCTTCCAAGGATGTTCTTGCGAATCTTGTCCAATGAAGTCTACATGCATTTCAGATATCATAGGTTCATTGTATTTTGTTGTAGAAGGTCCTGCTTCTTCTTCTTTGTAACCGATGCCACTTCTGTCATTGTAAGATCATTGATTGTTGATAAGTTCTTCCAATTCCCTTGAGTTGTTGGCATAGTTTTGGACAGCTTTTCCCTTCCTCACTTCCTTATGCAATGAGACTACTTTGGCTTCTAATGATTCCATTTCTTGGTTTATTTCTTCCAACTTCTTTTGAAGTGACTCTTCAATACATTTGTATTCTTCAACTTCAATTTTGAGACCTTGAACTTGTTCTTCAAGAGTATTGGAACAGATCTTCTCAGCCTTGAGCTCTTTATAAGCCTAGTTGCCTCCTTATAAAATTCTTCTATGGTCAACCCTTCTTCTTCGTTGTTTGATACCTATTTTTTATTGTGCTTGGCCATAAATAGTACTCTCTCATTGGCTTCTTCTTCACTGTCACTCTCTTCATCGGATGATGAGCTATCTTCTTTAGAGAGAAAGTTCCTTTTGGGTCCTTTCTTTTTGCCTTGATTTTTGAATTTCTTAAAGCCTTCCTTTCCTTTTGAGTTTCCATCACTTATGTTTGGAAATTTTGCTGTGAAATGCCCAACCTCATCACAGCCGAAACAGATCAATGGAAGTTTACCTTTGAATTTTCCCTTACCAATTTTTAATTTTCTCGTAAAGTAAGCATATTCTTCATCTGAAATACCTTCTTCATAATCTCCCTTTTCTTCACACTTGCAGGTGCATGTATTTTCAATTGAAGGTTGTTTGTCCTTATTGGTTTTCTGAGATGCAACAAACATAGTTTCTATATGCGAAGTACCCTCTTCTTCATCAAGTCTCATTTCATATGCTATGAGAACTCCGTGTAATTCCTCTTTGCTGAGTTTGTCCATATTTTCACTGTATTCTAAGACTGATACCTTTGAGTTGAATGTCCCTGGTAATGTTCTAAGAATCTTTTGTATAATAGTCTTCTCATCAAATAGCTCTCCCAATCCTTCCAGAGTGTTGGTTATTGCCATATTTTTTCATTATGAGTTGCTCAAAATTTTCTCTATAGATTTGAAGCTTTGCTTCTTTGACATTTGAATCACCTGCATATATATTCTCAAGCTTGTCCCATAGATTTTTGGCAGTTTTACAACCCAACGCCTTATGATAAGAATATTCAATAAGTCCATTGATAATAATATTCTTTGCTTTTGCATAATTTACCAAATTCATCTTACCTTGTTCATCCGTGGTTGGTGTAAAGCCAATTTGAATAGTGTCCCATACTTTGTAACCTTGCGCCAAGAGATAGACCTCCATTCTTCCTTTCCAGAGTGTATAATTATTTTCATTGAATAGAGGTACACCATTCTTGGTATTCTCCATGACCTCCTTCCAGTTGTTAAACTACTATTGAAGGAAACAATATCTAATACCAATTGTTGGAAATACTGAAGGGGGGGTGAATCAGTATTCCTTTCAATTAGTATTATTGTTAATCTTTCACAGCATTAGTTAATCTTCAATTATTATCAGTGTTTGTACAATGATAGCAGTAAATAAAAGGAACACAACTAAACACAATTTTTAAGGTGGAAACCCTCTCCGGGAAAAAAACCACCTGAATGATTTTCTAATAATTCTTTAATATTCAACTCCTATTGAAAATAAAGCTCCAAATTCCTAGAATCTAGAAAATAATTCTTCTCCAGCTCCCACTGGATGGAAGGTCCAACGCCCGAGATTCTTCAGTATTCAATTGAACGGATGCCCCAACACCTAATGAGCTACAACTCACCCTAGCACCACCCTGACACCCTGAATTTTTCATAGCCTTGAATATGTTGGTGACTTCATGCACCATCCTAGCACCACCCTACCACCCTATATAAGAATAAAAAAATAATGGAATCCCATACCAGGGAAAATGGTCCACTTTACGATGATATAGAATGATGTAGAAGAAGAAGACACACTAGACCATAACCCCAAATATGACACAACCACCTAATGATCATCCTAGACCTCCCAACACTGCCTCTTCAGCTCTTGGAAAATAGACATTTGTAAAAAATTTACAATGATGCATTTACAATGACTCAGTACATTGATACCTTTACAATGACTGTATGCAGTGCTGCCCTCGTGAAGACTTCATGTGGTGAACTTCTTGCTGTTGTTATATACCTAGATTGATGCTCTTGTCATGCTACCCTTTCTCAATCTTAAGAACATTATATCATGCATTGATTCTTATCTTGATGAATATATAATACCTGAAAAAATTCTTCAAGGAAATACCCATGACATGATAATATCAAAACTTACCTCGTCCTGCAGAGCATATATCAGTTCTAAACAAAAAAAAAGGAAATTAGAATAAAAATAAACTAATGCAATTCAAATATGATCATGTATATATAGAATATTCTTACTTGGAGCTTACCTCTGTTGCACCTTTCTTTGCTTTGCTTCCCTAGAAAGTCTGGTCGTTTCTAGACCTTGACAACACATGATCTAGTTTTTCTTTCCTTCTAGGAGCTCGATATTGAATTTGGTGTATCTCTGTTATTTCAGATCCCCGATATGTGATTTTCAGTCCTGTAGTAGTCCCCCAAGTATTATTTTCAATGCCACAGGTCTGACCCAATTTATATTATTCAAGGCAAAGTTATGCCCAATCTCCCACAATGACCTAATTATAGACTGGTTTAGTAGAGCGCACTTTTACGTCATGCCATGTGTCATTTTTTCTTCATTAGACTTTGAAATTGATATAGAGAAAACTAAATTATGTGCCCTATCCACCACTTTTTAGATAATTTCAATCTGATACTCAGAGAGAGAGTTATGAAGATTTTCCCAAGGTCACCGCTTTGAGATGAAGTTCAGGAGCCTGCAAAAACACTGACTTCCACAGATCTTATCTCTGAAAATATTGTGCACCTTAATCTAAAATTTTTACAGGAGCTTCCTCAGGATTTCAGCTTCGCCTCATAAAAATTTCAGCTTCTTAACCTTTGTGGAAAAATAATTTATAGTGAAAATTCTACGATGAATTGTTTTAGGTAGCGAAATCCCCACATGAGGAAGATACGAGGATCACAATTTATAAAAATGCTTAGGTTGAGAGGGTATTCAACAAGAAAACATGGGATGGATTTTAGGAGCTTAAAACTTATTAATTATTGACTTTTCAATGATCCATTCCACAACCCCATGGGATTTTAGCCCACTAACTGGGGTTACAAACTTCAAACATGAATATATGTCAAACCGTGAAGAATTACATGGTGTTCCATTTATCAACAGAAACATCTCGATAAGAAGAAACCATAAAAATATTCTTGACCTAGAATATAGTAATTCGGTAGGTAAATATTCCCATTCAAGATCTGGGTAGCCCCTGGTGCTACTTGGGTTGACATCAATGACAACTACTAATCAACAGGCCCGAGGAGAGTGAAATGAAAACATGGGAGACGATCTACAGGGCTTAGGGGAGTAAAAAAAGATTATAATTCCAAATAAAAATAAGTTTTTGCATGTAGGATCTCCAATCCACAAACAAAAATAACCAAAGAGTGGCCCAGATAACAATAGTTTAAAATTGAAGGAGATGAATTGGAGTAAGAATGATCTTACCATGGTGTTGGAGGAGATCACATTGAGGAAGCAGTTGATCCAATTTTCTGTTGCTCATATTACAAGATGAATTCCCCATCCAAAGTGTGTAGGATTCGAGGGATTCTATGCATGGTCCTAATAACGGGGCTTGGGTGCCTCGATAAGAGGAAATTTTCTAAAATCGCAAGTTAAAATTTGATCCATTTCCAAAATGAACCAAACATGCTTTAAAGAGATATTTACCTACGCAGTTCTGTTTCCAATATTATGCATGGTGTCGAGGTTATTATGATGTGAGGTGATGGTGATAACCTTTTCCTCAAAGAATTTGAATATGGGAAATCTAGTAATGATGGTAAGTTTTCATTCCAAAATTATGAAAAAGGTGATTGTTGAGTGTTTTAATCGCCCTTAAAAACCACTTAATATTAAATTATCGACCAATGAATCGTAATCTTTGGTTTACACTATGTATCGATTCAAGGTTACAATTAACTATAGAATGGTTGATTTCTTTATATATTATACCGAGTCTTGTTTTGATTTTTTTAATTTAAGAACTAAGAAGAAATGAACTCAAGTTCAAGAATGCACTTGCAATCCTGATAACTATTGATAATGAAAACCATGACACTACTTAATATTTCACAATTATTCTCATGCTTACTTCTAAAAGAACACAATGTTTATTAAGTCACAAGAAACATGCCAATCCTTGCTTGAAAGAGAAAAGAATGTTCATATTTAATTGTTGGAATATAAACTTTTAAATGCAACATCTTTTTCCAAACAAATAAATTCCAAGTTTCTAATTACAATATTCAAGCTTCACAATAGCAATCTCGATCTAAATGAAACCTCTAGTTTAAGAAAAAATGAATCATCCACTCACACACTAAAGAATTACGAACTAGACTTTCACAAGTAAATAGAAATAAGACTAACTACTACTGAACTATGATGACACTTAGTTTATACACATGCCTGCTTTTTATGAATAAACAACTATATTACCAAAAAACACAAAAACAATATTTTCTACAGAGTTTATCAGCTACCTAGTTTGCAAACAGAAATGTTTTAAAATAACTCAGCACACTTCACACTACCTATATATGTATCATTACCAATCCATAAGAAATCACATATCATGTACCTAAACTAACAACTAAACCTACAACATAATTCCTAATTCAATCCTAAACCATGCTGAGCGGTAGCAGTGGTCATATTATACCATATTTGATTCAAACAATGTGCTAATATTCTCATCATAAGACAAATAGCTTTATGATATTTATCACCAGGATTCAACCAAGTTTTACCCCTACAAACACAACTTGTACACAAGATCAAAACCTTTAATGAAATCAATAGAATCAAGGAGGTATGCGTAACAAACTAATAAATAAAGATTCAAGATAATGAGTTCTGAGTATAACAAACACTATCTTCGTATCAAATATGGATCTTCAGCCTGAAACTAATTCACACAAAATTCATATAAATTCAAAAGCCTAATCAAATAAGGGAACTTTATCACAAGTCGTGGTGGACCCTGGCCACACTTGGAACAATTTGAACTAACTCAAAACTTAGAAACTTGTAAAAACCACACTAAGCATTACGAATTTTGCAGCAAAAAGCGGATTATATTACATCAAATCAACAATCCATCATAATTCTAGTACATTCCTTTCTCCAGCGTCTTGAAATTACAAAGGAATTATGATTACAATAGTGATCTCAATCTTTGTTTCTTTCTCTATAAACTATTACAACATGGATCAGGCCTTTAAAAAGGATACCCGATAAGAACTAAACTTAGTTGGTTATTTCCTACATAACAAACAGTTGAAACCGTGACTATATTAGGCTATGTAGTATCCTTTCTGAGATTGATCCTCAACTAATTGTGTTTCACTTGATTGATCTTCAGTTGGTTGCGTCTATTTGGGAAAATTGTTTTCCATCCTTGGGCACAAGGATATTGGTGCTTAATATTACAAGATATCTTGTGAACCACTTGCTGCTATACTAAGGAAAACGTTCAACGCTGACTGCCACATTAAGTACAAAATTTCAAAATATGATTTAAGTACAAAATAGTGAGGGATACTTGAATGGTGAGGATTCCATCACCTTGTGCTTTGTGTAGATTTTAAATATTCTCCAGCTACCTACCAACAAACTTCATAGTCTATTAGTCGAAGAGATAGATATTTAGAAGTAGTCTAATAAGTATGATCCCATAAATCTACCCAAACTTATTGAAAAACATTGAAATACTGCTAAGTAAAATATCTTTACCTTCAGTCACATAATAAGAAGGTTTTATCAGTAGGAGGTACAGTTCAGAAGGGTAAAACGAGTGTAAATGTAGGGAAAAGGAGTAAGGATGGGAGTAAATATGGGGACACAAATGGGATTCAACATCCCCCCATGCCTATAAAAATTCATGCCCTCATACATTTGTTGTTGTTCAACAAAAAGATAAAATTGGAGAGACCAGTACTCAATTCTCTATTGTCTTAATCAAAACTTCCAAGCCATGATGAGCTAGTGTTGAAGGCTTCTGAAAACATAAGGCCAATTTCTGAGCATCCATTTTCCTGGCAGGTTTGAGTTGGGATGACTTCCAACGAAGCAGCTGCTTATTCTCTAACTTTAGTGCATCATTCTGAGATGTAAGAGAAATATTGGTATGTCAATATTGTTTATTAGTCCTCTGAACATAATGGAATAAAACTTCATACTTGTTTGTGTGTTCCCACAACTTTAAATTCTTTCTCTGCAGTTTACTGACAAGGAGTTGCAGGTCTTCTTCCTTAGCAACAGGAGAGGTTTTGGCTGGTGTTGTAGACTGCTGGGAAGTACTTCCTTCTGCTCACTTTCCCATGTTTTACTAGCAAGTTCTTCATCATGCCCAGGTTTGTGTTTCTGGGCCTTTTTTCCCTTTTCATTTTATTCCTTTCCATGACTTTGGGGATACTTGTTTATCTGGTACACTAAAAATCAATAGTGATTCCTGAGATTTCTTTATGAGGTTTTCCTCCGTAGGAAAATTAGACTTCATTTTTGGACTAGGGTTAGGTTTAGGGTTCTGGAAAGTCTCACCCTTCAAGCTTGAAAACTTCGATGCAGGGATAATAAGTCGTTGTCGACCCTTAGTCTGTGTCTCTTCCCCTGGAAAATTTTCAATGAGGAAGTCCTTCCATGACTTCTGAATTTTTCTCAGCTCTGACACTATAACCATTTTAATCAGACTATGATGATAGAGGGAAGTTTCAAGGTTTTTATGGGCATACTTAACTCCTCGGGCCATCTTATGCAAACATTGTTCTAAGTAATAAGGAAAATTGATTCTTCAATGCTCAGAGAAATGTAGTAATAATCGAATATGATAAAGGAAAACAACATCATACCTTCCCTCACACGTGAACCTTTGCAGAATTGTGACCAACGGGTGCCAATTTTCCTCCAAATAGCTTCGCAATACTCCCTTGGACCAGCTAAGTGTCTGGTAGGTGGGATTAAGGAACTTGGTACAGTCTAATACATCCATGTTCCCTCTCTTGAAGAATAGTTCACTCATGGGAGGCAACCTTGAAGCCTTACTAATGTATTCCTAAGAAATTTTAAACTTCAAATTCCCCACTTTCACATTTTCTCCATCAAAATTTTGTGCAAAAACTAGGGTCACCTTGTCATTGAATCCTTGAATTTTTTTAAGAAACTTCATCCATCCTCTGCCATCAAACATTTCCCCTGCACTTTGCATACTCTGGACTTCTTGAAAACTGCCCGAAGGTAGGTTCATGTATATGGTTCCCCATGCCTTAGCAAAACTAGGTCCTGAGGATTTTCTTTTGTTGTACAATTCGCTTTCAACTAGCAACCTGCAATACACGATGATTCGGTACCCAACAAAGATATACAACGTGGGGATGGTTGGAAGGGCAACGATGAAGTACATGACCATTGAGTATCATGATGACAAATTGTGGTGATAATTCGAATTGATATCAGAATCAATGATACGAGGGTAAACAAAATATTGGCATGTATCATCATAGTTAGGAAAAGAGTGGGGGGTTAAGAGGGTTTGGTTATGATAGGAAGGAGTGATATAAGAATGGTAGGTAGTAGAGGTAAAGTATTACATATATTATAATCAAGTGTTCTTAATTTAGTCTATATAAACAAATAATCACATAATTTAAGTTCCAAATCATACTAATATTGGACCTCGAAGCTATAAGAGTCATGTTGAATTCAATTTGGATCAAAGCATAACAAAATTTATGAAGGATTATGCCTCTACTATTCATGTTAACCACTCAAATCTGCATGCAGCCTTACTTCTACACAAAATTCATATTCAGAAATTTCAAAATTTGTGACAACATCGAGTTAAGTACATGAATTTAAGTACATAATTATCTTGAATTGTACTGAAAACAAAATTTCTTCCTGAAATATCATCACACAACTTGCTGTGACTTTGCCTTTAGACCACCAAAAAATTTCAAACACATCATCCCATGGATTTTGACTAGGCCTGAGATGATTTCTGCCTGGGGAATTTCATGTTTAGGGAGTCTGAAATGTCCAAAAAGAATACTCTAGGATGATTATTTTCCATAAATATTTTGCTAAGTCCAGAAAATAATAATTCTATGCTCAGCAAACCCCTATCTACTACCACCTCAATAGTTTATTGAGCCTAAAGTAGCCATGTGCTTGAGGCATTCATTTTTAGGGATTATTAATAACCAAAAGTAGACTCTAGGGGGTTTTCTTTTCCATAATTATTCTCTCTAGCCCAGAAAAGAATAATTCTATACTCAGGGGATCCCTCGACTACCACTGTTCCATTCAGTTTTTTAATGCTCGAAATATTCACTTTTTTAGAGTCTAAAACATTCAAAGAAGACTCTAAAAGTTCCTTTTCCATAATTAATATGTCAATTCTGGTTAAAGGAATAAACTTACCAAAGACAGATTTCTCCTTTATTATACATGAGCTATGAGGAGAACACCTAAAGATATGAAAAATATGTCATCTCATTGTGTATTTATACTATATATATGTGTGTGTGTGTGTGCGTGTGATCCAGATTTATGCAGGAATGCAACATAATACACATATAACCATAAATGTAAAAATTTATCAGAAATAACACTTCATTTCATTAATATAAAATAACTGAAATTTGTTTACAGACAGATTGGAAATAAACTATCTAGGGCACTGATAGCTTATCTCTGAGAAGAGATGTGGTGGCTATAGGCCTCTGAACTCTATGTTACAATGAGCCTTGAAGGCCTATATATTATTGAGAAATAATGGAAAACCCTAAACATCCAAAATCCTAACCCTAGGAGATGAAAACACCAGAATATGGGCCCCGTCAAGGTAAATTGGTACATCAATTTCCTGGGGCCATAACTTTGGCATACTATCTTTGTTTGATGCACATGATACATCATTAGAAAGATCTATCCGAGGAATACAACTGCTGACCAAAAATGTAGTGTCTGGAACGGACAGAATCATATTTGTTGGAGGTTTTATGCCCAAAAAACATCGTTTACAGCCTCAAAATGACTCTGGAAGTTTAGGACCTGAAAAAATGCTAAAAATATTAAATTGTGCTATAATTAACAAAATTGAAAAATTGAAAGAAACAATGGTGGGGCCCCAAGTGGAATAGGTGGGTGGCCACCAATATCCATCTAGATCTGTGTGTGTGTGTGTGTGTGTGTGTGTGTGCAAATATAAGAATAAAATCAGTTTGAAGGTCCGACAGAAGCCGAATCCTTCCTTTGAACTAAATTCATATCTGGATCTTGCGTCACTTGCTGTAAAAATTCTTGGTGAGAAATGGGTCGATGGTACAACTTTAATCGATGTTTGTTTACTATAAATGAAGTTTTCTCATCATCAATAGTTTAAATGTGGGCATAGCCATTATCAAAAACTACCTCTACTTCATAGGGTCCTAACCATATCGTTGAAAATTTCCCTTTGAAATGTTTGAATTTACTGTTATAGAGCAAGGCCCAATCCCCTAGGTGAAAAACCTTTTTATTGATAAATTTATCATGCCATTGAGATCACTGATGTTATACTAACATGGTTCAGTGAAATGCATCCTGCCTGATCTCATCAAGCTCATTTAATTGCATCAATATTTTTTCTTAGGCATCATTCAAGTTAATTTCCAATTTAATGGTTGCTCATAATGTCTTTACCTGAAATTCAATTGGAAGCAACACTTGTTTTCCATACACTAATTCATAAGGGGTGTGCCCTGTTACATTCCTCCAAGTGGTATGATAGGCCCATAATGCTTCAGGTAGCTTATCAACCCAATCATCATGGTGTAGTTGAATGGTTTTAGTGAGGATGGATTCTAAGACTTTGTTTATAGATTCCACCTGCAAGTTTTCTTGGGGGTGGTATGGGGTAGATTTCTTATGCTTAATCTGATACTGTTCAGTGATGGCCTTCACCAATTTGGATGTGAATTATTTTCCATGGTCATAAAAATTTCCCTAGGCACCCCAAAACGGGTGAATATAGTTTCAAAAAGGAAATCCACCAATGCTTTCTCGAAAGCAGAATACAAAGCCTTGGCCTCCAACCACTTCGTCACATAATCAGTGCAGACAAAACTGTATCTTTTCTTCTTATACATGGGAGAAATGGGTCCCACAAAATCCAATGCCTATTTTTTGAACGATTCCATTGATATCTGTGTTTAGAGAGGCATCTCATCTATTGTAACAGGCCTCCCCATTCGTTGACAAGAATCACAACTCGAGGCAAAATTTTTGGCATATTTAAAAAGTGTGGGCCAATAGTATAGTGCATGTGGGATTTTGTAAGTTGTTCTTTTATCTGCGAAATTCCCTCCACAAGGCTCGATGTGGCAAGTCTTTAGTACATCGAACATCTAATATTCTCGCACACACCTTCTCATAATCAAATCAGGTCCTATACAGAATAGGTCCTCATCTATCCAAGAATAATTTTCACTTCGTTGAACAATATTATGTTTCTCACTGGTAGAAATATTTTATGGAAATTTTCTTGTTACTAGGTAATTATCCATATCGGCGAACCATGGGGTAAGAGTCAATATTGTAAACAAGTTCTCATCTCAAAATTCATCGTGGATTGGTATCGAAAGTGTTTCTTGAGAGATGTTCATTTGGGATAAGCAATCAACAACCAAGTTGTCTTTCCCATGCCTGACAATCACAATAATGTTAAATTCTTTCATTAAAAGCAAACATCTAGTAATTCTTCCATTATTAATAGGTTTGTTCATTAAAAATTTAATGGCTGAATGATCGGTATGGAAAAAAGTCTAATAATCGGTAATGTAATGTCTAAACTTACCAATAGCATGAATAATTGCTAACAATTCCTTTTCAGTAACTGTATAGTTTAATTTGGCCGGTGAGATATTCTTGCTAGCTAAATCTATGGCATAAGGAGAGTGATCTTCCCTTTGACCCAAAAAAGCTCCAAGGGGAGTTTCAGATGCATTTGTGCAAATGTGAAATGGGAGAGATTAATTAGGCCCTCTCAATACTGAAGCATTTGATAGCTTATCCTTAAGTTCCTGAAAATAATTATGACAGTTAGTTTCCCATAAGAATTCAACATCCTTAGAAAGCAATTTAAACATTGGTGCTTCAATTTTAGTAAAATTTTCAATGAATCGTCTATAGTATCCAACATGTTCCAAGAAAATTCTTACCTCTTTCTGTGTTGTGGGAATCTGAATATTGATATTACCTCTATTTTCGAGGGATCCACTTTTATCCCTTCTTCCAGTACGTGATGCCCCAAGACAATCCCTTTAGTTTGCATCATCTTACATTTAATACTACTAAGGGAAAATTGAGCTTCTTGACATCGGATCAATAATTTTTCCAAATTTTCCAAGGCTTGGTAAAAATCATCCCCATATACTGTGAAGTCATTCATATATACTTCTACACAATCATGGATCAAGTCAGAAAATGTAGCCAACACAACTCATTGAAACATGGTTGGAGCATTACATAAACCAAAAGGAAGAACACGATAGGCATAAGTACCCCATGGGCAGGTGAAGGTGGTATTCTCTTGATCCTTTGGGGCTATTTGAACCTGGTTATAGCCACTATACCCATCTAGAAAAGAAAAATACTTTTTCCCAGGCAATGTATCAAGTACCTGGTCAATAAATGGTATAGGAAAATAATCCCGTAAGGTGGCCTTGTTGAGCTCCCTATAGTCTACGCAAATTCACCATTTCCCATTTTTCTTTAGAACTACCACCAATGTTGATACCCATTTATTGTCGGAAATAGGATATGTGAAATCTACGCTCAGGAGTTTCTACAATTCATCTTTAACTACATCTTTCAAAGTTGGTTTCATACACCTTTGAGGTTTCCTAACAGGTCTAATTTCATCATTTGCATAGATATGGTGTATACATGTGTCGGGATGAATACCTTTCATGTCCAAGTATCCTAAGAAAATTCTCTTGACTTCTCTTGAACCATGTTCAATACTTGGTGTTTCTGTTTTGCACTTAAATCATTGCCAATGTACAATGTTTTCCCGTCATCAATTTTAATAGGATCGGTTTTTTCTTCATTTCTACCTTCTATTGCTACCATATTGAATGTTGCAAATACATTTGGGTGACAATCTTTTTGAAACTCATTGCTAAAAACATGTCGATAACCATTAAAAGAGATAGGATAATTGATGCAAGTAATTTCAAATAAAAATTGTTGTAAAACATGATCTTCTGATTGTTCATGTAATCCTCATGATTCTTCCATAGTTAATAGGGACAACTTGCAATCTTTGTCCCCATAAGGACTTTCCAACCAGAGGGGTACCTCAGCAGCCATTTGGGCAGGTCAAAAAATAGTCACAATTTGATTATGTGATCCATTAGAAATGATCATCTCTCCATTCCTACACCCAATGACTACATCAGCAGTGGCCAACCATTGTCATCCCAAAACAAATGGATGTCCTAGTCTTAAGGTTTTTGGAGAGATCACAAAAAAATCAACAAGATATTGCCATGAAGCTATGGTCACTACTATGTCTTCTAATATTCCCACAAGTTTGATAACAGACTTATCGTCCATTTCAAGCATTATAGATATAGGACTAACTCCTTGTAGTTGTAATTATGTCATTATGTCTATTTTCGTGGAATTGATATCAGCCCCCAAATCTACAAGGATGTTTGGTAAAAGTGTGCCATTAATTTCTATTGTTACCAAGGGATTTCCCAAATCATTGTATTTTAGTGGTAAATCATATATCATTTCTGTTATTTGACTTGATACCTTAACATTATGATTTTTATTCCTCTTTCTTCTTGGCTTTTTGATATAGAGAACCTTGATGATTTTGGTATAAATAGGAATGTCCCTAATAACTTGTAATAAGGGTATATTTATACAAACATTCCTAAGTTTAGTTTCCAAATCATATTCTATAGGAGTCTTCGTTTTCTTAACAAGAAATCTTTCCAAGTAAGGAGATTCTTTTGATTGTTCTTCATCTTCATCTTTTTGATTTTTTGTCTGTGGGAAAATTGTATTTTCAAATTTTCTTGAGGGTCCTCTTGAATTATCACAACTGGTTTCTCCTTATTGGTTGTTTTCCCTTGCCTTAATTTAATTTCACTTATAGGGACAACCATAATAAAATAAGTGGGAAAAGGATTCAATTCTATGTTTTGCACTGGTTGAGGAGGTTTATTATTGCGGTTAGGGATGGGTTGTGAAGAAAGAAAAGTAGGAAGAGGTGGATTAAATGATTACGGTGACTGCTGAGGTGGTGAGTTAGAGCTTGGGGGTAAAATTAGATGAAATGGAGGTGGAGGCAATAGGGGTTGTTGATAGTAGGTTGGGTTGTATCCTTGTTGAAATTGAGGGCCATTATGCGTGTAAGGCATGTTAGGCATGCCTTGGTATTAAGGATATGGCTGATTTTGAGACAAAAATGTGTTTCTATAAAATTTTCCCCTCCATCCCTGGTTCCATGGTGAATTTTGAGGTTGTTGACTACTCCAAGGAGGGAAGGATGGTTGAAAGTTCCATGGCTAGTTTTGGAAAAAACTTTGTGGATTAGGATCTTGATATGTGCTTTGGTTTTTCCCTCTCCATGGAGGCTTTTGTTTGCTTGAGATGGATCATTAGCCTCCATACTATTTTTGTAAATGGCTTGAAAACTAGGAATAGTTGGGAATTTTTCAGTAGCATGTTCTAATGCACATATCCCACATACTTCAACCTTATTGACAAGGCATTCCCTTTCCATGTGTTTGCACCTACATTTAGGACAAACTATTTTCATAACAACTTTCTCCTCTTCTTGTTTCCTTTTTATTTTCAAGGTGTCTAACTGATCACTAATAATGTTTAAAATGTCTATCTTAAATTTTTCTATAAGGTTTCCCAGTTTGACTCTAGTGAAAACATTTGAAGCAGTTTTTGTATTTTTGGACACATAATCTCGTGGGTTTTCCCAGAGTCTTTTGCCTACTTTTTCTTGACTTCTAGAGTAGGTTCGAGACAATTCCACTATTTCAGCAAAATGTTTCTTATAAATGTCACCGACACTTAGGAGATTGAGTGTGTCGATACATTCTTCCCTTAATCCCTTCAAAAAGAAAATCCTAATAGTCCTTTCATCTAGGCTCCCCCTCATGATTTATGGTAGTTTTAAAGGAATCTCTCTAGATACTCTTCTAGACATTCATCCTCCATCTATTGCATCCTAAAAAATTTATTAACAACCCTATTTTTAGAGTAGTCTTGGTACTTTTTAAGGAAGACATATTTCATGTCATCCCAGGAGGATATGGTGTGTTCTCCTAGGCTCATAAAACATCTGAGGGTTGAATCCTTTAAGGTGGTTGGGAATAACCTGAGTTTGTGTGCATCATCATAATAGTTATAAGATTTGCATAAAATATCAAATCCAAATAAGAACGCATCGGGGTCTTCGGAAGACATACCTCGAAAGAGTGGGAGAGATGCCATTGGTATGTTCTTCATGGTAGTATTTCTAGCCATGTCCATGATAGAAAATCCAAAAAAAAATTATGTATCTTCCTTCAAGCCTCCTCTTGGTCCTTCATCATTTCCTCCTCCAAATAAAGTGTGTCTTGTGACATCTTCTTCATGGTATTCCTCATTATTTCCATTTTCTCCTCCTCTGTTAGCCATGTTCACTATAGGTTTTAGTGGGGGTTTAGTGACAATTCAGCTGGAAGAAGATTCAACTGGATTGATCTTAATACTACCAGACCCCAAGTAATTGTGAGATCATTATGTTGCTGATTCCAGTCATGGAAATAGCACCAGTGTTGTATCTACTGTGGTCCCCAAAACATTTTTTTCTTGTTGAGGCATAGTTTTTTTTTTGTTCAATCGCTTCTTGGAGTGGAATTTCTTTTGTTAGCCCCAACAATCTCCTAGGCTGAGGAGGAAATTGAATGAGGTAACCTCAGACCTCTTTTGGCTTGGTATCTAGCCCTACCAAGCTAGAGAGGGCTCTCTCCACGAAATCACAGCCAAATCTTGACTATGATGGAAAGGACTTTATGCTATATATAATAGGCTCAAAGGTTTTGATTTAGGGTTTCTGGGTCGGAACAACAAGAGATAAATTACCATTGGGCAATGGAGTTAGGGTTGGTTTCTTTCTACAGATTTGAGGCAAAGTAAGCACTATGTTCAGCCATATAAATTATATGAAATGAGAGATGGAAATGATAAGAAATCCCATTGCACTACAGGAATATATCAATGGATGAATCTCTAGTGTAGCTTTAGAATAAATAACACAAATATAGGTTAAAAAACAGAGCATCAGACATGAATGAATTATGTAAAGATAACCATTAACACATAACAAGAATCATCAGTGTGAAAGGAGCATCTAACATGGATGAATTCCTATCACTTACTCTCAAACAATACTAGCAGAAAAAAATATTCATGGAAATGATATACCGAAACACATACTGAACATAAACATCATGATGAATCTCAAAACAAAGAAGAGAGAAACTCCTGCATTTAATTACATACAAATAATCAAGGAAAAATACACAGTCCAACAGCCTCTCCCTCTGATTTCCAACCTCAATTACATTGAATTTACAAGATATATATAGGAATAGAACCATTCCTTAAGATTCATAAGTCCAAATTATCCAATTTCCCCAAAAGAGCAGTCAGTTACATCAAAATCTAGAATTGTATCCCAAAAAAAAGACTAACCTACTACAGACATATCACTGCAATTATGAATTCAAAAATTCCAACTCATGATAGCTGTCTAAAATTTGGAAGAGGTTTTTGTAGATCAATTTTTTATAAGCAAAAAACTCTCTCAGTTCCTTGAATTTTTTTTTCATTTATCTGAGATCTACATTCAAAAAATATGTGTCAAACAAGAAAATTTTGAGATTCGAAAAATAGGGCTTAAAGATGCTTTCGATTCTCCCAAACTGTAATAGTTATGCCAAAAATGAAAGATTTTTTTTTTTAGCCCGTGCTAAGGAACAACCTCTTTCAGTTTCCTGAGATTTGTTTCCATTTTCCTAAGATATGCATTCCAAAAACATGTGTCAAACAGGAAAATTCTGAGATCCGAAAAATAGGGCTCAACGATGATCTCGATTCTCCCAATCTGTAATAGATATGCCAAAATGGAAAGAGATTATTTTTTTTTAGCCCGTGATGAGGAAAAACCTCTTTCAATTTCTTGAGATTTGTTTCCATTTTCTCAAGTTATTCATTCTAAAACATGTGTCAAACAGGAAAATTTTGACATCCGAAAAATAAGGCTCAAAGATGATCTCGATTCTCCCAATATGTAGCATATATGTCAAAACTAAAAGAGGTTATTATTTTTTATCCCATGCTGAGAAAAAAAGTCTTTTATTTTCCAAATTTTCACTACCATTTTCTCAGGAACTGCCTTGGAAGTCAAATGGTCACACAAAGAAAATTGGAAATTTTTCTATAAAAAAGTTTGAAAGTGGGTTTATCCCACATGCACTATGGGAGGTGAAACAATGAGTTTTGTATACAATTTTCCACACCATCCTATTTTATTTGTATTGCACACCTTTTGGCTCCTTCGTGGGCTCTTCCCCGTCGAAACTTAGACCTTGACTTGGAGAAATAAACCATAACCCAACCATCCATTCGGCGAAGCCAAAATTTTGAAGGCACCTTTCAGCCATGTCTCTTTCTCTTTTATTAGTTCTAATAAATCTAAATATGTGAAAAAACCCTCATATTATTGCTCATTTGGTCAACTAGTTTCACCACAGCCTGAAGCACTTGAGTCTACTGTAATAATCTCCAAGAAGGCAATGTACACGAAGTAGGCCAATAATACTAAAGTATCCCAACACTTTCATAACCTTGCTTTCCTCCATTGTAGAGACAATGTTTTGGTGAAATTAGCATGTAAAGGATAAAAAGATGATATAGAATTGGACAAAAATGGTGATTATAAGGATAAGTAGTTTGATGACGTGGTCGGTGCAATATAAATGCGAGAATGGCAAAAAACGATGTGAGGCCAGTGATAACGATGGAGCTGAGGTGAAAACATAGAAAAATAAGGTGGGGTGGGTGGGATGCAAATCCATGTGCTAACATCTTCTACCAATGCCACTTTGCTATTGATTCCTTCCCCTTCACTTTTGATACCTACGTAACGGTTAGCTGGATTAGTGGGTGGTTTTTTGGTAGGACCAAATATCTCAGGAAATGATTTTGAAATATATCTACCATCTATATCTCTAGGTCTACTTTTACTTCTATGCATAAGAAAGAAGTAGTAAAAATATCCATGGAGACAACCGGACTTTGGAGCAGCCCCACTAAAGTGGATGCGTGACTCTTAACTCATGCCTTACCGTACACTCCCCGCCCTTTGATTGTCCTGAAAATACCTTTGTTACTCTGTAAAAGAAATTTTTACTTGAACCAATTGCGACTCCCTAGCAATGACGCCAAAAATGTTGAGTATTTTAATCGCCCTTAAAAACCACTTAATATTAAATTATCGACCAAGGAATCATAATCTCTTATTTACACTGTGTATTGATTCAAGGTTACAATGAAGTACAAAATGATTGATTTCTTTCTATATTAGCCCTAGTCTCATTTTTATTTTTTTAATTTAAGAACTAAGAAGAAATTAACTCAAGTTCAATAATGCACTTGCAATCCTAATAACTATTGATAATGAAAACCATGCCACTGCTTAATATTTTATAATTCTTCTCATGCTTACTTTTGAAAGAACACGTTTTTTATTAAGTCACAAGAAACATACCAATCCTTGCTTGAAAGAGAAAAGAGTGTTCATATTTAATTGTTGGAATAGAAACTTTTAACTACATGATCCTTTTCCAAACAAATAAATTCCAAGTTTCTAATTACAGTATTCAAGCTTCACAATAGCAATCTTGATCTAAATGAAACCTATAGTTAAGCAAAAATGAATCATCCACTCACACACTTAATGATATCTAAAGAATTCAGAACTAGACTTTCAAAAGTAAATAGAAATAAGACTAACTACTATTGAAATATGATACCACTTAGTTTATACACATGCCTGATTTTTATGAAGAAACCACTATATCACCAAACAACACAAAAAAAATCTTTGTTGCTGAGCTTATCAGCTAGCTAGTATGCAAACATAAATGTCTTAAAATAACTCAACACACTTTGCACTAACTATATATGTATCATTGTATAAATTATACAAACATATGTATAGCAATGGATTCAATCCGATCAAGAAATGTACTAAATCTAGATACTAAATCCTTCTACAAATCAATTGCGGAAAATAAACACAATCGCCAATCACAAAAAGTAAATAAATAATCAAATCAAAACACAACACATATATTTTCCCAGGGAACGCTTACTGCTCGAAACCTCTCTATCATATATTGTATATTCCACAAGGAATCATGAAACAATTACAATGCACTCTTCTCACAAGAGTCTCTTGCACTCTGCCTCTTGTCTCACATTGATCCAGACAAAATCGGTCTAACACTTAGCCAATTCTCAGCCCGTCTTTAGCCTGCCTTACTCACGCAATTCCTAGGAAAATAATCCTATTATTTAGGATAATTATCCTTCCTTGATTGTGCAATGCATCATGGGAATACTATGGTGTATATAATTATGCCCGGGAAATTTACTATAAATAAAACTGATAGATAACTTCCCTTTAACCTTTGTCTCAACTGGGTCTCCATTGGAACTGACATGCATGCAACTATTAATAGTAAATCATCAATTGCATGGAAGATCACTGATTTTGAATTGAATAAGATTTAATTCACTTGACCTCTCACTAGTGCAACAAATAGTTACAACTAGTTCAACTGACTTTAACTCACTTAATTGAGTTAATTGATTACTCATGCATTAAACTAATACACTAACTGCAACTTGGACTCTAAAACTAATAGAATCACTCTACATGCCTCACCAAGCACCCACAACTTGAATTCCATGAGATAATTGAGTTTATCACACTCAGTTAACTATTACAAGTGATTATGAGATAAGATTACATTTTATTGTCCAATTTATTTAAGGGATAAATAAATTAGAAACATTTCCAATTTATTTAATAAACTGAATTTCACATTAATGTATCGCTAGGACCCATCACTACATGACTTGTGGTCCCACACTAGTGTAGGTGTTGTCATGTTGTTTCTGGATGCCAATTTCATTGTTTCTTATTGCAAACTTCAACACTCCCTCTCAAAAAGAAAGGAATCAATTTGTCATGATTATGTACCTTAGAATGTCTTTGCATAACACTTCTCTAGTGTTGTTCGCACATGCAAATCTTGCCTGAAACACTTCTCTAGTGTTTATCGCACATGAAAATTTTGCATGTAACACTTCTAAAACTGAATAGCCTCCAAACAAATGAATCAGTATAATGCATCTATCATCAGAGTCCTCTGACTGCTGCTAGCTACTACACATGTCTATTGGATTCTCTGTGTTGTGGACATCTACATCCATGCACTCTACACTGCTGCCAACTCTGATCTGTGCTCCAATATCTGACACCTCTCACTCTAATTTCTATCCTCTTGACATCTGACTGCATCAAACTAACTGGTCTTGCTACTACTGTATTGTGGGCTCCTCGTAGCTAGGCTCGATCCATGAGATGCACCATCTCTAGGACCCTGCCCAAATTTCTTCTTCGGATCAATTCTGCACATCTCCCTACCTCACACCTAGAGGTATAACTGTATGCACTCCCTGTACCTTTCTAGCTCGAAATTTCTCTGCTTGAGTGGTTTCTTCCACTCCATGATCCTCTACATGTGGCTGCTCCACATCTTGAGGTTCATTCGTTGGAACCAAGATTTCCTCATCTGCATGAAAATAAAGCTACCTATCAAGGGATAATTGCATGTATTTCTCACACTTCCCCATGGTACATCCCTTTCATGTGTCTATCTGTGCAAGAGAACCCTTTGGAAGCTCCATAGAAATCTGTTGCATGATCTTCAAAGCTCCATGGTGTAACTCACCCTCATCCTGAATCACCACTTTGTCTGCTTTACCCATCAATGTTGCACAGCCATCTACATCAAGTTTATAGAGATTATTCACACCAATCCCAATCTTCTTGGCTTGTTCTATTGCTTTGCGTCCAAGGAAATCTTTTCCTTCACTGAAAACAACATCATAGCCTCTATCCTCCAACATTGCGACTGAAAATAAATTTTTCTTCAAGCCCGGTACATGCATTACAACTTTTAATAAAAATGGTTTACCTGACTGTCTCTGGAAAGTAACTGTACCAATCCTGATAGCGCTATACCTTCCATCATCACCCATTTCGATATGCATCTGGATGTCCTTCTCCTCCAAGATACTGAAAATTTCTTTGTTTCCCGTCATGTGGAAAGATGCACCATTATCCAAGTACCACCCTGATCCTATTGCACTTGACACCATGCATGCGATCAACGAGAAGTAAAACTCAAATTGTGAGGCCAAAGCCTCACCAGCTGCAGATCTTGAAGCCTTCTTGTTCTTCTTCTTTTGTGGACAATTAGTGGCATAATGTCCATGCTCGTGATAGTGAAAACACTTCACTATGGACATATCACGCTCCTTGCCTTCTTCGCCGGTCTCAGATTTGGAATAGGATATCTTTCCCTTCCCTTCTTCGCCTTAACAGCCAAGGAGAAATTTTCTTCATCATCTTCCTTAGATGAAGATCCATCCCCGATATTCTGCCCGAATTCTTCTTGCACCAAATCCAACCAAATTCGTTCCCAATTTGGCAGCTTCTCCCTCCCATTGATAGAGTCCTAATAACTATGCCAACCCTTGGGAAGTCCTAGAAGAGATAGGCTCACCAATTCATCATCCACGATAGTAATTCCAATGCTCCCACACTCATCCCGACATTGGACAAAATTTGTTAAATATATCATAATAGTGTCGCTTTTCTCCATTTTGATTTTCCTGAGCTTGTCCTCCAGTGAAAATTTTCTATGATCATTGTTGCTCTGAAATAGATCTATCAAAGCTTTTCACATTGCATATGGTGTCGCTTTGCCATGGATACTTGAGACAATGTGGTCTCGTACTCCCTCTATTAAGATCCTCCTCACCCTTGCAACCTTCTTTTGCCAAGCATCAAGATTTGCGACATCTACTACAACAGGTTTGGGAACATCATTATCAATAAATTATTTCAACCAATTGTCTTCCAGTACTGCCTCCTTCTTGTCTTTCCATGCAATCTAATTGGAATTTCCCTTGACTACATACTCCAATCTCAAGCCACTGAAACCCATTTCGATCTTGATATTCCTGTCGCACCAAGAATACTTTTGCAAATTCGAATTCTATTCAGTCACAAACTCAACTTCTCCTCCACTATAGTGATTTCCTGTGCTCTGATACCATGTAGAAATTATACAAACATATGTATATCAATGTATTCAATCCGATCAAGCAATGTACTAAAGCTAGATACTGAATCCTTCTACAAATAAATTGCGAAAATAAACACAATCAACAATCACAACAAGTAAAGAAAGAATCAAATCAAACAACAACACATATATTTTCTCGGGGAAATTTTACTGCAAAAAACCCCTTTATCATATATTGTATATTCCACAAGAAATCATGAAAAAATTACAATTCACTCTTCTCACAAGAGTCTCCTGCACTCTGCCTATCGTCTCACACTGATCCAGACAAAATCGAGCCAACACTTAGCCAATTATCAGCATGCCTTGCTCACACAATCCCTAGGCAATTAATCCCTATTATTTAGGATAATTAGCCTTCCTTGACAGCGTAATACATCATGGGCATCCTATGGTGTATATAATTGTGCCCAGGAAATTTGATATAAATACAACTGATAGATAACTTCCCTTTAACCTTTGTCTCACTGGGTCTCCACTGGAACTGACATGCATGAAACTATTAATAGTAAATCATCAGTTGCATAGCAGATCACTAATTGTGAATTGAATAAGATTTAATTCACTTTGCCTCTCACTAGTGCAACAAACAGTTACAACTAGTTCAACTGAATTCAACTCACTTAATTGAGTTAATTGATTACTCATGCATTACACTAATACACTAACTACAACTTGGACTCTAAAACAAATAGAATCACTCTACATGCCTCACCAACCACCCTCAACTCGAATTCCATGAGCTAAATTAGTTTATCACACTCAATCTACTATTACAAGTGATTATGAGATAAGATTACATTTTATTGTCCAATTTATTTAAGGGATAAATAAATTATAGACATTTCCAATTTATTTAATAAAATGAATTTCACACTAATGCATCGCTAGTACCCATCACTAGATGAACTGTGGTCCCATACTAGGACCCATCACTGTTTCTTGTTGCAAACTTGAACAATCATTACCAATCCATAAGAAATCATAGATCTTGTACCTAAAATAACAAATAAACCTACAAAAAAATTCCTAATTCAATCCTGTACCATGCTAAGTGGTAGCGTTAGTCATATTATACCATATTTGATTCAAACAATGTTCTAATATTCTCAGCATAAGACAAATAGATTTATGATATTTATCACCAGAATTCAACCAAGTTTTACCCCTACAAACACTACTTGTACACATGATCGAAACCTTTAATGAAATCAATAGAATCAAATAGGTATGTGTAACAAACTAATCACTATAGATTCAATACAATGAGTTTTGAGTATAACAAACACTATCTTCGTATCAAATATGGATCTTCAACCTCAAATTAATTCACACAAAATTCATATAAATTCTAAAGCCTAATCAAATAAGGGAACGTGATCACAAGTCATGGTGGGCCCTAGCCACACCTGGAACAAGTTGAACTAACTCAAAACTTAGAAACTGGTAAAAACCACTCTCCACATTACAAATTTTGCAGCAGAGAGCGAATTATATTAGATCAAATCAACAATCCATCATAATTCTAGTACATGCCTTTCTCCGCATCTTGAAATGACAAAGGAATTCAGATTACAATGGTGATCTCAGTCTTTGTTTCTTTCTCTATAAACTATTACAACATGGATCGGGCCTATAAAAAGGATACCCGATAAGAACTAAACTTAACTGATTATTTCCTACATAACAAATAGTTGAAACAATGACTATCTTAGGCTATGTAGCATCCTTTCTGAGATTGATCCTCAACTGGTTGTGTTTCACTTTATTTATCTTCATATAGTTGCATCTATTTGAGAAAGATGTTTTCCATCCTTGGGCATGAGGATATTGGTGCTTGATATCCCAGGATATCTCGTGAACCACTTGTTTCTATACTAAGGAAAATTTTCAACGCTGACTACCAGATTAAGTACATAATTGCAAAATAAGATTTAAGTTAAAAATTGTGAGTGATACTTGAATGGTGAGGTGTCCATTCCCTTATGCCTTGTCCGGATTTCAAATTTTCTCTAGCTACCTGTCAACAAACTTCATCATCTACGAGTCCAAGAGATAGATAGTTAGAAGTAGTCTAATTAGTATGATCCCATAAATCTACCCAAACTTAATCAAAAACATTGAAATAATGCTAAGTAAAATATATTTACCTCCAGTCACATAATAAGAAGGTTTTGGCAGTAGGAGGTACAGTTCAAAAGGGTAAAAGGAGTGTAAATGTAGGTAAAAGGAGTAAAGACGGGAGTAAATATGGGGAAAAAACAAGCTTCAACAATGATCAATATTTTCTTAGAGGCAGTGTTGCCTAAAGTTGTGTTTGTATGGTACATGTGACCATGATGGCGATTTGAATTCATTTGAATGAGCGTCACTGAGATGGTGTCTGACTCTTTGGGAAAACAAGTGGCTTACACTAGGAGGGACGCTAGTCATGATCAAGGCTATATTACCAAGAATCTCAGTCTACTGAATGCACCTTTTCAAATTACGTAAAGTTGTCATCAAAATAATAGATGTTATCATTTCCAAATTTCTTTGGGAAGGTGCTGGTAAGTCTAAGAAATTTCACCTAGTTCGTCTGAGAGTAATTTATAGGAGTGAGGTGGATATAGGTTGGGGGATCAAAGACATAAAAATATTTAACCTAGTTGTACTTGTTAAAAATATTTGGAGATATTTCAAAGGTGTAGGTTTATGGCAACAGGTGATAAGAGAAAAATATCTTAATCACCTATCTCTAGACGCTTGGATTAGTGTTGGAGCCTAGGAAAAGTGGGAGGCTTCACACATATGGAGAAGCTTGATGAAGGCCAAGCATTAGATCTATGGGAATCTAAGGTGGGAGGTGGACAGGGGAGATAAGATAGATGTAGGCATTGAAGTTATCAAAGGCATGGAAGGATCCCACATACTCTTAAAGCCAATAATTCACTTTATTAATCATCTGGATTGACAATTTCTAAGCCATTTTGGATTCTTGTGCCATTCATTTGTTTCCTCTCCAAGTTGGCTGCATGCTAGTGAACTTAGGCTACCGATGGACTTTGAGGTTGAGTAGGATAGATTCATATTTAGGCTCTATCATGCAAGTATTTTGTTGTCAGAGAAGGAGGATTCTTTAGCTTGGGGAGGGCGAGAGTTAGAAGGGTTGGTTTCAGTCAAAGAAGCATATGCATATATCACACAGGGGCACATGTATCTAGTTATAGTTTCATGGTTGTCAAGAGTGTGGTGTTGGGAGGTCCCCCTGAATCTGAAGTGTTTCTTGTGGTTGGTTTTCCACAATCGAATACTCACGTGGGAGAACCTCACTAAAAGAGGTTTTTATGGGCCTAGTATATGCTCTTTGTATGGAAGGGTGAATGAAGAGGTGGTACATTTTTTTCTTGCTTGTACATTTTTTGTTTCAATTTAGAAAGATTTATTTATGTTCCTTAATTTACAAGAAGATGTGAACAAACCTTCCATTGACTTTTGTCTCTTGCAGTGGTTTGAGGGATAGAAATAGTTTAGGTCACTTCCTTTCTATATCTATTGTGGTATATGGAGGTGCATGAATGACATCATTTTCAACCAAGTTGTCCCTGATATGAGATACGTTAGTATGAATATTGTGGTGTACTTTGAGGAGATTGGGCCTTGTATTCCAAAGCCACAAAGTCTATCATGTCTTTACAAGGTTATCAAGTCATCTTCTCCGGAGGGCTTCTTTGATGGAGTGCCTTCAAAAGGGATATGCACGTGTGGGGCACATATTGTCTTGAATCCTGGTCACTCCTATTGTTTTTTGCTGGCATGGGGATGAAGGATGTATAAAATATCTAACATAGCTCTGATACCATGTATAAATTATATATAAAATCTATACCAATGGATTCAATCTGATCATGTAATGTAGTAAAACAAGATATTGAATCCTTCTACTATATTTGTGGAATATAAAAGATGATCTCTCAATCACATGCAAGTAAGAGAAAGGAAATTATAAATCACACAACAAGAGATATTCTTGGGGAAATCACCTGCTCAAGAACCCTCTATCATATATTGTAGATAGTCAAAGAATCATGAAACAATACAATGTTTTCTCACATCGAGAAAATCCTACACTTTATCGATCATCTCACCCTGATCCTCCACAAAAATGACTAGCAATTCTCAGGAAAAGTTGACCAACACTTAGCCAATTCCCAGTCCCTGCTTAGCCTAGCCTTGGTCATGCAATCCATAGGAAATTAATCCCTATTAAATAGTATAATCAACCTTCCTTGACTACGCAAACCATATGGAGCCTTCCTTTGACTTTATAATTGGGCCCGGGAAATTCGATAATAATTCAATTGATAGTTAACTTCACTTTAACCTTTGTCTCAACTAGGTCATCAACAAAATTGACATGCATGCAACTATTAATAGTGAATCATCAGTTACTTGGTAGATCACTACTTGTGAATTAAATCTAATTTAATTCACTTGACCTCTCACTAGCTCATCATTCAGTTAGAACTAGTTAAACTGATTTTAACTCAATTAATTTGAGTTAACTGATTACACTCACACCACACTAGTGCATTAACTGCAACTGGACCCTGAAAATAATAAAATCACACTACATGCCTCACCTTTGACCCTCAACTCGAAATTCTTGAGCTAACTCAGTATTTCTGACTTAGTTCGGCCCCCAGTGCAGATCTTGGTGGTAGTAGAAAATATTCAAATGAGAAATTTGAAGACTGAAGTGGGGAAAGGCTCCATGTGAACAACACTTTAGCATGGGTTAGTCGATGCTAAGAGATAGGGAAGCCTTGTATCAAGGGTGCACTCTGCACGAGCATCGAAATGGAATAGGGTTAATATTCATGAACCGGGACATGGCGGCGAGCAGCAATGTTAGGAAACTTGGAGACGTCGTCGGGGATCCCTAGAAGAGCTATCTTTTCTTTTTGACATCTTTCCCACCCTGGAATCGTTTCACCCAGAGATAGGGTCTAGCAGCTGGAAGAGCATCGTACATCTTGCGGTGTTCGGTGTGCCCTTGGTGGCCCTTGAAAATCTGGAGGATTGAGTATCGTTCATGCCTAGTCATACTCATAACCCCATGAGGTATCCAAGGTGAAAAACCTATGGTCAATAGAACAATGTAGGTAAGGGAAGTCGGAAAAATGGATCTGTAACTTTGGGAAAAGGATTGGCTATAAGGGATGGGCCTAAGAGTATGCATCCTCAACTCGTGGGCTACCGACAGTTTGCCTGAGCTGCTCTCACAGCAAGGGCGGGTAGTCACGTGCCAATTGGCCTACAGGTGTAGAATGCCCCCTCGTAGGGGCTTTTCCCTAGCCAGCGAATAGTCGACTCAGAACTGGTACGGACAAGGGTAATATGGCTGCTTAATTAAAACAAAGAATTGCGATGACCCCTGCGGATGCTGACGCAATGTGATTTATGCCCAGTGCTATGAATGTCAAAGTGAATAAATTCAACTAAGCACGGGTAAACGGTGGGAGTAACTACAACTCTCTTAAGGTAGCCAAATTCCTCGTCATCTAAATAGTGACGTGCATGAATGGATTAACGAGATCCCCACTATCCCTATCTACTATCTAGCGAAACCACAACAAAGGGAACGGGATTGGCAGAATCAACGGGGAAAGAAGACCCTATTGAGCTTGACTCTTGTCCGACTTTGTGAATACAAGTTGTTATGAGATGAACTTACAACGTACTTTCAATTTAATTAAGGGATAATTAAATCAAAAGCCCCACATGATAGCCATTTCTGGGTGCCATTTTCTGGATGCCAATTTCACTATTTCTTGTTGCAAATTTCAATTGAAGGTTCTAATAGTAGGGCATAATTGTTGGCTCTTTGGGTTGTGCTTCTGTGCTTCTTGGCTAGAAGTTGAGGAGTTTTTTGTTGCTAGCGAATATAAATTGGTCATTGAGTGGGAACAAGGTATCTCTGCTTCTATTTTGCCTTCCCTTCATCACTATAAGAAATAGATCAGAGCCTAGTCAAAGTCCTTCAAGAGCATCACTTTATCCCATATATACAAGGAGCAGAATATGGTGGCTTACTACCTCTCCAAACTTGGTAGATCTACTCCACTAGGAGAAATTTGTTTCAACTCCTTCATAAACGGATCTTCGTGCAGTTCCAAGAGGTTCAAGTTCTAAAGATAAAATTTGTTTTTTTGCTTTCAACATTGGCAACCATATCATACTTTCAAACAATTTTTTTCAAAAGTCTCTTTTTGGATCATTGTGTTTACAAGAATATGTTTTCATATGTAGCTTGTAATATCTTTGCTTTAGGTAATTAGTATAAACTGACAATAATCTAGATTAGTGAAGTCATTTTTAGTGTTTTTTGGTTTCTCCCACTTTGGGAGTAAATTAGTGATGCCCCCTCTCACATTACTATTTTTTCTCCCTTTAGAGAAGTTTTTTATGTTACCTATAACGTTTGGGGATCATTAGACTTATCGAGAATGTAACTACTTTTGTTTTTAATGAAATATCGTTAGTTTTTTATTTTGTAATATATATAACCTTCTTGTTGGGTTATGCCACATTCTCAAGAACTGTTAGTTGGTGTGAGGCTAATCAAAGTACATCCAACGACCCCCACTTCCCAACATTGTTTCTTAATTAAATATTGGAGAGTTCAAATCTTGTGAAGTGGAAAATACCAATTCTCTTTAACTACTCTCTTTTTCAATCATTTGGCATATGGGATTCAAGTCAATTTGGAACATCTTGCCTTCAATAAGTATGGTTTTGTGTAGTTTCAATTTATTCCCACTCTCTCAAGAAGTTAATTTTTAAGTGTATTGATAAATTTCCATTTCATATATTCTTTAGAAAATTTTCATTTAATATAGGTTTAATAATAAAGTATAAGGTGGATTAGCATTTAATTGAGAGCGCATGAAACTTGTGAAAGTATTGTGAATTGTATTCTAATTATTGATGAAAGTTATTTTGAATCCCTATACCTATCTATGGTAACAATATATAGTTGTTCATCGAGCTAAGCTCTTGTTTTCCCACACATCACAAAGAAATTGATATCATTATGATAAATATTACTAGCCTAAATTAGGATAGAACCATATGTGTTTCAATACTGAGAGCATAGACAATGAATGGAGCTTCAGTTTTGTAGTTTAGTATAGATATTTTAATATACTGGAGTAACATACTATAATTTCTATTAGACTAGTATTTCTTATTGTGGAGTGCCTCAATAATTCTTGAGGCTAGAACCTTGTGTCATTTGTTGTTGTTTGGGTCTTGATAACAAGTGTATTGTTAAGTTTAATAAGCCTTTAGAAATAAATGAGCATAATACTATTGAGATACAACCATTCTTACACGATAAGGGATTGACATTTGATCATTCTATTCAACCTATTACTTCATGCGTGTACTCAACCACAATTGCCTTCTTTTAAAAGACAATGTGTTGACAATGGGAATGAATACGTAAAGGATTTTTGCCCAGACAAGAGTAGGTGCAAGCCTTGAAGTTAGCAAATCTACCTCACATGCTTGGTAAAGGAGGGTGAATACGTAAAAACTCGAGCCTTTAAGTTAGTAAATCTACCTCACATGCTTGGTAAAGGAAAGTGAATAAAAGGATTTACAATTGGTTGTTTTTGTACACGTTATACATTGAGAACAAAAATATTAAGTGTTTAGAGGATAACATATGTTCATAAGACAAGGAAACATAAATCATATTATAATTCCACAAATATCCATATTAATGAATTTAATGAAATTTAAATCTTTTATTTATGAATTGTTCACACTTTATCTTTAACCTTAACACTCAATTTGCTACCTTTAATTTCTGACATTTAATGTTGGACTACACTCAGCACCTTAACTTTTCCCTCTAACCTTTCACACAAAACTCTTTACCCTTATGCATTAATATGTAAAATAAATTCGTAATCTATTTTTTATATGTTTTGGAGCTTTTTCGATGATATTTTTTCTGTAAATGTATCTAGAATTTAACAAGAATTTGTTTATTTTTCTGTAAATGTGCTTAGAACTTAACAAGAATTTGTTGGAATCATAAATTTGAGCTTTGAATTCTCCACATTCCAAGTGTCCCAGAAATTTGTCAAAGTGTCGAATTCATATATGTAATCAAAAGAAAATCTTAAAGGAGTTGTCTTTAAAGTTACTTTTTGGAGTTTTTGGTAGATTTTATAGACGGAATCAATGGAAAAAATTGAGGTGAAATCTTGATTTGTGTTATTTAAACTGGTTTTTTGACTACATATATAGATTGAGCACCCGAAAAACCCCAAAAAACTTTAATTGTGCAGAGTTTACCCATCAGACTTGTGATTTTAATAAATTCTTGCTAGATTTTAAACAAATTAAATTAAAAAATAAATTGGAAAACTTTTCAAAAAATTGCATTAAAAACAACTCACATTTTAAATAACAAAATATCATGATTTAACTAAAAAAATATTTTGCTAAATTCTAACCAAAAACTCCAAAACATAAAACAATTAAACAATAAAAAAAAAATTATAAATATCATAATATGCAACACATTATAATAAAAAAACTCAAAACAATTAAACAATACCAAAAATAAATTATAAATATCATAATAGGCAACGCATTATAATAAAAGCATAAGTATCAAGTTTCAATATTGTGACGTGGACATGAGTGTAATAACTAGCGAAGTCAAAGTGATTAGATTAATATCAATATTGAGGGGAGCTGCACCATCATTATTATTTTGTGGGGTTCGTACGGTGAATTGGAATGATATTGAATAAAAACTAAACTCAACCAAAAAAAATCAACTAATTTATCTATACATAATAAAATTATATAAATCAAAAAAATCAAAACAAATTTGGAACCACTTGAACTTATAATTAACTCATTGAAGACATATGTCTTAAATAAAAGTAAAAATTTAAAAGTTCAAATTCACGCATAAACATGGGTTTTAGGATGAATTATAATATTATAAAATACCTTAATGGTTTTTCATATTTTCATAATTTTTATCATTACAATTAGATTTAAAAATTTACAATTAAATGACAATATTGCATAGCAATATTGAAAATTAATGTTGGTGTAAAATTTTATAATTAAATGATAATATAGCAATATTGAAAATTAATATTGATGAATTTCTAAAAATCAGCTTATTAAATTTGCATGGGCTGTCCTTCCAAAGGTTATTTGTTGGCAGATCTGGCTAGAACGAAACAGAAGAATCTTCAGAAATATTAAACAGAATCACAAGGTCTTAGAAATCAAGATTAAATGTCATCTAAAGGAGTGCTTGACTGATATAAAAGACGATTCCAATCTCAGCCAATAGGACATTGCTTGGGGAGCTTCCCTTGACTTGCAATTTCAACCAGCAATTAGAAACGTCCCTCCTCTCAAAGACTGGCAAATAAGGAAATCTGAAACTGACCTTCAAGACTGGCTCAATTCACATTCAAGGCACTCTCTCTTTTTTGATGGGGTAGCAAAGGGCAATCCGGGCAAAGCTGGTGCTGGAGGTGTTGTTGTAAGTCCAATTGGGGAAAAAATTCATTCCTTTGCTTGGGGGCTTGGATTCTCATCCAGCGTTCAAGCTGAAGCTTTGGCCCTCTACCAAGGCCTCAAGATCCTCAAAGATTTAAATATAAGAGAAGCAAATGTCATAGGGGATTCCCAGATCATTATAAACGCAATGGTTTCCAACTCCCCAGCCTCGGATCTCAAGTTAGCAAGGCTGATATCTAGAATTAAGGGTATGCAAAACGATTTTCAGAAGTTGAATTACTATCATGTGCTGAGAACTCATAATAAACAGGCGAACATTGAAGCCAATAAAGCTACCCTCCTCTCTGCCGGGGTCAAGATGAAAGACGAAGAAGAATCTTGGGAACCTATCCCTTAAGCTATCCGTTGTCATGTTTTACTGTTGGCTCTTAAATAAATTTGTTTGTATCTTCAAGTTAGGGAAAATCTCTGAAATAGAAGTTTTAGATAGTCTGTCATGGAGGAAATTTGCAAGCTTCGGCTGCATTTTCAATATTAGCAGTGAGATGCTTCAGGATTTAGACATCCTCAATGTAATCAGATTTCTGGCATTCAGGCCAAGATGAATATTAATACCACATAACCGTTTCTGTCAAAAAAAAAAAAAAAAAAATAATATTGATGAAAATATTAGAAAGCCTTTATTATCTATGAAAATATTTTTTTTAATATATTTTTCACTTTAAAACACAAAAGGAAATTTAAGCAAATCAATAAAAGAACAACTATATAAATGAATAAGTTTATATCTATTTTGTTTTATAAAAAATAGCATATCTCTAAAGTGAGAGAAAGGAAACACCAAAGTGAATTAAAGTGGTTATATTGTTTAATGATCGAGGGGTATGTCTTTTTTATGAAATGATTACTTCAAAAGGTCTTCTAGTGGGGGTCAATGTGAATGGACATAAAATGGAAATATGTAGTGTCACAGGTTCTAAGATGTCCTTTTATTATTAGGCCAACTCTAATTAGTGTTTCTAATGGATCTTTCAAGAATAATACATTAATGTAAAAATAATCTTTCAAGGACCATTGGGATAGGAGGAAATAAAAGGTCATTATGTATAATGATGTTTTCATGGGTCACCATTACAATTCAATTAGAGTTTGGAAATTACTAATTCAAATGAGATTCATAGTCCAAATTTCATGAGAAAGTCACCACTCCAACAATTTGGAGTAGCAATGGCTCATCGATTCTGAATGACAAGTTCTCATGATATGAGTTCCATCTTTGAGTTATTAAAAATTCACCCATAGAACAATGAGGAAAAACTTCCACTTGAAATTACTATTAAAGAAACAAACATCCTCCTTATGATTTTTCATTATAATCAATATATCCATAGAATGTAGTTTCAAATAATCAGGACATAAATAATTAAATGGTTTATGGTCTCTTCTATTTAGATTATGTAAGTATGAATCTAACATGCGAAGAAAGGTTATGGAATGCAAACATAAACTGAAAAATAGAAAACACTAGTAATATAATGTCCATAGATGAGTTTAGAAAGCATCATATAATCCCATAAACAAATATTATTAGATATTATAGAAGTATATTTTAATTAAAGTTAATACAAAATTGTTTATTGGATATGAAGTTATATCATTTATTAGCCTACAATCTAGAAGTTATATACTTTATCAGACATCACTTACTTGCTAGCGATGATGATTCCCACTGATCTAACCATATTGATTGTCCATACTCCAACATTTGCCAACAAAGATTTCTTTTCACAACCCATACTGAAACATATGTTAATCTTGAAAAGCTAAATGATCTATTACAGAGTGGGCTCTTCGAAAAATTATATTTCAATGATGCTCACACAAGTCTATATACATTCCAAAATATTTGTGATGAATTAGTAAAAATGTTTTCCAATTGTGGAAAATTTCAATGTATGTCAAGAGACACTTTTTGTATATGATTCTATCTTTGTGTGACATTGTTTCAAGAATGAAAGAAAAGAACAACATGAATAAAGAGAGAATAATTTAGAGAAAAGTGAATCCAAGGCTCACACTTATAGAGATCTAATGAATAATCTCAAAGCCAAATTTATTTCTCTCCACTTTGTCTTTATGTAAAATACCATGCTTTTTCCATTGGGGGGTAGATAATATGAGGCAAGAAGGTAGGCATGTAGTCTTACTCCTAGTCTGTTTCATCTCAACTACTAGGTAAACAATTACTACTACATGGAAACTGGATATTGGGTAGTCTATTTATCAACGAAGTAATTATTCAAAGGAAATAATAGCTAAGTGCACATTGTTAGGAATATAATTGAACCTCAAACCTTGATTTGTTATTTCTTAGAAAAAGAAGAGTATGCTTCAACCTTAGATTTTTCTTCCAAATCTGATGTAGGAAAAATTTGACTTTTCCTACAACTCAGCTCTATGGATACTTCTACGGAATTCGAAACCTCGATAGGTTCTACCCAAATTCAATATTGATCTAATTGTTTCTTTGTTTATAACTAAATGTTTTTCAACGCAACAATTAAATCTAAAGTCCCAGCTACAAGGTATTTGTTAATTTTTCATAAAGAATCATTGTTCTTTACTTTGTTAGTTACATTTCACCATTAACAAGTTGCATTCACCCCAAATAACTATTCCATTGTACATATATATATATATATCATTAACCATCAGAAAAATGAAACTATGCAGAAAGAAAAATACCATCATCATCATCATCATCATCTTAGCAATGAAAAATAAAAGATCAAAGGAAGAGAAGTTGGAACACATAGAGACACCAGGTAAAACCCATTATGGGTAAGACCCTTGGAAATTATTCTTCTTAGATATTTATTGAATGATTCAGCAACAAGAGTATAATGATCCATGAGTACATATCTTTACAATGCAAAAATCAAATAGCATATAAGCACTAAAACCATACCCATACTTCTGCATGAAGGAAATTGAATCTGAGAACTGAAATGCACTGACACTCGCTGTAGTAAATTGATGATACTGAATGAGGATTGAATATACATTTGCAACGAAAACAAAAAGATCTAATCTATAGATCTACAGATCTATAATACCAAAACTTGGATCTGAAATATCACCAAGTGATCTCAACTCTAAAGTCCTAGATCTGAATCCAGGAGTTTGTCAGTGACGCTTTGACGTAACTATGATTGAACAACTGAAGTCTCAAAGCATTGCGCAATCAACTAAAGGTGATCCAAATCCGATCTGCCTAGTAACTCTCTGAGCCGCGAACTTAACATGCTTAGCCCGCGGTTATGGGGCACTGAGCCACTACCACAATACCTTGTGCTTTGGCTCAACTTCAGAACAACCCGATCTAACCTCAGGGCTTTGGCCGCACCATTGACATGTTGTGCCAATAGATTTGGCACCTTGGCCACATGCACAAGACATCCTGCCTGTGGCTCTGCTTCAGCAGGGCTGCTACCAGGGCCTTACCTGCTCGTGACTATGCTTCAATAGACCCAATTATGGAATGTGCACCAAAATTTGACCCCGATCCACTACGTGCCACTGCACGAGCTCCTTTCGACGTACCTATGCGAGCCAAGAAATCAAAAATACGAAAAAAAACAAAAATAGCATGGAGAAGATCTCATGATCGAATGTGTCTAAATGAGCTTGAGGTTGCCTCAATTTATAACTTTGTGAGTGACCGATTGGGGCTTTGACTGGATCAACATGCGGTTAGGCCAACCCATAAAATATTAAATTAATTCATAACTTAACTTCTTCTTAACCGATTGGGGTGATCTATAGGTCGATTTTTATCCTCTCGAAAAGAGGAATCTAATTAAATTATTATCTTAATCATCTGAGATTTCCACAATGGAATTTGAACCTAGCTGCAAAACTTAATAGTATTCCACATCTTTTCGCATAACCTCGGCATGGCAACTGCATCCATAATTCCAACACACATCCAATGTTGATTTCATTCCTCTATCAATTTTCTTTGTCACACCTTCATGCATGCATCCAATCAACCAATTCCAATGTCGAAACCTACTTCTTACAATGTCATTTTAATGCACTAAGAATTAATTTAGTACTCATGCTATCAACTCACATACTCTATTACAAAACCTTCAATTGTAATACACGAATAATCATCTAAACTGCACATAATTTTTCTACTACTGAAATTTTCTCTAATCTCTTATTGGATTTGTACCATTCATTCATGACAGAGTTTAAACTCAATTTATTATTATTTTCAATATTCACACAAAACTTAAACTCTGCCATTAATTCCATATTACACACAAATGCTATAATTCTTCATTTACAAATACACAAAGACAACCATGATCATAAAAAATGTATGGAAACTCTATTTCATTAATTAAAATCTATACATACACAAATATTCAAAAGCTCTCTTCCTCTCTTTGCTTGGTTCTACTTTCATTTGGCCATTAGATTTTCCCGTAGGCTTACAATGATTAAATACAAAGTTTCAAGAAAATTAGATTTTTCTACAACCATAAATCACTCCCTAATTTATTCCCTAAAGCTCTCATGATTTATTCCATGAATATCTCATGATTTATCCCCTATTATCCCCTAAATCTCTCCTACTTTTCAAGGTGAATTAGCTTTTGTCTTATGGAAAAAATATCCCCTATCCATACCTTTTTTAAAACTATTTTATAATAATTAAAGAAATTAATAATATTTACAAACAAAGAATTAGAATTCTTTTCAAATGTTGAAGCCCCTTTTGAGCTTTATTTCTAAAAAGCCTTGATTTTTCGAAAATGACTTGGAATTTTAGATGCTCCTACATCAAAATCATAGTTCTTGTCTTCTCCCTTCACCTTGAGTTGTTGCCACTAATTTCATACCACCCATAAATATAAACCTAGAAATAACTAGATAGAGACTTTGGCATGTTGATTCCTTTGTTTGTGGGAATAGATATTTCTCTCCTACTATCAATCACTCTTGAATTGTTGTTACATTCGCTATTTTAGTAGGAAACCTTACTTGTGACTTGTTATTCCTTCCAACCCACAAATTAAAATCCCCAATGATGATGAACATGTTGCAAATAAATAGGACACTTCAAATCTACATTAAATATTTGGGGAAATGTGTGGCCTTTTGGGGCCTTTGATTTGCAAAATCCAATCCATCTGATTTATCCATTCCCATCCAATGTTACATGGCATGATAATCATATGATAACCATGACTATCAATTCTCCCATCAACATGTTAAAGAGTGGACTAGTGAAATAATAGCCTGCACAGAAATCCCTAGGATTGATGAGGTCAATGAAGTCCCTAAATTATGAAGCAAACAATAGTAGTGGAGGGAAACTTGGGCCCAAATTAGATGGAACCTTGGTGCAATTTAAGAGGACCTCAATAAGAATGTTTGAAAATTGTTTGGAATTTATAATTAGTATGTAAGAATTCAACAAGATTTTGGAAAGGCTCTTGAGCCTTTAGCAATGGTTGAGCATGGAAAAATGATACCAATAAAAGGCATTCTAAATAACAGGAAATTACCATGACCTCACTAAGGATTAAAAAGGAGAGGTACATAACTTCCCCACTTATAAAGGTGCACTACAGAGGGGTGCAAAGGTTCCCATTTGAGGAATTTGCGACAAGAATTAAGAGATTTTTCTCAAGGAGCATGATTGTGGCTTGAAACATTGAAAATCATAGAAGTGGAATTAATGACAAAGTCACTCTAAAGATGAGGGGAGCTTGTGCCTTTCTCAATGTTCCTTTTCACATGGTGGAACCAACTCTCTCACATGAACTCAAAACCAACTATATGAGCCTCCCCACTTTCAATTCCCTAATCCCTTAACATGCCAGATGATGGCACAATAATGTGCAAGTAAAGGTGGCATGGATTGATTTCAAAAATGTTTCAATCATCTCCAATATAAATTAATTTGAAAAGGTGTGGATTAGATGGTTACGTAATTAATAATTGAATTTGTTTGGCCCTCGAACGGTAAGATAGGTGGATACACCAATTTTTTTTCCTGAAAGAACACACACACACACACACACAGATATAAATATAAATATGGAAATAAATAGAAATAAATGTTATAAAAAAAGTAGATCATTAATATAATATGATTAAATATTTAAAATTTGGAAACATTCATTGTTTTCAACTATGCATTTCGAGGGACTCTATATGTTTTGGTGCTTCAACTAATTGTTTTTCTCTATTTCTATTAGCTTTGGTAGTCATGTCTATAGGAGATTTACGACCATTTTGAGCTAATGTTTGACTTCATATTTTATTGTGTCTTCCACATTCTCATATATTAATTTGAAATATTTTATATATTAAATATTTAAAATGGAAACCAAAGATGAATATCATTTCTATCTCATAAACAATAAATTTCCTATAATGTATAACATGGATTTGAAATTGTATTTCAAATGATTGTGGGCCCACCATTGTTAAATTCTTATATAAATCAATAAATCAAAGTTGTCTCTTTATAATAATCTCAAAATTAAGTAAAAAACAAAACATTTTTTTGTTAAAAATGAGTAATTTTTTTTAAGCTAACTCTAAAGAAAAACTAAAGCAATTTTCAAACCCAAAAGTAAAATATAGGAACAACTAATGTGTAGTAATAAATATGCTAGTGTGAAATTGAATTGAATGGAATAAATATTCACATATTGATCCATCTCAACACATGATAGATGGAGCATTAAGATAAATTTACACTTGTTTTTTTCACACATACACAAAAATATATATGTTTGTATATATGCAAAAGCCACATACCAATTTCGTGTTTAACATGAAATGAATAACACATTTCCCTCATATTAAAAAACACTACATTTAAATGACTCTTAGTAGAGATCCATATTAACTTTGCATCTATTATATGAGATCATACTCCTTTAAATGAAAAAAATCTTGACTTCTTAAAACTAGATCCCTTTTTGTTCATGATAGAACACCAATTAAGATGGGAGTTGTCTACCCAGGCAACGAAATAGCCCGGACGGCAGTTTTTTGCCGGAATCCGGGCAACTAAAATTCAAGAAATCGAGTAGTTGGAGTGTTTGGAATCCATTTTTGACAGTGGAAATGGATTCAGCACTACAAAAAACCCTTAGGGTACTCAAAATACTAAAGTTTAACAACTGTAAACATGATTATGATACAAATTTTGCCAGATTTTTTAAAAAAATTTGCCGGATTCTGGGCCAAAACGTTGCCTGAGAAGACTACGGCATTAAGATGGATCCATATCTTAACTCTTAAGAATGTGCGTGTGAACTCCATGTTGACCACGTGAATCACAGATTCCCCTCATTTTGAGAATCACGCCACCTAAATGTTTTAACCACTATATTTCAAAGTTCGTCTCTCACAGCATCCTGTACGATGAATATACCAAATAAAGTAATATAAAATTTCATGTTATCTAAAATATAGGTACATATTTAGAATATAAACACAATTTGTTTAAATGGTTAAATGATAGGCTTCCTATCGTTGTTTACGATATGAATAATGACTAAAGATTCTAAGCTTCAATTTAAGCATTGGAGCATTAAAAAAATATTGGATTGGTAATCGACAAGATTAATTCTTAGATAAAATATTGAATAATTGAGAAAATATTTTTAGTATTTTAATTTTATGTTATTAATAATTTTAGTATTTTTAGTATTTTAATTATTAATAACATAAAATTAAAATACTAAAAATATTTTCTCAATTATTCAATATTTTATCTAAGAATTAATCTTGTCGATTACCAATCCAATATTTTTTTAATGCTCCAATGCTCCAATAATATTTATTAAGATAATGGTCAATGCTAATGATCTTTATAATAAAGTTGCAAGTGGACTAACCTAAACTTAGCTGGAATGAATAAAATTGTAAGATTTGTATATGGAAATGAATAGATTTATAAGATTTGTATTAAAAAAATAAATAGATTTGCAAAATTTATATTATAAAATAGGTTAAATATAAATATCATATCATATATATATACATGTTGTAAGGTATTATTTGAAAACAATTCTCTCAGCTATCATCGTGTTATTGTCTACACCATTAGATATAATGTTAGACAATCAAATAATTTTTAATCATTAGATTTCACCAACGACTTTGTTGATTCAGAAGTACCACTTTTCAGAGTTTCTACACAATTCCTTCTCATTCTTTTCCGCCATTTTCATAAGGGTTTCTACCATTTCCTTTCAGCCATTTTCATAAAGGTTTCTACCCTACTTTTTAGAATGGAAGAGACAAATTTCCTTCTGAGTACAAATTTAGTTTTGAGCATAGATGAAATGGTTGATGTTATTCTTATTTTTCTCTAGAAGGGTTCAGGTCTTACGCTCAGGGCATGTGATGGTTTATATATTCATGAGTATTATTAAATTAATAATGAAATTTTTTAAAATATGTGATTTTTTTAAATTTCCAAATTATTTCAGAGGACATGATTTATCTTGAGTAATAATGATGAATGTTATTTGAAAACAACTCCCCTAGCCGCCACTATGTCCATGTTTGAGCCATTGGATTAAATGTTAGACGATTGAAATGTTTCAGGCCATTAGATCAAGTAAATATTTTTATATATGTTTTTTATAATGTTAGTTTTTTTATTTTTAATAAGTTAGATTAAATTTAGGTTTTGGTGACTTTTAAGTTAAAATGTTGTTATTAAAAATTTGTTAGATTTTAACCTCAATTTTTTTAATAAAATTTAAATTAATAACTTAATAAAACTAGATTTAACATAAATTAGTTTAATGAATAATTTTTTTTTGTAAAATACATAAACATTAATTTTTTTGGTACATAAGCATAATTTTTTTATTTATAATAAAATTTATATCATAAAATTAAACTCCACACAAACCAATTAATTTATATTACATGGATTATATATATATATATATATATATATATATATATATATATATATATATATATAAATAAAGGAAAATAACTATTTATATATTTAAATATTACACAAATTTATATTACATGGATAGAAAAATATATATAAAAAAAGAAAATAACTATTTATATATTTAAATATTACACTTTTATGCTACTATGCTCTTTAACAAAATATGATAGAAAGGTTGTAATGTCATGTTTAACATTTTGACTATGTCGAATTACACAAAATTAAAAATAAAAGTAAATTAAATTTAAAAAATTGACATAATGTAATGAACATTTAACTAGGTCAAAATACAATAAAAAATAAAAATAATAAAATAAAATAATAATAAACTATAAATACAACACATAGTATTGACCCATGGTATTCATGTGGAATTTAGTTTCTTTATTAGGGGGACTAAGATGGCCTAAATCAATCTTAATTCTGGATCTAAACTAATTATTTAATAAAATTATTTTTAAATGTTTATAACCATTATTCTTTTAAAATTTTACTTAATAAAATGTATCTAAATTTTCATATTACAACTATTTTATTATTCCAAAAATACATGATTTTTTTTTTTATATATTATTTATGTTACAACTGTTTTATAATTCATGAGTATTATTTCTTAATATATATAAAATTAAATTAATAATGAAATTTTTAAAAATATGTGATATTTTTTAAATTTCCAAATTATTTCAGAGGGCATGATTTATCTTTAGCAATAATGATGAATGTTTATAATTCTCATTTCTTAAATAACACTAAGTTTACCTTTAAAGGGGTTGGTAAAAATTGTTTGTATCAAAGTCAAAGATACAGAAGAAAGGAAACATGGTCAAGCCCTAAAAAGGCATAACGTTGAATGTATGGAATCCATTTTTCCATTTTCAGTGATACACATGAGAAGTGCAACTACAGTCCATAACTTCGATCTAGCAACAAAATTTTCGGCCTAGCTACTCCAGAATTTCGGTTTCCCTAGAAACTGCAGAATTTTGGCCTTCCAAAAAAACTCTGAAATTTGCACGTGTTAGATAATAGAGATAGAAATTAAATTCTTGACCTTGAAAGAGACTTTCTTCTTTTCCCTTAGATATGTCCTTCTCTTCCTTGGAATTTCACACTTTCACATCTGCAATTTACTACATATCGAAATTGCTTGAATTTCATTGCAAATGAGGCTGAGTTGCTCTAATATATAGGCTTCTTGTGAGGTTGAGTTACCCTGTTTGGGGTCGAATTGTCCTTCTAGGATGACTTGGTGGAGGAGGCCTAGAAGACCTACAATACAAAAAAAAAAAAAAAAAAATCTTCTTTGACAAATAAATCCCAAGAAGGGTTCTTTATAATATGACATGGAAAATGACACTTGACATAAACCCTAGAAGTCTTCAATGAAGATGTTGACCTAAAAACAATTGATTCAAGCATGAAACCCACGCTTTAATAAGTCAATTTATTTAATAATAAAAATAATTTTTCTTTCTTTTGAGAAATATATATTATTATGAATCAAGTACAATTATGAACACTGACACTAGTTACATTCTTCAACATAAATGAGGTGGGGAATGCATGAGGAAGCTTCAAATCTCTTTTTCCTTCTTCACCTTTAGAACTTTCACTTGTTTCTCTTTTTATTCCCTAGTGTGATTGTCTTTTACTGTTTTGGGATCTTCATTTACCAAAGGTTCACGATGATGAGATCTTCTACATATATAAGGAAGTTTTGGCTTGTTACCATAAATTCCACAACACCACACCTCAATTTTTACAAGTTGGAACAATACAAAAAAAATATATCTGTTTTTTTCTAGTAACTAAATTTAATAGTAAGAATGTTGAAATTGATAATGCAAACTAGGGAAACATGATCGAATTCACTTAGAATATTGGGATTATAAAGAAGCAAAGGCTATATAAATACTTATGCTCTCATAGACGTATCAATATTACATTCATGGGGATAAAAGCAACCTACTCACAAATTAGGAAGAGGTTAATTTTTCATATTAGACATTAGGAGTCAACATTTTAAAAGAATGTAATGAAGGGCATATCAAAATTCACTGAGAAAATGATATAGGAAAGAAGGAAAATGTTGAGGGCATAGTTAACTAAGAAACTAAACTTAATGAAAAATAAAGAAAATTAATATAAATTGACTAAACCAAGTTGATAATTTAAAATTTGTAAACCTCGACGATAGAAACAACCTACTCACAAATTAGAAAGAGATTAAATTTTCATACTAGACATGAGGAATCAACATTTTAAAAAAATCTAATAAAAGACATACCTAGATTCGTTAAACAAATAATATAAAAGAGATACAAAATGTTGAAGGCATAATTAAGCCATAAACCACTCAACACAAAATAAATATAAAATAAAATGAATAAGCAAAACCAAATTAATTATTTAAAATTCATAAATCAAATTAATATTTTTGAAATTTAAAATTATATCATTTACTTTAATCATCATAATTTTATTTTTATTTTCTTTATACTAATTTTAATTTTATTTTCTTTATACTTTGGATATACAACTCACAAATAATTAAATAAATCTATTAAAAAAGCTATATATAAGAGTCTATTAAGAAATGCATCCCATTCCTCTAAAAAGTGCAAAAGTCATACAAATAAAATGCAGGGCATAAAATTTTAGGAAATGGAAGGCATGCAAATTATTTATGTGGGAATCAATCAATTTTCGAGAATGGACATATAGTATTATGCTTCGAGATGAAATGTAAAGGTTGGTTTCCAATAATAAAGGCATTAGCATAAAAGGTTTCGAGTGGACGTATTAAAATGATTCCCAAATCAAAGGCAATCAACATAAAATGTCAGATACCATGCGCATAAAATCCAATAGAGGCACATCACTTTTTTCGGTGATAAGAGCGCAAAATTTTAATGCTTGTAGTTGAGAAATATTGACCCCTCTTTCAAAGTTAAGACATCACCCTACCTTTAAGTTCTACATCGCTTTCTCAATATTATAAGTTTATTATAATGATTACCAAAAAGAATTGAAAATGCTAGTGTTAATGCTATTTAAAGCCATTGCCCCAGTTTGATGATATGTAACAATTTTAGCAAACTTTTCTATGGCCTCAGTTCCACAATTGTTATTCATGATTAATCTTCTGGACCAACGTAATGAATATCATTATAAAGAAGGTCCATGCAACTCATCTTACAGTACACAAAGCCTATCATCATTTGGTTTACACAAATCCTATCATCATTTGGTTAGTTTATATGGTAAATATAATAATTCATTATTAATTTGAAAATATAGTAATTCATTATTTTGATGTTTGGTTCACTTTATTATTATTAATTATTTTTAATATATAAAGGTGGTTGTTTTAAGTAATTATATTTGAAAATGTATAGGTGGTTGTTTTTTAAGGTAGTAAAGCTTATTATAATCTACATGGTGAGAATAATTATTATTGAACTTACTATTTACAAAAATAAGTTAATCTATTACTGTTTTTTTTGTAAGTTAAAGTTTTCATAAGAAAAGTTACATATATCATCAGTTTTTTTTTTGTCACTGCTTTGCCACATGGAAAACCAAACCATTAATAGAACAAAAGATTATTTGTCTATGAAAATAAATTGGGAAAAAAAAAAACTATCACTGTTAAAACATATTGTATTTGTCTAAGAGCTACGTGAAAGCCATCTAGATATTCCCTTCTAGCCTTAACGAATATTCTACTAAACAAAAATGACAACAAATAACAAAACATCAAGTAAACTAAGTAGAATTGGAGGCGTCGACCTCTATTGGCACTGGTTCCATAGGGTTGTGGCTGCTTAGTCTAGGGCCTAGAGCCACACTCTTCTCTATGTGCATTAAGTTGTTGTTCATCTCCTTCAGTTGTAACACCATATCATCCAAGACCCTGAGAATTTTATCCTTTTGTCATTCTTGTCAAGTAGGAAGTGACCCATGAGTGCCTTGATACACTAATAAAGGTCAAATGTGTACATATACTAGTTTTTCCATCTACGAGTATGCCTCAAGTTCGACACCCAAGGCTCCAATACTTCCAGAACCTTAGAATTGAACAAACAATTATGCTGTCTCACAAGATCAGATTCCACCTTACTTTGCTAATCCCTAATGTCCTATGAGATTTGTTCCTTGTATATTCATACAAAGGACTTAGCTCATTGTTGAGCTTGAGATCCCCTCAACAAGTTGCAACCACTACTACTTTTTCAACAATGAGATTGTTGACGCACCATTGTAGTGGCAAAGAAAATGGGAAGTGAAACCAAATAAACAGAGAGAGCCACACAACAAGGAGAGGAGGCTTGAAAAGAGGAATTTTTAAGCTCTATATAAGTCCCATGTTAACACTAAAGACCCTTATTAAGCCTTATATATTGAATGATTACGTTTCTATTGTTATATTGTTATGTTGGCTAAAACCTTTCATTATCCCATTTTATTATAATTGTACCCTTTCTCTCTTATATAAACACTATGGAGACCTAGTCTTAAGACCATCGATTCTTCTCTTGTACATTGTATTCATTGTAAAAGGACGTTTGCCCCTCAAAGTTGATTGTAATGGTTGGTTTATTGTCATCTTTAAGGTGCAAGGTTCATAACATTTAGTATTAGAGCACAAGAACCAAGGGTTTTATTGCTTCAAAAAATTCATCATGGAATTTTCGCTACAACTTTGTTTTTGGGATGTTTTAAATTGTGAAACTTTGATGATATTATGGAGATATTCATGGAACATTTAGTTAAAATTTCAGATTTTGGTTCACAATACTTACTTTCTAAGACATACTCGTGGAAGTTAGGGTTTATGATTGGTTTTGAAATCTATTTCAAACAAGTCACTCTCTCTCTCTCTCTCTCTCTCTCTCTCTCTCTCTATATATATATATATATATATATATTGAGTTGTTTTAGATAGTCAAGTTTGGAGAAAATTGAGAAGACACCTCATGAATATGAAATATTTAGAGACTTGAGGAGATATAATGAATCACCTTAGGTAAAAAAATCAAAATTATATTTGAAAAATTAGAAACATCGCACACAATACACTCTGCTTTTGGGAAGAGGCCAAAAATTAGTGTGTTTTGGGAAATTTATCATAATTTTCAATTGGCATACCAAATTCTTGTCAGACCTATAGAATTAGAGAGAAGACATGTCAGAGTATTACATACCAAAACTTCAAATTTAAAAGGGTCCAAATCTCAGAGATATATCAAGAAAAAGGTCGCCCACTTAGATATTCTCCAAATTAATGTTTTAAAGGTACACAAATTACAAGTGACATAACTTTTGATTAAAAGATTCATATTTTTTTTTTTGGTGACTAAAAGTGCGATAAAGAGGGGCACTCACTTGGATATTCCCCAAATTAATGTTTTAAAGGTACACAACTTACACGTGTCATAACTTTTGATTAAAAGATTCGTTTTTTTTTTTGAGTAAAAGTATGATAAAGAGGGGCACTATTATTATTTTTCCAACTTTCCTCCAAATAAACCTACTTAAATCTCCTAAAGGCTCATTCAATACTCATGAAGAAAGTGAAGTCTTAGAATTTAGATTCTCCCATTTAGAGAATAAAGATAATGAAATGGATGGTAGTTTTTTGAAAAATGTGGATTTCTCAGGTTTTCAAGAAAAAACTTAAAAGATAAATGATGGATGAAATGGAAAAGAAGATGAATGAAAACAAGGAATAAATACAAAAATCCACGAATACCATGAAAAATCTTCTCTTAGAGAGGCTTCCTAAAATGGATGTTGAGATCCAAGGAAATCATGGAAATAAAGTGAACAATTGTGTTGGAAATCAATCACATATGGGGAGTATTTTGTCACAATTGAATAGAATAAATATCGAATCATAGGACCATAATAATTCTTTTTCACTCAAATATCCTCATCATTAGGGCTTAAAGTCAACATCATGGAACTAATACATTCCAAAGATCAATATGAGGAATTTTGATGACAACAGTCCTATAACATGGATATTCCAATTAGAGAAATATTTAGATCTACACCAAGTGGCATCCTTACAACCATGTTTTTAGAACAAGATCAACATGTATGGTGTGAATGGATTTGTGAAAGGAAAAATGATTTTTTTATATATTGGTCCATTTTTATAGAGGAATTGATAACACATTGGAGATATTAAGAGCAATACATGCAGAAAATACTTGAAACCTTGGAACTGCTAATAAGAGAAAACTGATATGCAAAAGACACAAGATTTCTCTACCAAAATTCTAAGGAAATAAAACAATGAATAGAAACACAATCATAGATAGAACATAATAATTTTTCTGGGGAACCCAACTGGGAAAAACCACTTTTTCTTGTATTAGATCAACTGAGCAATCTAATCTATTACAAAGAAATTGTTTCAATCTTGAAGCTCCCTACAATACTGATCAAGTCTCAACAAGACTTGCCCAACTCTTAGGAAAATAAGGCTTGCTAGGAGCTCCTATTTTTTAGCACAAATATGCCCCTAAAAATAGGAATTTCTCCTATTTACTTGCGCAATTCCCAAGAGAAATTCTCTGCTTTCTTCTCAAGCTATGCACACAAAAACTGGTGTACCATAACAAATATATCTTTGCTTTCATTCAATCTCAAGAGGAAATTTGAATTGCATTAGCTACTAGGGCTAATTTTAACAGTTGCTACTTTTCAACCGAGAGTAAGTTGAGTTAACTGAATGTCAACTACTCAACTAAACTTATAAGTATCTCTATCACTAGTATAGTCCCTTATTATTGTTAGTGTAACCCCCTTAATGTTAGGTCCCTATATCACTAATATAGTCCCTTATTATTGTTAGTGTAACCCCCTTATTGTTATTATTGTACCCTTGTAACCCCCATTTTGTTATTATTGTGCCCTTAAATTATTATTGTTAGGTCGGCTAGCATTACATTGTGGCCCACTAGGATTACATTATGGTCACATGGACTCCTATATATAGAAAGGAGGTTTTTTAAATTGTATTATCCAAGAATTTTTCATTTATGTAATGTATTGGAGGTTTCCCCCTCAAATTGGCTTATTTCTAAGGCATTGATATCTCTTTTCTTCTATTTTTGAAGCTGGTTACACAACATTTGGTATCAGAGCTTTGGATTCTAGGGTTTCGCTGCTCCGAACAGGTCATCGTGGAATTTTCTCTATAACTTTTTTTCTACGAAGTTTCAGAAGCTGAAATTTTTAGGGTGCGAAGCCGAAATCCTGAGGAAGATTGTCTAAAAATTGTAGAGCTTGGTTCAGAATATTTTTGGAGATATGATCTATGGAAGTTAGGTTTTTTTTCAGAATCCTAAACAGGTCATCGTGGCATTTGCACTATAATTTTTTTTCTACTAAGGTTCAGAATCTGAAATTTTTAGGGTGCGAAGCTGAAATCCTGAGGGAACTCGTCAAAACATTTTAGAGCTTGGTTCGCAATATTTTTGGAGATATGATCTGTGGAAGGTAGTGCTTTTTCAGGCTCCCGAATTTCATCTCAAAGAGGTGATCGTGGGAAAATATTCATAACTCTCTCTCTGAGCATCGGATTGGAGTGCCGTAAAAAGTGGTTGCAAGGAAATGGATTGTAGTTTCTTGGCTATCAATTTCCGATCCGAAGGACGAAACAGTGACACGTGGAAAGTCGTACAAGTTCGCTCTACTCAACCAGTCCAAAATTGGGTCATTGTGGGAGATTGGACATAACTTTGTCTTGAAGAATCCAAATTAGATCAGACCTATGGCATTTGAAAGGACCTTCAGAGGGCTACTACAGGGCGGAATTTCAGATTTTGAAGATTTTCAATTACAAATATAATTCAATTTCAATATCGAGCTCCTCAAAGCAAGTAAAAGGTGTGTATTTTTTTTTTCCGAATTGCATAAGTCTGGTTTGAAGAATCAAGTTGAATTGATTCCAAGGGCATATTGTAGAATAGATTTCAATATTGGATTCTAAAATGGCCCCTAAAAAGAATTCAACACCCATTAAGCCTTTAGAAGGCTCTACTATGACTCATGAAGATGAAGAATGGCAACATGACATATCAAAATTATAAGAGCAAGTGCAACAAATTTCTCTCTCGCAAAGAACAACAAAAAATGAAATGGAAGTTTTGAAGAAAGGCGTGGAAACTAAGATGGATGGTTTGAAGAAAGGCTTGGAAGCTAAGATGAATGGTTTGGAAGCTAAGATGGGAAAGGGTGAAGTGGGCCAGCTAAGAGAATGGACATGGAAGCTAAGATCATGAAAAATGAAAGACAACATGGAAAACATGAAGAATGATCTAAAAGCAGACATGGAAGGTTTGACAAAGTTGATACAAGAAATGTTTCCTAATGGTGAAAAGATAGTATAGGAAACTCATGATGAGAACAAAATAAATGTTAATCGTGATTTCATAAACTCTAATGTTGGCGGGAAGAACCACCATATTCCAAAATGGATATGAGGAATTTTGATGGAAAGGATCCTGTAACATGGATACTACAGATGGAGCAATATTTTGATCTCCATAATGTGCAAAACACACAAAAGGTACGCATTGCAACTTCACATTTAGAACAAAATACATTTGTATGGTATCGATGGCTTTGCTCCCGTAAAAAAATTGTCACTTGGTCAATTTTTACGGAGGAAATGATAGCACATTATGAGGATACAAAGAGCAACACCTTCTTTACCCAATTGATAAATCTCAACCAAAAGGGTTTAGTGGGGCAGCACATTGAGGACTTCCAAAAATTGAATATAAGGGTAACTGATCTTACAGAGGAACACAGGATTGATCTCTTCCTAGGCACTTTAAAGGATAACATCCAACATGAAGTTCGCGCTTTGGAACCTGATTCATTGGAGAAGGCATTCAGGTTGGCAAGAAAAGTTGAATGTAAAATTATGGCGACAAGGAAGCCTACCACTCAATTCTATAAAGAAGGAAGTGTTGCTACGCCTAGATTTCCACCACCTACAAGGTTGACACCACAACAATTGGAAGAAAAAAGAGCAAAAGGGCTTTGCTACAGTTGTGATAGCAAATACACTAAAGGTCATAAGTGTGCTGAGAAGAAATTACTTTACATAGATTGTGAAGAGGAAGAAGAAAATGAACAAGAAGAGGATATACACCAGGAACCAGCCCTAGAAGAGGAAGAAATGAATCCGACCATATCGTGTAATGCACTGGCAGGAATCACCACTCCTCAAACTCTCAAGATAGAAGGACATATCAAGAAGAAAAAGGTAATAGTGTTGATTGATTCAGGTAGCACCCATAATTTTATTCATTGTAAGGTAGCCAAGGAATTAAATTGTTTCCTATACCCAGCACCAGAATATCAAGTGATGGTTGCAAATGGAGGAACTATAAATTTCTTGGGAAAATGTCATAATATCAAGCTAACCATGGGGGAATATGTATTGAATAGTCCAATGCTTTCCATTCCTATGGGAGGTGCTGATGTTGTACTAGGAGTACAATGGTTACAATCTTTGGGGATGGTAGCTTTTAATTTTCAAGAACTTTTCTTGGAATTTTTTTCAGAAGGAAAGGAAGTCGAATTACGGGGTATTGAAGGGAAGCCAGGAAGGATAATAAGCTCTAATATCATGACAAAGCTTCTAAAGAAAGAACAACGAGGCGTAATTGCACAATTATGCTCACTAGAAGTTCCGACATCAAAATCATCTATTTCTGCAGATCTCCAATAAGTCTTGGACAATCATTCCAAGGTGTTTGAAACTCCCAAAGGACTCCCACCTATTCGTGATCATGATCATGCTATTCATTTGATTCCAGGAAGTGTTCCTCCAAACATCAGGCCTTATAGATATCCTTATGTCCAAAAGAGCGAAATTGGACATATGATTGCAGAAATGTTAGGCGGGTATAATTCAACCTAGTCAAAGTTCTTTCTCTGCCCCTGTAGTATTGGTACACAAGAAGGATGGATCATGGCGCATGTGTCCGGATTATAGGGAGCTCAATAAGCTCACCATTAAATATTAATTTCCCATTCCTGTGATTGATGAATTACTGGATGAATTACATGGAGCAATTTATTTTACCATGTTGGATCTTCATTCAGGATATCATCAAATTAGAATGAAGACTGAAGATATTCCGAAAACAGCATTTCGAACTCATGAGGGTCATTATGAATTTTTGGTCATGCCTTTTGGCCTTACCAATGCAACTTCTACATTTCAAGGGTTGATGAATTCCATTTTCAAACCCTTCCTTAGAAAATTTGTGCTGGTATTTTTTGATGATATACTAATCTATAGCAGGTCTTGGAAGGATCATGTTGAACATGTTGACAGGGTGCTCAAAATATTGCAGGAGAAACAATTATGTGCAAAAACATCCAAATGTTTCTTTGGAGTACAAGAGGTGGAATATCTGGGTCATATTGTATCTCACGAGGGTGTTAAAGTAGACCCTAACAAAATTAAAGCCATTAAGGAATGGAAAGTCCCCACAACCATAAAGCAGTTGCAAGGATTTCTCGGGTTAACAGGGTATTATTGGAAGTTTGTTAAGAATTATGGGAGAATAGCAGCACCTCTAACAACATTGTTGAATAAAGTTGCATTTTCATGGACTCCTGAAGCAACTAAGGCCTTTGAACGTCTTAAAAAGGCAATGTGCCTAGCACCGGTCTTAGCTACGCCAGACTTCACAAAAACCTTTATTGTGGAATGTGATGCCTCAGGAAATGGAATTGGTTCTGTTTTAATGCAGGAAGGAAGACCCATTTCTTTTGAAAGTTGTCCAATCAAAGGAAAGTATTTACAGAAAGCTATTTATGAGAAGGAAATGTTAGCAATACTGCATGCACTAAAGAAATGACGAACTTACCTAATGGGAAGACACTTCAAGGTAAAAACTGATCATGATAGTCTTAAACACTTTTTGGAACAAAGACTATCTTCAGAAGAGCAGCAAAAATGGGTCACAAAGATGTTGGGCTATGACTTTGAAATAATCTACAAAAAAGGAAAACTTAATGTTGTTGCAGATGCACTCTCAAGAAAGAATGAAGAGGTGGAAGCATTGCTTTGTGCCATTTCTATTATCCAACCAGATTGGATAACCGAAGCAAGAGATGAATGGAAAGAGGAAAAAGATGTGTGGACACTCATTCAAAAGTTGCAGCAAGATCCTAGTACATCTGATACATTTAGTTGGAAAAATGATTCCTTATGGTACAAAGATCGCTTATATCTTTGTAAGAATTCCCAACTAAAACAAAAGATTCTTATGGAATTGCACACTTCTCCTTTAGGAGGACACTCAGGATTTTTAAAAACTTACCACAGGGTGAAGAAAGAATTTTTTTGGGATAGCCTTAAATCTGATATTCAAAAGTTTGTGGCGGAATGTTTGGTTTGCCAGCAGAATAAAGTTGAGACAATTAAGACCCCAGGACTTCTACAACCTTTATCCATTCCAAGTCAACGTTGGGAGGAAATTTCAATGGATTTTATCACAGGTTTACCTAAGTCCGAAGGAAAGAGTGTCATCATGGTGGTAGTTGATAGACTTACCAAGTATGCACACTTTTGTGCATTATCTCATTCATTTAAAGAAAGTACAGTTGCTACTACATTTATGGACAAAATTAAAAAGCTACATGGAAGCCCAAGGGTTATTGTGAGCGACAGAGATCCCATTTTTACTGGAAATTTTTGGACGGAGTTATTTTCTTGTTTGGGTACTCAATTAGCTCATAGCTAATCTTATCATCCTCAATCTGATGGTCAAACTGAGATAGTAAATAAATGTTTGGAAGGATATCTTCGTTGTTTTGTATCTGATAAACAAACACAATGGGTCAGGTGGTTACCTCTCGCTGAATGGTGGTATAACACTTCCTTCCATACTGCAGCAAAAATGACCCCATTTATGGCACTTTATGGATATCATCCACCATCCATCACATCATCTTTAAGGAAAAATTCGAAGGTTCAAGCAGTGGAAGATCACATCGAGCATCAACAAGAAGTTCTCCAACTCTTAAAGGATAACCTGAATTTGGCACAAAATCGAATGAAACAACGGGTAGATCAACATCGCAGCGAGAGAAGTTTTGATGTAGGAGATTGGGTATTTTTACGGCTACAACCATACAAACAAATGTCCCTCAAGCAAGCTAAGAAGGATAATAAATTATCACCAAAGTACTATGGTCCTTACAAGGTGTTGTAAAAGATTGGTACTATGGCATACAAATTGAAGCTTCCCGCTTCTTCACGAGTACATCCAGTTTTCCATGTTTCATGCTTAAAGAAGGTTATAGGTGAAAATCTTCCAGTTCAAACAATATTGCCAGAACTTGAAGATGAAGGAAAAATCATATTGGAACCTGAAGCAGTCATGGAAACAAGAACTCGACAGCTACGGAATTGATTAATTTCAGAGTATCTCATCAAGTGGAAGAACTTACCCACTGAAGATTCTACATGGGAGGATGAGAATTTTATACAGAAGCACCCGGAGCTACTCAAGCGTTGAGGACAACACTTTTTTGAAGGAGAGGGTCATGTTAGGTCCCTATATCACTAATATAGTCCCTTATTGTTGTTAGTGTAACCCCCTTATTGTTATTATTGTACCCTTATAACCCCCATTTTGTTATTATTGTGCCCTTAAATTATTATTGTTAGGTCAGCTAGGATTACATTGTGGCCCACTAGGATTACATTATGGCCCATGGACTCCTATATATAGAAAGGAGGTTTTGTAAATTGTATCATCCAAGAATTGTTCATTTATGTAATGTATTGGAGGTTGCCCCCTCGAAGTGGCTTATTTCTAAGGCGTTGATATCTCTTTTATTTTATTTTTGAAGCTAGTTACACAACAATTCTAGAACTAGATAACAATTAATTGACAAACACTAGAGTTAACTCCACTAGATAGTTATTTTACCCATCAACTTGTCCACAACTTGTTGAAAACCATGTAACTCGAATTAATTTACAATAACTCAATGATAGGACACATCACACGTGTTAACTGACAACTAACTCAAGCAACTATGAGATTGAATTTGAATTGACATCTCTGACTAAGGCAGTGGACACAAGTCAAAGAAGCCATTCCTTGCTACATTTTCAAAAATAAATTTTTTAGTCAATTGGTAAATATTAAACAAAAATAGTTAGTAATATCTAACATATTCAAAAATTGAAAAAAACACAGTTATTGATCAAACGAGAATTATTACCTCAAAACGATAATTCTAGCTCAAAAAACTCAAAATACATGAAAAAATAACCAAAAAACGAAAAATTTTATCTTCCAGAACACACTAATTTTTTAGGGTCAAATTTCAACATTTTTTTTTTAAATTATGCTAAAAACAATTTTTTTTCTTGAAAAGAGGATTGAAAAAACACCCTCGAAACAAAAAGTGTTGATGGTGGAATAACATTGCCATTTTTGTGTGTGCAAAAAACAACTTGAAAATGAAAAGTTTGGAGTAGTCTACGGGGGCCGCGTTTTGGCTCGGAAAACCCGCCCGTCGGAAAACTTGGCTGCCCGATTCCGTCACCGAGTGCCTCGGGATCATGTTATGGGCCATTCCGCGATGCGATGCGCTGACCAGCTAATAAACATGGTTACCCATGAACCATACATACATCCATCGTGGTGGATTTGACATCTGCCGCCATGGCGCTTAGAATTTCAAATTTCAAAATTTCTCGCTCAATTTCTGCAACAGGTTTTTGAATAGGGATGCGATGGAGCCATTTTTTTCATTTTCGTTTTTCAGGATTTTGAACAGGAATTTCCGTCTGTACGATGCGTGGAAGATTTGCTGGTGCTCTCCAGGCGAGGAATAATTTCATGCGCAAGAGGCGGTCGCGAAGGAAAAAGAGAGCTCCGATCACGATTATGAAAGCAGATCCCACTGATTCCAAGCAATGGTTCAGTAGATGACGGGCTTTCCCGTTGAAAACAGCAGCGAGACTGCCCCGTCTCAGTTGAAGCCACACCGAAATCGGCCCGACCGAATCGGCGACGATAAGATGCCCTTTCGCCCTGCTCGCGCTCGATGCCTCATCCGCTGCCATAAATGACTTATTTGGCACTCGCCCTAATCAACTAAATCCAACAACGTTCTGCAACAATGTGGCAGAAGAGTCTGTGTATTTAGCGGGAAAGCGCAGCGTCTAGTTCGCATTTCAATTCCATGGGAATTGACAAGGTTAACATTTTACTGGACCATATTAACGCTTTTGCTCGAATGGATTTCTGGAATTAATTATCAATTCTCTCTTTAACATTCGAAATTCATGAAGTTTTTAAGTTTTGATCAGAGAAATATTACGAGTAGCAGTGGATTTGCGTTTTGGATGGTGGAGTATGGGTAAAGGATGACCAACGATGCTGACCATGACGTGTATGCAGAGTCCGTCCATGGTCTTGAATTTGGCTAAAATACATTGTAGGCGAGAGATTTCATTTGGATGCAATCATTTAAATATGGAAATGTTGACTTCAAAATCATTTATGCGTGCATGAAATTAGTGCAAATGCCAGACTTCGACTTCTAAACCATTTTTGTCGCACATGCTGTAATTTTGCCTCATTATAATTTGGGTGATGATTTACATGTGCCAGAATTTAATAGAGTGATGTTTAGATGATTTCTTTTAAATGTTGGAGTTGTATTTTAAATCCTAAAAAATGTTAATGTTTTCTTATTTTTTTAATTGCTTAGATTGTAATAATTTAAAATTATAATTCCATCGATTTTTCTTTTCTCCAAAAAAATAAAAATACTTAAATATTATAAATGAAAATTATAAAATTTGTATATCGTTTGTTATTGGACTTGCTGGCATATTGTCACTGTTGTATGTTATGTTAATTTTTCACATAATTAATAATGAAGAAATAAGATAATAAGGTTTGGAGGTGTAGTTCGGAAAATATGAAAGAGAAAACTAAGTATGGGCGTTTAATTGGTGTCGTATGATATTCTGATGAGAGGAAATTGACTTGGGGGTGTGACAGTATGGGTGAGGCCTTAGAATGTCAAAGATCTCCCGAGGGGAGATAATGTTCAAGGTCATTGTAACGTGAGTAGAGGATGTCTCTATGGCATTCTGGCTCACTAGGTGTTTCACCAAATTTTTAAACGATGGAGCGACTCACCTTATATGATATGGACTCTGTTTTGGTGGCATAACTAAGTCCCTAATTGTCTTGTGGTGCTTGCTTGTGATTATGTAGCGGGTATCAGTAATAGAAGTGTCTTTTGTGACAGCGTGAATACATCTTGGCTCAGGCTGGTGGTGGGGCTTTTGGACTGACCTAGTTGCATTCAACGTGACAGTGTACGGGATACGATGGTTCAGGGTACAAAAACGATGGGGGGCGGAGGCCATGGAAATGGCAGTAGGTACAGGAAAACGAGGGATAATGTAGTTCCCTCAAGCATTAAACTGAGAAAGAGTGTTTGACGTGTTGATGCTCAGATACTCCAGGAGGCGATGCAGGCCTACGATTCGGGCACGCTTGCGGACGTCAAACATTTTATTAAAACCTAGGAAATAGATCTTAACCGCCTAACAGCCGCAAAAGTCAAGGTGGAGGATTTGCAAGATCTTATCCCGAATCCGGGTAACACCTGGGGATGCATCACTTAGTACAAGAACACAGTGCACCTTTACTGGATTAGGAAGAGTCTGGTGGCCAAAGCCATAATGACTCCTCAGGGCATGCTAGGGAACCAAACTCGAGATTTCAGGAAATTCAAAGAGAGCTACAATTTATCCAAGTTCAAATTCAACATCAGAACAAGTGCCTTGGCTGAATTGAAGAGCACATTCCATGCCTCCCTCAATTAGAGTTGTCGGGTTCGAGCGCATGAGACCTAGCTCCAATGGAGTCTTCTGATTAGTTGATGTTTTCGTGTTTACTTGTGTTGGAATTTTGCTAGTTTTTTTACAGTTATATATGTCAGTGACTGTAAATTATATATGTATAAATTGTTGGTCAGACTTACATGCTTATAAAGCCTTGATGGACATTGATAAAACTTTCATATTTTGGTTGGCCTATAATGCATTTTGGTGGCTAGCAAATTCGGCTTCCCATAGGGTGGGTTGGTGTCGCTGAACACCTTTTACATGACTGTAACCTCCTTTAAAATTGAATAAATGAAGAAAGACCTAACCAACTTACCAAAAAAAAATACCAACTAACCAAATGAACACAATGAGAATGCAATTATTAATGGTTTATAATGTTTTTAATTAAAACTAACCAAATATGTATAATCATTTATGTTTTTTGTTATAGCTTATAATGTTCTTTCATTTAAAGTAATTTTTTTAACAGACATATTAACTCCAAATTAAGTTCAACAAAATTACACATAGTCATTATATTGTAGAATAAGCCTCTCAGCGCAATCATTTCTCAAATCTAAAACTTTATAAAAATCTAAAACCTTATCAGACTTGATATGTTATATTTGGTATTCAGTTATATTCACCGGGATCAAATTTGGTAAATTCAGTTTTTTGACGAATAAATTCCGTCGAGGAACACTAATCTCTCTTAACATTAACTATGAAACTAAATATTAAATGAAAAGTGTCACAAGCGCCAATGTAACTTATTGATTTAGAAAATTTATTTATTGAAATGATTAATTTGATAATTCTTTAAAACCTCTCAATAAGAAAAAAACCCTTTTAATTTATAGTGACATATTTTAATTTGTTTAGTTTAATTACTGTTGAAATCAAACTTTCAAAAAAAAATGTTTTATTAAATTAAAAAATAATAATTACAAAGTAAAATAGCGTATGTCACTGGATATTTAAACAAAGTTTTATGAGGATAACTTAAATAGATACTTATTTTAAAAGGAGTAGTCTAAAGGGGCCGCGTTTTAGCCAGGAAAAGCCGCCCGTCGGAAAACTTCGCTGCCCGATTCCGTCGCCGAGTGCCTCGGGATCATGTTATGGGGAATTCCGCGATGCGACGCGCTGACCAGCCAATAAACGTGGTTACCCATGAACCATACATACATCCATCGTGGTGGATTTGAACCATCTGCCCTTCTGCCCCCATGGCGCCTAGAATTTCTGAAATTTGAAATTTCCCGCTCGGTTACGCGGGGTTTTGAATAGGGATGCGAGGAGCCATTTTTTCCTTTAGTTTTCAAGATTTTGAACGAGAATTTCCGTACGTGCGATGTGTGGAAGATTTGCGGTGCTCTCGCCGGAACGGGGGCATTTCGATGGGAGCTGATTACCGAAGGTGAAGAGATGGGGGCGGCGAGCCGATCGACTGGCTTTGTCGTTAACGTCATATTCGATAGAATTTCGACACGGTCGATCACGCCATCGGCATGGAATTCCGGGCAAGACCGGCGGGTTATATAGGGATTCGAGGGTAACGTGAAAATCGATAGTGAATATAATTGCTATTTTTGATTTATGCCGATTTTTCCATTTACTGAACAAGATCGTGGTTATTTAATTTACAGGGGAACGGATTCACGAAAAAAATGCATTGGCGACACAGACGATCCGAGCGAGGCAAACGTGAAGCTGCTGATGAATTTTGCCGACGGCATGTTAGATTGAACGGAGAAAAGCATGGTACCCTCATTCGACGAGAAAAGCAACTCCCCTTCGGTGTCCTGAAGCGACTCGGTCGTTTATGAACGAGGTTGTTACCGAGAATCGATTAGTATTGAGGTCGATTCCGACTGTAGTAGTGAAGCAAGTGACCCCTCGGAACTCAGTAACGGACGCGGCATGCATAACGCCATAGCCATTTCCATCATTCTTGAAATTATTTATTTTAACATAAAAAATACAGTAATGAAGAGAGGGGAATCGGATTCAGCCACCTTCTCTTTCGGTAATGTTTAATTCTTTTGCATTGGTGGGTTAAATAAATAATTAATAATAGCTTCTGCAAGCAGCAATGGCCGCAGGCTTGCGATACAGTGTGAGATCCGAGTGAAGCTGTGCTGTTTCCTACGTGTATATAAAAAGTAGAAACCTAATATGAATATCTCAAAATGTGTAGGCGTGAGTGTTTGAGTGTAACTATAATGAGCTGATTTGTTTATTAATGTTCGAAGATCTTTTGAACAGTAAAATGGTTTGGTAATGCTGGAGAACAGGAAGATATGTATTGATTTGAAATATTTGATTCCTAATTAGCAAGTCTCGTGGAATGTAATGTTAGAAAAGTCAATTAGTCATCAGATTCTCGACATTACTTCCATGTGCTCCAAGTTTTTCACTCAAACTGATTAGTGTGCAAGCAATGTTCACAAACACAGCTATCTACCACAAGATGGCTTCAAGATTCTTCCAATTCAAAATAGAGTATGTATGTATGGAGAATTCAATTTCAAACTTTCTAATGCAAGAAAAGGTAAAAATTAAAAAGATTATTTTATGAGGAAAACTACATAGAATACATGTAGAAAACACATTTTGAGAACACAGATCAAGTAATATCCAATGTAAATGTTTAGCTAGAAAATGTCAAAGTCTTAAAACAAAAATATAGGCATGGCCATCAAAATAGATATGCAAAATTTGTTTCACCCTTTTAGAAAAAATCAGTAAGTTTGATGCCTTAATTCCACTCCATCACAACGCATGACTATAATATCCAAAAAAAATTCAAAACCTAAAGAAGTTAGACACTTAAATATGATTGAGTATATCATTATTAAAATCCTTATAGTTTTATATTCTAAGGGTAAAAATGCCCATTTTGAAGCTATGAAAAAGCTTTAAGGGCCACCTTTATAGAAAGCAATAACAAATATTTGAAGTCTAATAACTACATGTTGAGTTATCACAACCATTCACCATATTTAAAGAATATTTGAGGATGGTGAATCTTTAAATCTGAACTACCATACAATTGCCTTCTTTTAGCATCTCCATTCAATAAATGAACAAGAATAAATCCCAAAAACATTTCAACATGTTTCTTTTACATGTCTTCTATTTTTTCCCATTGTTAATGAAAAAACTTTGCATTGAAACCATTACATGTTGGATAAATAACAACATCCAAATAAGGAATCATGTCATGTAAAAATTTTGCAACAATAGCATTTGCATAATGGCTATTCACACAATTCTTAAAAGTGTATGTAATAAGCATCTTAAAACACCCTCACCAACTATCACCAAAAAATGTGATTGACAACTATGTTCTTCTTTCTTACCACAAAACCATGCCAAAGTTTCACATTTTGCTACCAACCTAGTGTATTTTTTGTGACACTTTCATCTTCACCAATTAATACATGAATTGGGCCCTCTATACCATGTTTGGATTTATAAAAGAAGCATAAACGTTTCCAAAATAGTAAAAAATGTATTTGTGCTCCCTTGGGATGTATGCTAATAAGTTTTAAACTTTCCTTAAAGTCATATATATTGAAGGGTCATCCAAATGCAAATTAATAAACCTATGTAATATAAGACCACTTATTTTGGATCCACTCAATTAAGGCATTTTTCATAGGTCACATGCCTATGAAATTGCTAATGATCATGTGGTATTTCATATACTAGATGTAGTTCTTTAGCTTCCCAGATTTGACTTTAAATTTTGGGTCCTAAACTGCCTGATCTAAATGGGAATATTAGTTTTGTTGTGCTAAGATCTAATTCATAATACAAATAAAGTGCTTGAGGATTGAGAGGTTAATTGCAAGTTTAATATGAGTTTTTATGTGAATTTCATGAAGAAATTAACATAAATAAAACACTCAGCAACAACATCTAACATACATGAACATCACCATAACAGTCACACAAAAACACATGATGAAGGAGTTCACTCTGCCTGGGCTACGTCTCCTTGGTCTAGCTTCCAATGGCTTTGCCCTCTTCTATTATGCTCAAAAGTGTGATTACATGATTTTAAAATGCTCAAACAACTCTGAAACATGTTCCATCAGCTCTAGAATGCCCAAAAATGTCCGTCTAGCCTCTTTATGCATCGAATTTGGTCAAAAAATGGAGAATTTATGACTTCCCCTAGTTTCTCCACTATTCATTCCACAAATTCCTCAAAATTCGGCATAATCCTACAAATCTACCCAGAATCCAGCTAACTAAGCGCTGATTTTGCCGAAAATCAAGAAAAATTGTTGGCACGTTAATTTTCCCAATGACGCCTAAAAAACGGATTTGTAACCATATACAATATAGTTTAATTAAAAAAATTAAATTCATTAGCGGTTAGGCTAACCATCGAGCTTAACCCCAGGATGTGGGCACATGGTGGCATGGTGATGATCATCGTTGGCGGTTTTGGCACCTAGCGGTTAGAGGTTATGGTTCAAGCTGACGGTTTCTAGCTCTGGCTGGTCACAAGCATCGTTGGCACTTGTTGTTTATGTTAACGGTTACGAATGGGGTGCAGGGCTAGCCTCCCACCCCCAGCGATGACCAGGGTTGGGGCTAGACCCCGACCCCCTCCCCCCAATGCAAAACAACATTAAAATAAATATATCTGCCAACCTTAATATGTGAAGTATCATATGCATAGTGAAATGGTTCAACTTGGAACTTGGTGTTAGTTGGTCGCGGGTTCGACCCCCACTTGTGCCATTCAGACTTGGCCAAATATTTTGTGGCCTTCTGTGCTGCCACATGGCAGACTCTGGTTGGGTCACGTGGGAGCATGTGGTTGGCCACATGCCCAACCAATACAATTTGAAAACCAACGAACCAATGAGAAAATGGCACTTGGAATCACACCATTCGACCATGAAGACCCCCTTGACCAAGTCAATAGTGTAGTCACCCTGCCACGTAGGCATTCCCAGTCATCTGTACAGACTGCTGACTAGGTTGTCCTGCATTTTTTTTTTTTAATTTGCCTGTTTGACAAAGTGGACAGAACACGTTTCTGGGAGCATACAGTGTCGATTTTCCACGAAACGAGTTGCAATAGATTCAGAACAATGAGATTTACATGGTTGTTTAGGTTCCACACCGATTCGACAAATTTGATTTTTGAGCATAATTTTGAGCATCTGATCACGCCTCCCCACTGGAAGCTTTTGGACCCCAAAATATCTTTCATTACTGAACATGTGTATGAGGGTACAACTCCCTCACCCTTCCAGTCTCAATCCACTTGAATTTTCCTGAATTCAACAATTTGAGCTTTTCATGAAAACTGATCTTTTTCCTTGATTCTAGAGACCCTGTCTTGTTGTTGTAGACACTATCAAGCTGCAATTTACCAGAATTTTCAGAACAACAAGCTTTCCTTGAAGAAACAAACCTTTTCCCACCTCGGTTTTCAATAAAAGGAAACTTGAATAACTTGAAAACTTTCTCACCTCGAACACTATCGACATGGAAATTTTTAGCTTGTCTTGCCTTGTACTTGTGTTGAATTTTGACCAAGTGTTTTCGCCATTGCCATGTACCATTTTGAAACCCAAAATAAGTACGTGTGCAACCTATGCCTTATTTTTCATCTTGACTTGGCACTTTTTCTTTGATTTTTGCACCATTCAACACCGACATCTTGTTCCCATCATTGTTCAACACTGATGTGGACTGATGCAATTTTTTCCCATCTTGTTTACCTCTTTTCAAAGGAAACATGTTAGAGCCCTTAAACATCTTATTAAAAACATTATCAACTTCAATGAAATCATCTTGTTCATTGAAATTCTTGGTTTTGTCCATGTCGCCATCAAAAGAAACATCCTTATTACCAAGATGACACAACAAATTATGATGCAAATGGTAAACAAATTCCACTACTTGGTTTACTTGACTCAAGCTTGAATGTAAATCTTAAAAGTATGCATATTGTTGAACATGAATTTCATGTAAAAAAAATTATGCTTGAGTACAATAGTTACACAAATAACATGCCTAGAAGGAATATCGACAAACTTGTTGCGTATACATCTCTTATACCTTTTGACCAAGTGGAATTGTTGACGAACACCCATTAAATGAAAGTGACTTAATTGCTGCAACTTAACCATTGCACCATTAAAATTCTTTGAATGAAATGAAATGGAAAAATCACTTGCATCAACCTGAAACTAAAATGACCTTTTCAATTTTAAAAGAGAAAATAAAAGAGCTGAAATGATATTTTGCTTCGAAGCATCACATGCCTCTTGTTGTTTGCCTCCCCACTGGAAGACCTTTTTCACGCATGTCAATGCATGCCAAGGAGCTACAATAGAAGAACTATTAACAAAAATTTTCCTCCAACATTGGGTTGCTCCCAAAAAAACCTCTTATTGAGATGACCATCTTATGCGTTGACTAATCCACAATGGTGTCAAACTTGGAGAGGTATACCTTCAACTTGCCTCCTCCAACATTATTGCCCAAGAACATCAAAGTAGTTTTACCCAACTCATACTTTGACATCTTCAAAAAAAATGTTCACGCCTTACGACATTAGGTATTTTTCTCTCATACATGACATGTTCATAATGAAATTTTCTGAAAATGGAAATGTCATACAAGTGGACTATCACATCTACAAATGGCTCCAATTCATCATTCTTCATATGCATGAAAGTATTAGGAGTATGGGAAAGACCATAAAACATAATAAGCCATTCAAACAAACCTTGTTTGATGTTAAATGTTGTCTTCCACATACCTCCTTCAACAACTCTTCTTTGATGAAAGCCACTCCTTTTGTTCCTCACAATAAAATGTTTTCCATTCTTCTTGGGCACCAAAACCATAGGTGCACTGCTTGGCTAAAGATATGGTCGAGTGATTCCATTGTTCAACAACTTTTGGCTTTGCTTTGGTATTTCTGCACTTTGCATTTTTGACATCCGATGTATGCCAATGTCACAAGAGAACATTATTGCTGCAAAATCCTTACCAAGTATAAAATCAAAAAAGACCTTGGAAAATAACCCAAACAAGCTTCACATGGTAAATACTTGTGTAAATAAGTGCTTGACACATTTGTAACAAAATGAATGTGTTGCAACTACTCATCCCAAATTTTACGATGTTTACTAAAATGTCCACAAATAGAAATTAATTTTAGAATACGAAATAAATTTGACTCCCAAAGTCCCATACAAAATGACTCATCATCAAGCCAAAATAGCATGACAATGCCAAAGAAATCATTGTTGCATATAAGTGATTTATTCACAAACATCACTTTTTCAAAATACACAACTGTGGGGATATGTAACAAGTGATTTACAAAGATTTATGATATGCAGCAGGACAAGTAGTTCATCCATTTCTTACCAAACTAGGTGAATGAACTTTCTACTTGAACTTGTTTTCCTTCTTGAGTCGCTTCATGGATGGTCACAACTTGCGCCACTTTTTCCTTTGTCGATTCCTCTTCAGGTGCTTGCATGAATTTATTTCCCTTGTTAGGATGAAGTTGTGGATTCAATTTCCAACACTTCTCGACCCAATGCCCACTGATATTGCAATGAGTGCAAAGGTTTTTGTGAGCATCTCTTGGCACAAATATCTTTAAACTTGGATGAGAATTTCCCTTCTCGGTCTCAATTCCAATTGACATATTCATCTTCTTGACTAATGCTTTCCTTATGTGGCACTTAGCTACACAATGGTTAGGTGCATGACATAAAGTGCACAGAAAAAGATACCACAACATGTTATTAAAATCATCATGTGGTTTTTCGTAATAAAAAGCCTTTGAATAATTAGGACGCTTATACCTCTCATGGTTGTCCTTTGGCTTATGATTTTTACACGAGGAACTTGAATGGCGAGAAGAACTTGTCTTAGTCTCTTCTTCAACTTGCTCATCTCTCTTTGTAGATGTTTTTCACTTCATGTCCTCCTTTTTCTTTAGAAACCAAGCTGGTACCAATTTCGAATGCAAATCCCAACATTTTTCCACCTCATGTCCTCTCTTATGACAAAAAGAACAAGATACCCAAGAGCTATCATTGGAACACCATTCTTCCTTTTTGACATAGCCCAAACCTTCATATCAAGGTCTCTCCTTTGACTCAATTGGATGGATAATGCCTTGATTGTTCACTCCAAGGCCTCCTCCCTTGAAACCCATCTTGGACAAGAGCTTTGTTCCTATGCCTTTGCTATGCATTTCAAGGGTTGTAAAAGAGCTTAAATCAACATTTTCATGTAAAGAAACTGCATGTAAATGCTTAACATTTTCCTCATCTTTCAACTAAGGGACAAAGATGCTATTAAACTCTTTCTTGATTCTTGAGGTGTCCTCTTGGACTCTTGGTATTTCTTCTTTCAGCTCTTTTGACTTTTATGCTGATAGAACCTCATCCTCATCATCATGTGGACAAAAGGTGAAAACTTAGCCATATTCCTTCTCTGAGGGGCTTTCTGCACTAGCCTCTTGTATAAGAGTTGTTGTGGAAAAGGATGATGATGGTGGTTTATCACCATTCTCATTACCTCCTCCTTCTGGAGAACACTCTCCTCTTGGAGGTTTGGAGCTTTCACCCTGCAGTTTGGTGTTCCTCTCTTCATAGAGGACTTTCACCATTTCTGCCATGTCAAAGAAAGCCTTCCTAAAATCCTTCACATCCTTTGGCATACTTGTAGGCTCTCCTCCATGTGACATGCTTAATAAAGCCTCAGGTACAACAAGAGGTGAAACTGTGGTGGAGATTGTGGCAAATCTTCCCTCCTTCTCCTTGCTCCAATTTGAGAACTTGCACCCACAAGATTGCCTTCTCCTCTCTTGAGCTTCAACCTTGTAAGCATTTAAACACTTGCAAAACAAATTAATTCTCCTTGCACAAGCAAACCTAGTGCTCTGATACCAACTTAATCTGAATGGGTATATTAGTTTTGTCGTGCTAAGATCCAATTTAGAATATAAAGAAAGTTCTTGAGGATTGAGAGGTTAATTGCAAATTTAATATGAGGTTAATAAAAGAATTGATTTTATGAAAAAAACATCACGTTCCACTTAGATTCATGCGGGTTACTTCCCGGTTCTGACACTCAGGCTAACATTAACTTCAAAATTCCGAAAAATTAAAAGTAATGTCGAGAATCTGATGACTAATTGACTTTTCTAACATTACATTCCACGAGACTTGCTAATTAGGAATCAAATCTTTCAAATCAATACATATCTTCCTGTTCTCCAGCATTACCAAACCATTTTACTGTTCAAAAGATCTTCGAACATTAATAAACAAATCAGCTCATTATAGTTACACTCAAACACTCACGCCTACACATTTTGAGATATTCATATTAGGTTTCTACTTTTTATATACACATAGGAAACAGCACAGCTTCGCTCGGATCTCACACTGTATCGCAAGCCTGCGGCCATTGCTGCTTGCAGAAGCTATTATTAATTATTTTTTTAACCCACCAATGCAAAAGATTTAAACATTACCGAAAGAGAAGGTGGCTGAATCCGATTCCCCTCTATTCATTACTGTATTTTGTATGTTAAAATAAATCATTTCAAGAATGATGGAAATGGCTATGGCGTTATGCATGCCGCGTCCGTTACTGAGTTCCGAGGGGTCACTTGCTTCACTACTACAGTCGGAATCGACCTCGAATGTCTTAATCGATTCTCGGTAACAACCTGTTCGGAAAACCACTCGAGTTGCTCTGCATTACTGAAGGGGAGCTTTCGTTTTCCGCCGAACGGGAGGGACTCCACGCTTTTCTGCTTCAACATGTCGTCGGAAAAATTCATCAGCAGCTTCACGTTTGCCTCGCTCGGATCGTCTGTGTCGCCAATGCATTTTTTCGTGAATCCGTTCCCCTGTAAATTAAATAACCACGATCTTGTTCAATAAATGGAAAAATCGGCATAAATGAAAAATAGCACGAGACGACTATCGATTTTCACGTTACCTGAATCCTGACATAATTCCGCCGGCTTTGCCCGAATGCCATGCTCATGGCGTGATCGACCGTGTCGGAAATTCCATCTCCGACTATTTTAACGACAGGCTTAGCCCACTGGCCGACGCCCCATCTCTTCACCTTCTCGTAATCGTAAGCCCGATCGAAATGCCCCGGTCCGACGGAGAGCACCAGCAAATCTTCCACGCATCGCACAGATGAAAATTCCTGTTCAAAATCTTGAAAAACGAAAATGAAAAAAATGGCTCCCTCGCATCCCTATTCAAAAACCTGTTGCAGAAATTGAGCGGGAAATTTTGAAATTTGAAATTCTAGGCGCCATGGGGGCAGATGTCAAATCCACCACGATGGATGTATGTATGGTTCATGGGTAACCACGTTTATTGGCTGGTCAGCGCGTCGCATCGCAGAATGCCCCATAACATGATCCCGAGGCACTCGGCGACGAAATCGGGCAGCGAAGTTTTCCGACGAGCGACTTTTCCGGGCTAAAACGCGGCCCCTTTAGACTAATCCTTTTAAAATAAGTATCTATTTAAGTTATCCTCATAAAAAATTGTTTAAATATCTAGTGACATACGCTATTTTACTTTGTAATTATTATTTTTTAATTTAATAAAACATTTTTTTTGAAAGTTTGATTTCAACAGTAATTAAACTAAACAAATTAAAATATGTCACTATAAATTAAAAGGGTTTTTTCTTATTGAGAGGTTTTAAAGAATTATCAAATTAATCATTTCAATAAATAAATTTTCTAAATCAATAAGTTACATTGGCGCTTGTGACACTTTTCATTAATATTTAGTTTCATAGCTTGAATGTTAAGAGAGATTAGTGTTCCTCGACGGAATTTATCCGTCAAAAAACTGAATTTACCAAATTTGATCCCGGTGAATATAACTGAATACCAAATATAACATATCAAGTCTGATAAGGTTTTAGATTTTTATAAAGTTTTAGATTTGAGAAATGATTGCGCTGAGAGGCTTATTCTACAATATAATGACTATGTGTAATTTTGTTGAACTTAATTTGGAGTTAATATGTCTGTTAAAAAAATTACTTTAAATGAAAGAACATTATAAGCTATAATAAAAAACATAAATGATTATACATATTTGGTTAGTTTTAATTAAAAACATTATAAACCATTAATAATTGCATTCTCATTGTGTTCATTTGGTTAGTTGGTATTTTTTTTTGGTAAGTTGGTTAGGTCTTTCTTCATTTATTCAATTTAAAAGGAGGTTACAGTCATGTAAAAGGCGTTCGGCGACACCAACCCACCCTATGGGAAGCCGAATTTGCTGGCCACCAAAATGCATTATAGGCCAACCAAAATATGAAAGTTTTATCAATGTCCATCAAGGCTTTATAAGCATGTAAGTCTGACCAACAATTTATACATATATAATTTACAGTCACTGACATATATAACTGTAAAAAAACTAGCAAAATTCCAACACAAGTAAACACGAAAACATCAACTAATCAGAAGACTCCATTGGAGCTAGGTCTCGTGCGCTCGAACCCGACAACTCTAATTGAGGGAGGCATGGAATGTGCTCTTCAATTCAGCCAAGGCACTTGTTCTGATGTTGAATTTGAACTTGGATAAATTGTAGCTCTCTTTGAATTTCCTGAAATCTCGAGTTTGGTTCCCTAGCATGCCCTGAGGAGTCATTATGGCTCTGGCCACCAGACTCTTCCTAATCCAGTAAAGGTGCACTGTGTGCTTGTACTAAGTGATGCATCCCCAGGTGTTACCCGGATTCGGGACAAGATCTTGCAAATCCTCCACCTTGACTTCTGCGGCTGTTAGGCGGCTAAGATCTATTTCCTAGGTTTTAATAAAATGTTTGATGTCCGCAGGCGTGCCCGAATCATAGGCCTGCATCACCTCCTTGAGTATCTGAGCATAAACATGTCAAACACTCTTTCTCAGTTTAATGCTTGAGAGAACTACATTATCCCTCATTTTCCTGTACCTACTGCCATTTCCATGGCCTCCGTCCCCCATCGTTTTTGTACCCTGAACCATCGTATCCTGTACATTGTCACGTTGAATGCAACTAGGTCAGTCCAAAAGCCCCACCACCAGCCTGAGCCAATATGTATTCATGCTGTCACAAAAGACACTTCTATTACTGATACTCGCTACATAATCACAAGCAAGCACCACAAGACAATTAGGGACTTAGTTATGCCACCAAAACAGAGTCCATATCATATCAGGTGAGTCGCTCCATCGTTTAAAAATTTGGTGAAACACCTAGTGAGCCAGATGGCCATAGAGACATCCTCTACTCACGTTAAAATGACCTTAAACATTATCTCCCCTCGGGAGATCTTTGACATTCTAAGGCCTCACCCATACTGTCACACCCCCAAGTCAATTTCCTCTCATCAGAATCTCGTACGACACCAATTAAACGCCCATACTTAGTTTTTTCTTTCATATTTTCCGAACTACACCTCCAAACCTTATTATCTTATTTCTTCATTATTAATTATGTGAAAAATTAACATAACATACAACAGTGACAATATGCCAGCAAGTCCAATAACAAACGATATACAAATTTTATAATTTTCGTTTATAATATTTAAGTATTTTTATTTTTTTGGAGAAAAGAAAAATCGATGGAATTATAATTTTAAATTATTACAATCTAAGCAATTAAAAAAATAAGAAAACATTAACATTTTTTAGGATTTAAAATACAACTCCAACATTTAAAAGAAATGATTTAAACATCACTCTATTAAATTCTGGCACATGTAAATCATCACCCAAATTATAGTGAGGCAAAATTACAGCATGTGCGACAAAAATGGTTTAGAATTTTCCTCTGAAAAAAAAAGACAAAAATGGTTTAGAAGTCGAAGTCTGGCATTTGCACTAATGTCATGCACGCATAAATGATTTTGAAGTCAACATTTCCATATTTAAATGCTTGCATCCAAATGAACTCTCTCGCCTACAATGTATTTTAGCCAAATTCAAGACCATGGACGGACTCTGCATACACGTCATGGTCAGCATCGTCTGTCATCCTTTACCCATACTCCACCATCCAAAACGCAAATCCACTGCTACTCGTAATATTTCTTTGATCAAAACTTAAAAACTTCATGAATTTCGAATGTTAAAGAGAGAATTGATAATTAATTCCAGAAATCCATTCGAGCAAAAGCGTTAATATGGTCCAGTCAAATGTTAACCTTGTCAATTCCCATGGAATTGAAATGTGAACTAGACGCTGCGCTTTCCCGCTAAATACATAGACTCTTCTACCACATTGTTGCACAAGGTTGCTGGATTTAGTGCCAAATAAGTCGTTTATGGCAGCGGATGAGGCATCGAGCACGAGCAGGGCGGAAGGGCATCTTATCGTCGCCGATTCGGTCGGGCCGATTTTGGTGTGGCTTCAATCGAGACGGGGCAGTCCCGCTGCTGTTTTCGACGGGAAAGCCCGTCATCTGCTGAACCATTTCTTGGAATCAGTGGGATCTGCTTTCATAATCGTGATCGGAGCTCTCTTTTTCCTTTGCGACCGCCTCTTGCGCATGAAATTATTCCTCGCCTGGAGAGCACCAGCAAATATTCCACGCATCGCACAGACGGAAATTCCTGTTCAAAATCCTGAAAAACGAAAATGAAAAAAATGGCTCCATCGCATCCCTATTCAAAAACCTGTTGCAGAAATTGAGCGGGAAATTTTGAAATTTGAAATTCTAAGCGCCATGGGGGCAGATGTCAAATCCACCACGATGGATGTATGTATGGTTCATGGGTAACCATGTTTATTATCTGGTCAGCGCGTCGCATCGTGGAATGGCCCATAACATGATCCCGAGGCACTCGGCGACGGAATCGGGCAGCCAAGTTTTCTGACGGGCGGGTTTTCCGAGCCAAAACGCGGCCCCCCGTAGACTACTCCGAAAATTTTTGATTCTAGAATAACGTCGTCAACTTTTTGTGTGCAAAAAACACCTTGAAAACAAAAAGTGTTAATGTTGGAATAACGTCTTTTTCTTTTCGGGGTAAATTGTCAACAATTTTTAATAATAACATTAAAGATAAAATATCATAACTCTAAAAAACCTTAAAATTTCAATGATAAACATGGCATTAAAGATTAAACATCAAGTCTTAAAATTCCAACGATTTTTAGGCATGGTATTAAATATAATCTATTATCGTGTCTCTGAAAAGCCTTAAAAATCCAAGGATGACATTAAAAATAATTTATGAAAATAAAATTCCAATGATTTTTAGGCATGGTATTAAAGATAAAATATCACTTGTAAAAAAATAAAATAAAAAAATAAAGAGAAAATTTCAAAAAAAACACACGATTTAAAGAAAAAAAATAAAAATTAACCTAAAAAAACCATTTTTTTTAAAGTTATAATAATAATAATAACCCACATAATTTAAAAAATGATATAATAAAATAAAATAATTTAAAATATATATATATGTGTGTGTGTGTGTGTGTGTGTGTGTGTGTGTGGATAAAAACAAAAAAACAAAAATCAATTTTTTTTTTTAATTTAAAAAAACTTAAAAAATAAAAATAATAAATTTAAAAATAATAAAAAAAACATTTTTAAAAATATAATTTAAAAAATTAAAAAAAAAAACAATTAAGTTTAAAAATATGAAATAATATTTTTTTAATATATATATTTTATAATAATAATAATAAATTTAAAAAAAAAAAATTTAAAAAATTAATAATAAAAAAATTAATTAAAAATAAATAAAAATAAAAAGTGTTTTATCGCTGTCCTAGGGGCTGCGGGGCTCGGTCAGCGAGTGGCAAGAGGGCTGGTAGTGCTCTCACCGCAAGCCAGACGAGCCCCGTGACCCCAAGGGCAGCCGAGGTCGATTCGTGGAGTCGATCCTTGCTGCCTTAGGGGCCGCGGGGCTCGGCCAACAAGCATCAGGAGAGATGATAGCTCTCTAGCAAGCCTATCCTCGTGGCTCCTTTATCTAAGAGCTACATGAAAGCCATCTAGATATTCCATTCTATCCTTAACGGGTGTGCTACTAAACAAAAATGACAACAAATAACAAAACATCAAGTAAACTAAGTAGAATTGGAGGCGTTGACCTCTATTGGCACTGGTTCCATAAGGTTGTGGCTGCTTAGTCTAGGGCCTAGAGCCACACTCTTCTCTATGTGCATTAAGTTGTTGTTCATCTCCTTCAGTTGTAACACCATATCATCCAAGACCCTAATAATTTTATCCTTCTGTCATTCTTGTCAAGTAGGAAGTGACCCATGAGTGCCTTGATACACTAATAAAGGTCAATTGTGTGCATATAGTAGTTTTTCCATCTACGAGTATGCCTCAAATTCGACACTCGAGGCTCTAATACTTCCAGAAATTTAGAATTGAACAGACAATTATGCTGTCACACAAGATCATATTCCACCTTACTTTGCTAATCCATAATGTCCTATGAGATTTGTTCCTTGTATATTCACACAAAGGACTTAGCTCATTGTTGAGCTTGAGATCCCCTCAACAAGTTGCAACCACTGCTAATTTTTCAAAAACGAGATTTTTGACGCACCATTGTAGTGACAAAGAAAATGGGAAGTGAAAGCAAATAAACAGAGAGAGCCACACAACAAGGAGAGGAGGCTTGAAAAGAGGAATTGTTAAGCCCTATATAAGTCCCATGTTAACACTAAAGACCCTTATTAAGCCTTAGATATTGAGTGATTACATTTCTATTGTTATATTGTTATGTGGGTTAAAACCTTCATTATCCCATTTTATTATAATTGTACCCTTTGTCTCTTATATAAACACTATGGAGACCTAGTCTTAGGACCATCGATTCTTCTCTTGTACATTGTATTCATTGTAAAAGGATGTTTACCCCTCAAATTTGATCGTAATGATTGGTTTATTGTCATCTTTAAGGTGCAAGGTTCATAAAATTTAGTATTAGAGCACATGAACCAAGGGTTTTATTTCTTAAGTCATCATGGAATTTTCACTACAACTTTGTTTTTTGGGGCGTTTCAAATGGTGAAACTTTGATGATATTATGGAGATATTTCATGGAACATCTAGTTAAAATTTCAGATTTTGGTTCGCTATACTTACTTTCTAAGACATACTCGTGGAAGTTAGGGTTTATGATTTGTTTTGAAATCCATTTCAAACAAGTCATTTTAGCGCTCTCTCTCTCTCTCTGTATATATATATATATATATATTCTGAGTTGTTTCAGATAGTCAAATTTGGAGAAAATTGAGAAGACACCTCATGGCTATGAAATCTTTAGAGACTTGAGGAGATATAATGGATCACCTTAGGTAAAAAAAACAAAATTATATTTGAAAAATTAGAAACATGGCACACTATACACTTTGCTTTTGGGAAGAGGCCAAAAATTAGTGTGTTTTGGGAAATTTATCATAATTTTCAATTGGCATACCAAATTCTTGTCAGACCTATGGAATTAGAGAGAAGACATATCAGAGTATTACATACCAAAACTTCAAATTTAAAAGGGTGAAGATCTCAGAGATATATCAAGAAAAAGGTCACCCACTTAGATATTCTTCAAATTAATGCTTTAAAGGTATACAACTTAAAAGTGACATAAATTTTGATTAAAAGATTCATATTTTTTTTTTGGTGACTAAAAGTGTGATAAAGAGGGGCACTCACTTGGATATTCTCCAAATTAATGTTTTAAAGGTACACAACTTACACGTGTCATAACTTTAGACTAAAAGATTCATTTTTTTTTTGTGAGTAAAAGTATGATAAAGAGGGGCACTATTATTATTTTTCCAACTTGCCTCCAAATAAACCTACTACAACAATTAAATCTCCTAAAGGCTCATTCATTACACATGAAGAAAGTGAAGGCTTAGAATTTAGATTCTCCCAATTAGAGAAGAAAGATAATGAAATGGATGGTAGTTTTTTGAAAAATGTGGATTTCTCAGGTTTTCAAGAAAAAACTTAAAAGATAAATGATGGATGAAATGGAAAAGAAGACGAATGAAAACAAAGAATAAATACAAAAATCCACGAATACCATGAAAAATCTTCTCTTAGAGAGGCTTCCAAAAATGGATGTTGAGATCCAAGGAAATCATGGAAATAAAGTGAACAATTGTGTTGGAACTCAATCACATATGGGGAGTATTTTGTCACAATTGAATAGAATAAATATTGAATCATAGAACCATAATAATTATTTTTCACTCAAATATCCTCATCATTATGGCTTAAAGTCAACATCATGGAACTACCACATTCCAAAGATCAATATGAGGAATTTTTATGACAACAATCCTATAACATGGATATTCCAATTGGATAAATATTTAGATCTACACCAAGTGGCATCTTTACAAAAGGAAAATTTTGCAACCATTTTTTTAGAACAAGATCAACATGTATGGTGTCAATGGATTTGTGAAAGGAAAAATGATTTTGTTATATATTGGTCCATTTTTACAGAGGAATTGATAACACATTGGAGATATTAAAAGAAATACATGTAGAAAATACTTGAAACCTTGGAACTGCTAATGAGAGCAAACTGATCTGCAAAAGACACAAGATTTCTCTACCAAAATTCTACGAAAAGAAAACAATGAATAGAAACACAATCACACATAGAACACAATAATTTATTTGGGGAATCCAACTAGGAAAAACCACTTTTTCTTGTATTAGATCAACTGAGCAATCTAATCTATTAAAAAGAAATTGTTTCAATCTTGAAGCTCCCTACAATACTGATCAAGTCTCTACAAGACTTTCCCAACTCTTAGGAAAATAAGGCCTGCTAGGAGCTCCTATTTTTTAGCACAAATATGCCCCTAAAAATAGGAATTTCTCCTATTTCCTTGCGCAATTCCCAAGATAATTTATCTGCTTGATTCTCAAGCTCTGCACACAAAAACCTGTGTACCATAATAAATATATCTGTGCTTTCATTCAATCTCAAGAGGAAATTCGAATTGCATGAGCTACTAGGGCTAATTTTAACAATTGCTACTTGTCAACTGAGAGTAAGTTGAGTTAGCTGAAAGTCAACTACTAAACTAAACTTATAACTATCTCTATTCTAGAACTAGATAACAATTAACTGACAAACACTGGAGTTAACTCCACTAGATAGCTATTTTACCCATCAATTAGTCCACAACTCGCTGAAAACCATGTAACTCGAATTAATTTACAATAACTCAATGATAGGACACATCACACGTGTTAACTAAAAACTAACTCAAGCAACTATGAGATTGAATTTGAATTGGCATCTTTGACTAAGGCAGTGGACACAAATCAAAGAAGCCATTCCTTGCTACATTTTCAAAAATACATTTTTTATTCAATTGGTAAATATTCGACAAAAATGGTTAGTAATATCTAACATATTCAAAAATTGAAAAAAAAACATAGTTACTGATCAAACAAGAATTATTACCTCAAAACGAGAATTCTAGCCCAACAAAACTCAAAAAACATGAAAAAACAGACAAAAAATGAAAAGTGTGTCTTCCAGAACACATTATTATTTTAGGGTCAAATTTCAACATTTTTTTCCAATTAAGGTCAATTGTGTACATATACAAGTTTTTCCATCTGCAAGTATGCCTCAAGTTCAACACCCAAGCCTCCACTACTTCGAGAACTTTAGAATTGAACAGACAATTATGCTCTCACACGAGATCAAATTCCACCTTACGTAGTTGATCCCTAATGCCCTATGAGAGTTGTTCCTTCTATATTCGCACAAAGGAATTAGCTCGTTGTGAGCTTGAAATCCCCTCAAAAAGCTACAACCACTGCTACTTTTTCAACAACGAGCTTGTTGATGCACCATTGTAGTGGAAAAGAAAATGGGAAGTGAAACCAAATAAACAGAGAGAGCCACACAACAAGGAGAAGAGGCTTGAAAAGAGGATTTTTTAAGCCCTATATAGGTCACATGTTAACACTAAAGACCTTTATTAAGCCTTGGATATTGAGTTATTACGTCTCTATTGTTATATTTTTATGTGGGCTAAAACCTTTCATTATCCCATTTTATTATAATTGTACCCTTTGTCTCATATATAAATACTATGGAGACCTAGTCTTAGGACCATAAATTCTTCTCTTTTACATTGTATTCATTGTAAAAGGAAAGTTTCCCCCTCAAAATTGATTGTAATGGTTGGTTTCTTGTCATATTTAAGGTGCAAGGTTCATAACATTTAGTATTAGAGCACATGAATCGAGGGTTTTATTGCTTCAAACAAGTCATCATGGCATTTTCGCTACAACTTTGTTTTTTGAGACATTTCAAATGGTGAAACTTTGATGATATTATGGAGATATTTCATGGAACATCTAGTTAAAATTTCAGATTTTGGTTCGCTATACTTACTTTATAAGATATACTATGTGGAAGTTAAGGTTTATGATTGGTTTTGAAATCTATTTCAAACTAGTCACTTTAGCACTGTGTGTGTGTGTGTGTGTGTGTGTCTATATATATATTCAGACAGTTAAATTTGGAGAAAATTGAGAAGACACCTCATGACTATGAAATCTCTAGAGACTTGAGGAGAAATAACGAAGCACCTTAGGTAAAAAAATCAAAATTACAATTGAAAAATTAGAGACATGGCACACTATACAATTTGATTTTGGGAGAGGCCAAAATTAGTGTGTTTTGGGCAATTTATCATAATTTTTAATTGGCATACCAAATTCTCATCAGACCTATGGAATTAGAGAGAAGACATATCATAGTATTACATACCAAAACTTCAAATTTAAAAGGGTGCAAATATCAAAGATATATCTAGAAAAAGGTCACCCACTTAGATGTTCTCCAAATTAATGTTTTAAAGGTACACAACTTACAAGTGACATAACTTTTGATTAAAAGATTCATTTTTTTTTTGTGACTAAAAGTGTGATAAAGAGGGGCACTCAATTGCATATTCTTCAAATTAATGTTTTAAAGGTACACAACTTACATGTGTCATAACTTTTGATTAAAATAATTTTTTTTTTTGTTGATTAAAAGTGTGATAAAGAGGGGGCACTATTATTATTTTTCCAACTTGCCTCAAATAAACCTACTACACCAATTAAACCTACTAAAGGCTCATTCAATACTCATGAAGAAAGTGAAGGCTTAGAATTTAGATTCTCCCAATTAGAGAAGAAAGATAATTAAATGGATGGTAGTTTTTTGAAAAAGGTGGATTTCTCAGGTTTTCAAGAAAAAAACTTAAAAGAGAAATGATGGATGAAATGGAAAAGAAGATGAATGAAAAAAAGGAATAAATAAAAAAATCCATGAATACCATGAAAAATATTCTCTTATAGAGACTTCCTAAAATGAATGTTGAGATCCAAGGAAATCGTGGAAATAAAATGAACAATTGTGTTGGAACTCAATCACATATGGGGAGTATTTTGTCACAATTGAATAGCATAAATATTGAATCATAGAACCATAATAATGCTTTTTCACTCCAATATTCTCATGATTAGGGCTTAAAGTCAACATCATGGAACTACTACATTCCAAAGACAAATATGAGGAATTATGATGACAACAATCCTATAACATGGATATTCTAATTGGAGAAATATTTTGATCTACAACAAGTTGCATCCTTATAAAAGGTAAATTTTGCAACCATGTTTTTAGAACAAGATCAACATGTATGGTGTCAATGGATTTGCGAAAACAAAAATGATTTTTTTTATATATTGGTCCATTTTTACAGAGGAATTGATAACACATTATGGAGATATTAAGAGCAATACATGTAGAAGATATTTAAAACCTTGGAACTGCTAATGAGAGCAAACTAATCTGCAAAAGACACAAGGTTTCTCTACCAAAATTCTATGGAAAGAAAACAATGAATAGAAACACAATCACACATAGAACATAATAATTTTTCTGGGGAACCCAACTGGGAAAAACCACTCTTTCTTGTATTAAATCAACTGAGCAATTTGATCTATTACAAAGAAAATATTTCAATCCTGAAGCTCCCTGCAATACTGATCAACTCTCTACACAAATTGCCCAACTCTTAGGAAAATAAGGCCTGCTAGGAGCTCCTATTTTTTAGCACAAATATGCCCCTGAAAATAGGAATTTCTCCTATTTCCTTGCACAATTACCAAGAGAATTTATCTGCTTACTTCTGAAGCTTTGCACACAAAAACCCATGTACCATAATAAATATATTTGTGCTTTCATTCAATCTCAATAGGCAATTCGAATTCCATGAGATACTAGGGCTAGTTTTAACAACTGCTACTTGTAAACTGAGAGTAAGTTGAGTTAACACAAAGTCAACTACTCAAATAAACTTATAACTATCTTTATGCTATAACTATATATCAATTAACTGAAAAACACTAGAGTTAACTCCACTAGATAGCTATTTTAGCCATCAACTAGTCCACAACTCACTGAAAACCATGTAACTTGAATTAATTGACAATAACTTAGTGATAGGACACACCACACATGTTAACTGGAAACTAACTTGAGCAACTATGAGATTGAATTTGAATTGACATCTTTGACTAAGGCACAAGTCAAAGAAGCCATTCCTTACTACATTTTCAAAAATACATTTTTTAGTCAATTGGTAAACATTCGACAAAAATGGCTAGTAATATCTAACATATTCAAAAATTGGAAAAGCTGAGTTTTAGGGTAAAGAACATTTTAAAGGATAATTTGTTAGACTGATTTATGGGAACTTTAAAGAAAATAATCCAACAAGAGGTGCGTCTCTTTAAACCTAAATGTATAGAGCATTTTTTTGGTCTAGCAAGTAAAGTTGAAAGTACAAATATGGCCACAAGAAAATTGGTCACCAATAAATATAGGGAAAATCATGCTTCCCCTCCTAAACTGACAAGGTTGACACCTCAGCAAATGGATGAAAGAATAAAAAAACACTACATTTCAATTGTTACAACAAGTATAGTAAGGGGTATAAATATAATGACATGAAAGTATTCTACATAGACCGTGAAGTTGAAGAATATCAAGAAATGGAACTATCACAAGATTTAGAGCTAGAAGAGGCTACTCAAACAATATATTTTCATGCATTGGTCGCCATTAGTACTCCAAAAACCCTCAATATGGAAGGATATATCGAAAATAAAAAAGGTAAAATTCTTGAGTGATTTAGGTAGTACCCATAACTTCATCAATTACAAATTGGATACACTTCTTACTTGCTTTGTGTATCCAACACCGAAATTTCAAGTACTGAGTGTAGATGGAGGTACCATAAATTGTTTAGGGAAATTACATGGTATTAATATGAACATGGGGGAGGATCTATTGGATAGTCCCATGGTTGCAATCCAAATGTGTGGTTTTGAGGTTGTATTAAGGGTCCATTTGGAATAATGACCATTAATTTTCAATATCCTTAAAACATAATATTTCTTCAGAAGGAAAGGAAATTGAGGTTAGAGGTATCCAAGCGAAAAATTATAAAGTGATAAGCTCTAATAACATGATAAAATTTCTTGAAAAGGGATACCAAGGTGTAGTTTCACAGTTGTGTTCATTATATGTTCAAACATCTATATCCTTTGCTCTAGTGGATCTCAAAAAAGTTATCAAAAATCATTCCAAGGTATTTGGAGAGATTCATAAGGGTTTTCCACCTACTCGAGATCATGATAATGTTATTCATTTGGAACCTAGCACTATACCACCTAACATTAGGCCTTACATGTATCCATATGCATAGAAAAGTGAGATTGAGCATATCGTTCAAGAAATGTTAGAGGTTATCATCATTTAACCTAGCCATGCTTTCTCTTCATAAGGGTGATGGTTATAAAAAAGGATGGTTCATGGCATATGTATCTATATCACAAAAAAATCAACAAAATGAAACTCAAAGATAAGCTTCATGTCATTCATGAATTTTTAGACAAATTGAATGGAGAATTTTTCTTTACTAAGTTGGATCTCTATTTCTGGATATCATCAAATCAGAATAAGGGAAGAAGGCATTCCCAAATTATCCTTTTGAACACACAAAGATAATTATGGGTTTTTGGTTATGCCATTGGGACTTACAAACACATCTTCAACATGTCAAAGCTTAATTCATTTTATTTTCAAAACCTTCCTTACAAAATTTGTGTTAGTATTTTGTGATAACATATTAATCTACAACAAATATTTGGAAGAGCATGTTCAACATGTTAACATGGTATTAAAACTATTGGAGGAGAAACAAATTTATGCAAAGCCTTCCAAGTGTGCCTTTGGGGTTCAAGAAGTGGAATATTTGTGTCATATTGTATCCCATGAGGATGTGAAAGCGTATCCTAACAAAATAAAAGATATGAGGGAATGAAAACTCCCCAAGACCATGAAGAAAATCATATGATTCTTAGTGTTTTAGGTCAATTTGGGCATCATTCCCAATGACCTGGTAAAACTAGACATCATCCCCAGGACCAATGAAATAAGGTCTATCATCCCACATCATTTTAGTTGCTACATGACCTAAGACAAGAACAAACCATTCATGACTTCCATTGCAAGGTCTCCAAGGTTTGAAGTATATGTTATATCACCTATGAGCTCACCAACACAACCTCTCAAGGGACTAACTGCTTTGCAATGAAACTCCCTCCATTCAAGGGTGCTCTACAAATCACTTCCCGACATTCAAGAGTGCATTGATCAAATGTGAGAAAAATTATCATTGTTCTGGAATCTCCACATGGGCAGTGCCTGCTAGAAGAGTCCATATGTGTCAAACTTTGAATCCATATGTCCATCTAACACCTCTGAGCTTTGGAACATGTCTTGCCTATTATTATAAAGTCATTGATTGAGAAACTACCTTCAGTTTCCCTATAAATTGGGCACAGATCCTAGTGCTAGGGAAGGAAGAAATTTGGTAAAGAAATGTTGTTGGATTCTCAATTGAGTGAGTGATAGGAGTGATATGTTGCTAGTGAAATGCTTATTGTGATGAGGTTGGGATGAATGCTAGAGCTGGTGACATCAAATCGATCGTTGGTTGTAACCTCCACCTTCCATCCATTAATAAAGATTGTTGTTCATTTTTCCATATATGTATCTGTTTATGTTTCTAATTTTCATACTATAGATTCTTAAATGATATATATGTTTCATGTTTAATAGATTTAAATGATTAAGATAAATAGACATCTGTATATTGCAATCTCTTTGTTGTTTAGTGTTTATACATGCAGGAACTAGTCTAGCGATCTAATTTGGATTGTAAGCTACAACAAGAGCGACATAAGGAGAATAGGAAGTGCTTAGATCGCAATTAGGTTCCTATATATTTTTGTTTGTTTATTTACTCTTAGAGAAAGTGTCTGCAAAGTATTTGACCTATTGTTCTAAATTCATAGCACCACATTTAGGGAATGTGTTTTATGCATAATTCATAATTCTGCATAATAGATTGGCAACTCCATTGGGGATTTTCTCATCATCCTTGGTGTCTTTGCCTATGCTTATCCACCCTGTAGCATCTACTGTCAATTATTAGACTTTTTGATCAGGAGCTCAAGTCTGAGCTATGGAAAAGCTCAAAATTGAAAGTGTTAAAAATCACTTTCAACCTGAATGATCAGATAGGACTGGTCGTTGTGATTCTGGTGTTGTGAATGGCACTCAAATCCGACATCGTATGTGGAAGTTATGCAGGTTTGAAGTTTTTAGTAAACTATAAAAAAACTGAGTTGACCAAGTTTGACTTTCAAATTGGAAAATTTTTAAAAAGAATATTTCAAGGAATATTCCTAGAACATTCCTCAAAATATTCCCTAGAATATTCCATTCGGGCCAATCTTATTTGGACAAGTGGCATCTTTCTATTCAATGGCAGTTTGACTTGGAAATTTTATGGCCAATCATGGGCTGCCACATGGCAAGCCCGGAGGCCGCCACATGGCCCCCAAGCCATGGAAGAATTGACATGTAAAATTTTTATGATTCCACGAGTTTGAACCCCGGACCTCCCGCCAGCCAACAAAGCGCTCCAACCAACTCCTCTACGTGGAAGATCTTAATATCTATGCATTCACGGGAGTATTTAAAGTTTGAATTGGATTTCATTGGGTGGAAAAGGGGGCCAGCCCCCGACACCATACGACCACACTTCATGTGACCAAGGCTTCACCATTCCATAGTTTTAAACCGTGGCAGAAACGGTTACACAAACCATATGTGACGTCATAACATTTTTGTTAATGTGGCAGTTTTTATTAACATTTATTGCGGCGGTATGAGCGGAGGTGCAGACAACACATGTGACCACGCGCCCTTAACATTTATTGTAACTGCTAACTATCCGCCAGAATTGGATTAGGTCCAACAGTTTAGGGCGGACCACCAAAATTAACTCCAGTTAACTACAGATAGCCCACTTTTAGTGGGGCTTTCACTTGACATTGGGCAGAATATTGTTTTTGTCATAACTTCTCCAATATTGGACCAAATTGGATGAAATTTTTGTCAATTTTGGGTATTTTGAGAATTCTAGAGTGTTTGGGATAGGTTCCAGAGGTAGTAGAGGTGTTCTACAGCCATTTTTTTCTTCAAGGAAGCTTGTAGAGCCATCAGGGCCATTGGGGAAATCGAGCTGTATTGAGTTGTACCTCACTGTTTGAGGTGAACCAAAAACCATTTTCAACTATTTTCCACCTTATGAACCTAATGGAAGATTTTTCAGAACTGTTTGAAGAATTTTAGAGCCCAAAAATATTCAAGGAAGTTTGGAGAGCCATTAAGGCCATTGGGGAAATGGAGTTGTATTGAGTTGTACCTCACTGTTTGAGGTGAACCAATAACCATTTTCGACTATTTTATACCTTGTGAACCTAATGGAAGAGGTTTCAAATTTTTTTTAGGACTTCTACAGCCTGCAAAGCTTCAGAGGAGTTCAAAGGGCCATCAGGGCCTTGAAGAATAAGGCATTGTAATTGGTAATTTTTCACTATTTAGTGAATATGGAAAGGAATTTTTAGCATTTTCATGTCTTATGATTCTATATTTATAGTCATATTTTCCTATTTAGGCACTTTTAAACTTGTATTAGCATTTTGGAGCATTTTAATACAAGAGGACAAGCCAATTTGGGAGGCTTGGTCCAGCAGACATAGCTCAGGAGGGGTTAACTGCTCACCAAATATCTAAGTTATGTTATGCTGAAGTTATTCTGCTGTGTATTTCTGATATGATATGTTAAAAAGTAAAATTAATTAACATTCCCTCACACATAAACTCAAAAAAAGTTACAAAATACACTTTGTTTAACTTGAAAGACATGGAGAATTTTGCACACATTTAATTAAATAGAAATGGATACTTTGCACAGCATTTACAACATTTAAAAATACTTCCATTTTAAGATCAGATGGTATCAGAGCTCAGGTTGAGCATTTTTTTTTGTGCAAAAGGTGTTGAAACATTATAAAAGATTAACTATTTTATTGGTTGCAAAATGGTTGATTGTATGAGTTTTCTTGAGTTGAAAAGATAGTTGTTGTTAGCTAAGTCTTGGAAAGAGTTGTAGGTTATTTCCTTACCCCAAAGTACCTCAATATTATCTTTGGAAAAAAAAACCCACTTGATTAGTGTTTGCTACAAAATCTATTGGAGTTTGTGTTTTATGGCTGCTTGAATAAGAAGGGGTCTTTACATCCATTTGGTTAAAAGCTTGTCATCTGTTTGAAAGATTTGAGAACTTTTCTTTGAAGTTCCTTTTGTTTATTTGACCATTCACATAAAGAAAACTTCCTCTACAAGTGAATTTTTCTCCTTCACGAGATTCTTCAATGATGACATGAAGAATGAGTTCATTAAGGTGAAGGACATGGTGCAGATTTTGATTGAGGATCAAAGAGAAAGTGCTAAGCTTCATGCACAATTGTTAGCCATGAAGGAAGAGAAGAAAACAATTCTCCAAATACTGCATGACATGGAGAAACAACTCCTTCAATCTCAAGAAGCTTTGTCCAAGAACAAGCGTGAGGAAGAGGTAAACCATTCCAAATTGTCTTCAATTTCCTCAATTGAAAAGTGTGTTGGTTCTTTTGAAAAACATAAAAGGGGTATAGGGTCCAAATTAATGTTTAAGATGGGCTATCATGAAGGCAAAGGTTTGGGAAAGCATGCACAAGGAATGGTTGACCCTATTTCGGTTGTGGAGCGACCCAAGAATTTTGGTCTTGGATATGAGCAGTTTAATGGCGAAGACTCCAAATCCTTGAATGCATGTGATGCAAATTTAAAGAGAACCTTTATTCCAAGTTCTAAAATGCATATATGTCAAAATTGTTTTAAGGATGATTTCCATTGTTTTAAGCCTTCATTGCAGCCAGTAGAGGGTAAACATGTCGCTTATGGCGAGAATTCAAGTTCAAACAGAGTTCAAGACAAGAACTATGACGTAAGTCTGAAAAAGAAAGTTGTAGCCTCTATTATTTCATCGTCCCATGAAGACAAAAAGGATGGAAATTGAAAACAACACAAGAGGTATAATTATTCACATGATCAATTTGATTATGTTTCAGCAAAGAATGATAATTTTTCTTGTTCAAATGAAAGAAATTTTTGTTGCACATTTTGTGGTGGATTTAACCATGTTGCTTCAAGATGTTGGTTGAAAAATAAAGCACACAGGAAGAAGAAGAGGCAAAGAAAACTTTCACAAAAAGTGCATAAGAGTTGCACATTTTGTCAAAATAAGGGACATGATGTCTCTCATTGGTGGACTTTGCATCCAACAAGTCATCCAAAGCACATGTAGCTAGAAGACAAAAATATTGGCTCAAGTTGTTCTATGGATTCCATTATCGATGTGGAAATGGAAGATTCACATGTAGAAATGTTGCAGCAAGAAAAGATGTCATGGATGTGGCTTGGCATGAAGTGGATTAACTTCTTAATGCAGTACGTCATACTCCTTTTGTACATGTAAATTTCATATTGGTATGCATGTATTTCAGTTGAAAAGTTTGATGCAAGATTGCATGTAAAAGAAGTTTCAGTTGAAGGAATTTCTTTGTTGTTGCAAAATTTCACCATGGAGATGTAAAATATGAGTATGATACTCACTTATATTGCAGCAATGTCTTTTAGTTCAGCTCTTAGTCACCCACATGTTTTTTTTGGTATGATGTACTTGTTGGTATTTGAAAAGAAGAGTTGAAGTTGCACATGTACATAGAGGTTGTATGTGTAATTAGTGAACTGTATATAGGTTCATTGTACATTGATACATACACATGTGTTTTTCAAGATGTATCTTGTTGTTTATTGACTTGTGTCGATTGTGTCACACATGTTTTTCGACTTGTGTCGATTGTGTGCACACTTTTTACATTGATGGTTGTGTCAATTATATAGCACATTTCATGTCAACTTGTTGTTGATGTCACATGTTGCACGACTTATACTTGAGTCAAAGGTGTTGTCGATTGGATCGATAGATGGATACAACGATGTGAAAAGAGGATTACCATATATTTGATGTTACAAGAAGCTAACAATCAATGCTTTGAAGGAGCAAAGAGGTGATCTTCATTTCAAAATTTTGCATGAGATTTTCGTTTCAAGTTTGATGTGCATTCTTGTGACAGGATGTTACAGGAAGCTTGTAGTCCATTTAGGACTTTATGTTCATATTTCTTCTGCAATTTTCTTTCCAGTAATTTACTGAGTGAGTGCAAAAAAAAGCAGCTCTTGACAAGAGGATAAGCATCAGTGAAGGGAAGAATGAATTTCTTTCTAGTTTGAGTTCAAAAATAATTTTCCATGCAAGGAAAATTTTTGGAGGCTAAAGAGAAGAGGATGTTGTTATTCTCTCATTTGCTGTAAAGTTCAGTTTCAGCATTTCAGTGAGCTTTTGGGGTCCAAAATATTCTCATTTGGGAGGTGTGATCAGGAGCTCAAGTCCAAGATATGGAAAAAGCTCAAAATTGAAAGTGTTCAAAATCACTTGAAACCTGAACAATTGGATAGGCCTCGTTGCTGCAATTCTGGTGGTATGAACGACACTCAAATCCGACATCGTATGTGGAAGTTATGCAGGTTTGAAGTTTTCAGTAAACTACAAAAAAACTGAGTTGACCAAGTTTGACTTTCAAATTGGAAAATTAAAAAAAGAATATTCCAAGGAATATTCCTAAAATATTCCTTAGAATATTCCATTCGAGCCAATATTATTTGGACAAGTGGCATATTTCTATTCGATGGCAAGTTGACTTGGAAATTTTATGGCCAATCACGGGCTGCCACGTGGCAGGCTCGGAGGCCACCACGTGGCACCCAGGCCGTGGAATAATTGACATGTAAAATTTTTGTGATTCCGTGGGTTTTAACCCCGGACCTCCCGCCAGCCAACAAAGCACTCCAACCAACTCCTCTACGTGGAAGATCTTAATATTTATGCAGTCACGGGAGTATTTAAAGTTTGAATTGGATTTCATTGGGCAGCAAAAGGGGCCAGCCCCCGACACCATACAACCACACTTCATGTGATCATGGCTTCACCATTCCATAGTTTTAAACCATGGCAGAAACGGTTACACAAACCATACGTGACCTCATAACATTTTTGTTAATGCGACAGTCTTTATTAACATTTATTGCGGCGGTATGAGCAGAGGTGTGGACAACACATGTGACCACGCGCCCTTAACATTTATTATAACTACTAACTGTCTGCCATATTTGGAGCGGGTGCGACAGTTTAGGGCGGACCACGAAAATTAACTCTAGTTAACTGCAGATAGCCCACTTTTAGTGGGGCTTTCACTTGACATTGGGCAGAATATTGTTTTTGTCATAACTTCTCCAATATTGTATTTTGGGTATTCTAATCATTCTGGAGTGTTTGGGATAGGTTCCAGAGGCAGTAGAGGTGTTCTACAACCATTTTTTGCTTCAAGGAAGCTTGGAGAGCCATAAGGGCCATTGGGGAAATGGAGCTGTATTGAGTTGTACCTCACTGTTTGAGGTGAAACAAAAACCATTTTCAGCTATTTTCCACCTTCTGAACCTAATGGAAGAGGTTTTAGAATAGTTTTAAGACTTTCAGAGCTTGAAAAGCTTCAGGGAAGTTTGGAGAGCCATTAGGGCCATTGGGGAAATGGAGCTGTATTGAGTTGTACCTCACTGTTTGAGGTGAACCAAAAACCATTTTCGACTATTTTCTACCTTCTAAACCTAATGGAAGAGGTTTCAGAACTTTTTGAGGAATTCTATAGCCCGCAAAGCTTTAGAGGAGTTCAAAAAGCCATCAGGGCCTTGAAGAAGAAGGCACTGTCATTGGTAATTTTTCACTGTTTAGTGAATATGGAAAGGCATTTTTAGCATTTTCATGTATTTTTATTCTTTATTTACAGTCAAATTTTCCCACTGAGACACTTGTAAACTTGTATTAGCATTTTGGAGCATTTTAATACAAGAGGACAAGCTAATTTGGGAGGCTTGGTCCAACAGACGTAGCTCAAGAGGGGTGAACTGCTCACCAAATATTTGGGTTATGTTATGTTGAAGTTATTCTGTTGTGTATTGCTGATATGATATGTTAAACAGTAAAATTAATTAACATTACCTCACACATAAACTCAGAAACAGTTACTAAATACACTTTGTTTAACTTGAAAGACATGGAGAATTTTGCACACATTTAATTAAATGGAAATGGATACTTTGCACATCATTTACGGCATTTAAAAATACTTCCATTTTCAGATTAGATTGTATCAAAGCTCAGGTTGAGCATTTGTTTTTGTGCAAAAGGTGTTAAAACAATGTAAAAGATTGACTGTTTTATTGGTTGCAAAATGGTTGATTGTATGAGTTTGCTTGAGTTGAAAAGATAGTTTTTGTTAGCTAAGTCTTGGACATGGAAAATTTTAGGGGCTAATATTCATATGTGGGCTAATTTTCCATGATTTTTCCAAAAAAAAGATTCGCCAATTTCCTTTTTTTATAAAAAAGATTCGCCCAAATTTTACAATATAAAATTATTTTATGTTAAAAATCGCCAACATTATATAGAGAGTATATATAAAATATTTATAAATTTCAATAATTTTACAAATATATCAATACACATTTTATAGTTTTCATATGAGAAACTAGTGAGATTTGCCATTTTTTTAAACTTCAAAATAATTTTCCATTATTAAAATTTTCCCTGGTCTTGGAAAGAGTTGTAGGCTATTTCCTTACCCCAAATTACCTCAAGATTATCTTTGGAAAACAAACCCACTTGATTTGTGTTTGCTACAAAAGCTAGTGGAGTTTTTGTTTTATGGTTGCTTGAATAAGAAGGGGTCTTTACATCCATTTGGTTAAAATCTTGTCATTTGTTTGAAAGCTTTGAGAACTTTTCTTTGAAATTCCTTTTGTTTATTTGACCATTTACATAAAGACAACTTCCTCTACAAGTGAGTTTTCCTCGTTCACTAGATTCTTCAATGATGACATGAAGAATGAGTTCATTAAGGTGAAGGACATGGTGTAGATTTTGATTGAGGATCAAAAAGAAAGTGCTAAGATTCATGCGCAATTGTTAGCCATGAAGGAAGAGAAGGAAACAATTCTCCAAAGACTGCATGACATGGAGAAACAACTCCTTCAAGCTCAAGAATCTTTGTCCAAGAACAAGCGTGAGGAAGAGGTAAACCATTCCAACTTGTCTTTAATTTCCTCAATTGAAAAGCATGCACAAGGCATGGTTGACCCTATTTCGGTTATGGAGCGACCAAAGAATTTTGGTCTTGGATATGAGAAGTTTAATGGCGAAGACTCAAAATCCTTGAATACATGTGATGCAAATTTAAAGAGAACCTTTATTCCAAGTTCTAAAATGCATATATGTCAAAATTGTTTTAAGGATGATTGCCATTGTTTTAAGCCTTCATTGCAGCCAGTAGAGGGTAAACATGCTGCTTATGGAGAGCATTCAAGTTCAAACAATTTTCAAGACAAGAACTGTGACGTAAGTCTGAAAAATAAAGTTGTAGCCTCTATTAGTTCATCGTCTCATGAAGAAAAAAAGGATGGACATTCAAAACAACACAAGAGGTATAATTATTCACATGATCAGTTTGATTATGTTTCAGCAAATAATGATAATTTTTCTTGTATAAATGAAAGAAAGTTTTGTTGCACATTTTGTGGTGGATTTAACCATGTTGCTTCAAGATGTTAGTTGAAAAATAAAGCACACAGGAAGAAGAAGAGGCAAAGAAAACTTTCACAAAAAGTGCATAAGAGTTTCACATTTTGTCAAAAGAAGGGACATGATGTCTCTCATTGTTGGACTTTGCATCCAACAAGTCGTCCAAAGCACATGCAGCTAGAAGACAAAAAGATTGGCGCAAGTGGATCTATGGATTCCATTATCGATGTGGAAATGGAAGATTCACATGTAGAAATGTTGCAACAGGAAAAGATGCCATGGAGGTGGCTTGGTAGGAAGTGGATTAGCTTCTTAATGCAGTAAGTCATACTCCTTTTGTACATGTAAATTTCAAATTGGTATGCATGTATTTCAGTTGAAAAGTTTGATGCAAGATTGCATGTAAAAGCAGTTTCAGTTGAAGGAATTTCTTTGTTGTTGCAAAATTTCGCCATGGAGGTGTAAAAGATGAGTATGATACTCACTTATATTGCAGCAATGTCTTTTATTTCAGCTCTTAGTCACCTATATGTTTTCTTTGGGATGATGTACTTGTTGGTATTTGAAAAGAAAACAATGGAGTAAATAGGTAACCGCAATGTTACCTACTTTTTTTTGGTAGCATAAAAAGCACCGATTTTGAAAAGTCGTGATGCAGAATCACCATTTTTTTTTTTGGTGCACATTTTTGACACTCTAAAATTTTTATTTATGAAGTATGAATATTTGTTTTAAAATGTTAGTGATTTTCATGCTAATTTTGAAATGTATTGATGCAGCATCAATTTTTTTTTTAGAAGAGTTGAAGTTTCACATGTACATAGAGGTTGGATGTGTAATTAGTGAACTGTATATAGGTTCATTATACATTGATACATACACATGTGTTTTTCAAGATGTATCTTGTTGTTTATCGACTTATGTCGATTGTGTCACACATGTTTTTCGACTTGTGTCAATTGAGTGCACACTTTTTACATTGATGGTTGTGTCAATTATATAGCACATTTCATGTCACCTTGTTGTTGATGCCGCATGTTGCACGACTTATACTTGAGTCAAAGGTGTTGTCAATTGGATCGATAGATGGATACACCGATGTGAAAAGAGAATTACCATATATTTGATGTTACAAGAAGCTAACAATCAATGCTTTGAAGGAGCAAAGAGGTGATCTTCATTTCAAAAAATTTCATGAGATTTTCATTTCAAGTTTGATGTGCATTCTTGTGACAGGATGTTACAGGAAGCTTGTAGTCCATTTAGGACTTGATGTTCATATTTCTTCTACAATTTTCTCGCCAGTAATTTACTGAGTGAGTGCAAAAAAAATCAGCTCTTGACAGGAGGATAAGCATCAATGAAGGGAAGAATGAATTTATTTCTAGTTTGAGTTCAAAAATCATTTTCCATGCAAGGAAAAATTTTGGAGGCTGAAGAGAAGAGGATGTTGTTATTCTCTCATTTGCTGTAAAGTTCAGTTTCAACATTTCAGTGAGCTTTTGGGGTCCAAAAGCTTCTCATTTGGGAGGTGTGATTAGGAGCTCAAGTCCGAGATATGGAAAAAGCTCAAAATATAAAGTGTTCAAAATCACTTGCAACCTGAACGATTGGATAGGCCTTGTCGCTGCAATTCTAGCATCGTGAATGGCACTCAAATCCGACATCGTATGTGGAATTTATGCAGGTTTGAACTTTTCAGTAAACTGCAAAAAAACTGAGTTGACCAAGTTTGAATTTCAAATTGGAAAATTTTAAAAAATAATATTCCAAGGAATATTCTTGGAATATTCCTCAAAATATTCCCTAGAATATTCCATTCGGGCCAATATTATTTGGACAAGTGGCATCTTTCTATTCGATGGCAAGTTGACTTGGAAATTTTATGGCCAATAATGGGCTGCCACATGGCAAGCTCGGAGGCCGCCATATGGACCCCAGGCCATGGAAGAATTGACATGTAAAATTTTTGTGAGTCCGCAAGTTTGAACCCCAGACCTCCCACTAGCCAACAAAGCGCTCCAACCAACTCCTCTACGTGGAAGATCTTAATATCTGTGCATTCACGGGAGTATTTAAAGTTTGAATTGGATTTCATTGGGCAGAAAAGGGGGCCAACCCTGGACACCATACGACCACAATTCATGTGACTGAGGCTTCACCATTCCGCAGTTTTAAACTGTGGCGGAAACGGTTACACAAACCACAAGTGACCTCATAACATTTTTTTTAATGCAGTAGTTTTTATTAACATTTATTGCGGCGCTATGAGCGGAGGTGCAGACAACACATGTGACCATGCGCCCTTAACATTTATTGTAATTTCTAACTGTCTGCCAGATTTGGAGTGGGTCCGACAGTTTAGGGTGGACCACCAAAATTAACTCCAGTTAACTGCAGATAGCCCACTTTTAGTGGAGCTTTCACTTGACATTCGGCAGAATGTTGTTTTTGTCATAACTTCTCTAATATTGGAACAAATTGGATGAAATTTTGGTCAATTTTGGGTATTCTAAGCATTATGGAGTGTTTTGGACAGGTTCCAGAGGCAGGAGAGGTGTTCTACAACCATTTTTTGCTGCAGGGAAGCTTGGAGAGCCATCAGGGCCATTGGGGAAATGGAGCTGTATTGAGTTGTACCTCATTGTTTGAGGTGAACCAAAAACCATTTTCAGCTATTTTCCACCTTTTGAACCTAATGGAAGAGGTTTCAGAATTTTTTGAATACTTTCAGAGCCCAAAAAGCTTCAGGGAATTTTGGCTAGCCATTAGGGCCATTGGGGAAATTGAGCTGTATTGAGTTGTACCTCACTGTTTGAGGTGAACCAAAAACCATTTTCGACTATTTTCTACCTTCTAAACCTAATGGAAGAGGTTTTAGAATTTTTTGAGTACTTATACAGCCCGAAAATCTTCAGAGGAGTTTAAAGGGCCATCAGGGCCTTGAAGAAGAAGGCACTGTAGTTGGTAATGTTTCACTGTTTATTGAATATGGAAAGGAATTTTTAGCATTTTCATGTCTTCTTATTCTATATTTACAGTAAAATTTTCCTATTGAGACACTTTTAAAGTTGTATTAACATTTTGGAGCATTTTAAGACAATAGGACAAGCCAATTTGGGAGTCTTGGTCCAGTAGACGTAGCCTAGGAGGGGTGAAATGCTCACCAAATATCTGAGTTATGTTATGTTGAAGTTATTCTATTGTGTATTGCTGATGTGATATGTTAAATAGTAAAATTAATTAACATTCCCTCTCACATAAACTCAGAAACAGTTATTAAATACACTTTGTTTAACTTGAAAGACATGGAGAATTTTGGACACATTTAATTAAATGGAAATGGATACTTTGCACAGCATTTACAACATTTACAAATACTTCCATTTTCAGATCACTTTTGAATCAAATAATTTCATTAGAAGTATGTTCAGTAGCTTGAATTTTGAATCTCTCTTGTGCCCAAACACATTGTTGGTCAAGACACAGTGCTTTGCATAGCTTGTCTCCCACTTAGGGGTTCTTTGTAACGCACTGTCTCCCTTTATAGACTGTGTTTCCCCCTTAGCCAAACAAATTCCCTTTGAATTTTTCATTTCCATCATACTCAGCCTTTTGTTTGTTGTGTTTTCAATTTTTTGATACCTCATAGAGACTAGTGAATTTGCCTGATTCTTCCTCCTTTGAAAAGTAAGTTTGTTCAATGTCTCTTTAAGTGTTTTTCTTTATCATTGACAAATCAAATTCAAAGTATTTTATTTCTGCATTAGATCCATTTGTTTTCGTAAAGTAAATTGTCATTAAATTCTTCATTTCCTGTAGGAAAAATTATAGTTCCATTCTTTGTTTTTCCTAAAAGAGAAATTGTTGTTAAATTCATCGTTTCTCAAAGAATAAATCATTTGTTTTTTGTTGATTTGATGCATATAGTTTCCTTTTTGCATTCACATTAAATCATTTGTTTTTTGTTGATTTGATGCATATAGTTTCCTTTGTGTGTTTTACATAGGAAAGTTGCATATTAGTTTGTGCTCTTTGTTGTTTTCTCTCAAAATTGATTTCTCTTTCCCCTTTGTAGCTAGGATTTTCATTGAAAAAGCTAAAATTGAAAAGTTTGCTTATCATTTTAGTTTGCATTTTAGGAATTTCCATCACATCATCATGGTGAACCTTGAAAGGAAAATTGATAAACAAGATCAACTTAAAATTTACATCAATTTACCTAAAAAAGCATTGGAACCATAACTATAACATTTAGAAGGTCTAGGCTAGAGACGTGTTTTGACATCGTTAAACATAGCAGCTATCGTTAATTGTCTATGATACATTCCGTGTTAGGTCCCTATATTACTAGTATAGTCCCTTATTATTGTTAGTGTAACCCCCTTATTGTTATTATTGTACCCTTGTAACCCCCATATTGTTATTATTGTGCCCTTAAATTATTCTTGTTAGGTCGGCTAGGATTACATCATGGCCCCACTAGGATTACATTCGGGCCCCATGGACTCCTATATATAGAAAGGAGGTTTTGTAATTTGAATCATCCAAGAATTGTTCATTCATGTAATGTATTGGAGGTTGCCCCCTCGAAGTGGCTTATTTCTAAGGCGTTGATATCTCTTTTCTTCTATTTTTGGAGCTGGTTTCACAACATTTAATATCAGAACTTTGAGATTCTAGGGTTTCGCTGCTCCAAACAGGTCATCGTGGAATTTTCGCTATAACTTTTTTTCTACGAAGTTTCAGAAGCTACAATTTTTATGGTGTGAAGCTGAAATCCTGAGGAACATCTTCAAAAAATTTCAGAGCTTGGTTTGCAATATTTTCATAGATATGATCTGTGGAAGTTAGGTCTTTTTGCAGGCTCCTCAATTTAATATAAACAGGTCATCGTGGTATTTGCACCATAAATGTTTTTCTACAAAGGTTCAGAATCTGAAATTTTTAGGGCGCGAAGCTGAAATCTTGAGGAAACTCATAGAAAACTTTTAGAGCTTGGTTCACAATAATTTCGGAGATATGATCTGTGTAATGTAGTGCTTTTTCAGGCTCTTGAATTTCATCTCAAAGAGGTGATCATGGGAAACTCTTCATAAATCTATCTCTGAGCATCAGATTGGAGTGCTATAAAAGGTGGCTGAAAGTATACGGACTGTATTTTTTGGTCTATCAATTTCAGATCCAAAGGAGGAAACATGACACGTGGAAAGTCGTAAAATTTAGCTCTACTGAACCAGTCCAAAATTGGGTCATTGTGGGAGATTGGACATAACGTTCTCTTGAATAATCCAAATCAAATAAGACCTATGGCATTTGAAAGAATATTTAGAGGGATACTACAGGGCTGAATTTCAGATATTGAAGATCTGCAATTATAGAGATAATTCAATTTCAATATCGAGCTCCTCAAAAGCAAGTAACAGGTGTGTATTTTTTTTCCGAATTTCATAAGTCTTGTTTGAAGAATCAAGTTGAATTGATTCCAAGGGCATATTGTAGAATAGATGTCAGTATTGGATTCTAAAATTGCCCCAAAAAATAATTCAACACCCATTAAGCCTTTACAAGGCTCTACTATGACTCATGAAGACGAAGAATGGCAACATGACATATCAAAATTACAAGAGCAAGTGCAACAAATTTCGCTCTTGCAAAGAACAACAAAAAATGAAATGGAAGTTTTGAAGAAATGCGTGGAAACTAAGATGGATGGTTTGAAGAAAGACGTGGAAGCTAATATGAATGGTTTGGAAGCTAAGATGGATGGCATGGAAGTGGGCATGGAAGCTAAGATGGATGACATGGAAGCTAAGATCGATGAAAAAATGAAAGACAACATGGAAAACATGAAGAATGATCTAAAAGTAGACATCGAAGGTTTGGCAAGGTTTATACAAGAAATGTTTCCTAATTTTGAAAATATAGTAGAGGAAACTCATGATGAGAACAAAATAAATTTTAATCATGATTTCATAAACTCCACTGTTGGAGGGAAGAACCACCATATTCCAAAAATGGATATGAGTAAGTTTGATGGAAAGGATCCTATAACATGGATACTACAGATGGAGCAATATTTTGATATCCATAATGTGCAAAACACACAAAAGGTACGCATTGCAACTTTACATTTAGAACAAAATATATTTGTATGGTATCGATGGCTTTGCTCCCGTAAAAATTTTTTCACTTGGTCAATTTTTACGAGGAAATGATAGCACATTATGAGGATACAAAGAGCAACACCTTCTTTAGCCAATTGATAAATCTCAAACAAAAGGGTTTAATGGGGGAGCACATTGAGGACTTCCAAAAATTGAATATAAGGGTAACTGATATTCATAGGTACTTTAAAGGATAACATCCAACATGAATTTTGCGTTTTGGAACCTGATTCATTGGAGAAGGCATTCAGGTTGGCAAGACAAATTGAATGTAAAATTATGGCGACAAGGAAGCCTACCACTCACTTCTATAAAGAGGGAAGTGTTGCTACTCCTAGATTTCCACAACCTACAAGGTTGACACCACAACAATTGGAAGAAAAAGAGAAAAAGGGCTTTGCTACAGTTGTGATAGAAAATACACTAAAGGTCATAAGTGTGCTGAGAAGAAATTATTTTACATAGATTGTGAAGAGGAAGAAGAAAATGAAAAAGAAGAGGAAATACACCAAGAACCAACCCAAGAAGCGGAAGAAATGAGTCCGACCATATCATGTAATGCATTGGCAGGAATTACCACTCCTCAAACTCTCAAGATAGAAGGACATATCAAGAAGAAAAATTTAATAGTGTTGATTGATTCAGGTAGTACCCATAATTTTATTCATTGTAAGGTAGCCAAGGAATTGAATTGTTTCCTATACCCAGCACCAGAATGTCAAGTGATGGTTGCAAATGGAGGAACTATAAATTTCTCTAGAAAATGCCATAATATCAAGCTAACCATGAGGGAATATGTATTTAATAGTCCAATTCTTTCCATTCCTATGGGAGGTGCTGATGTTGTACTAGGAGTACAATGGTTACAATCTTTGGGGACAGTAGCTTTTAATTTTCAAGAACTTTTCTTTGAATTTTTTTCAGAAGGAAAGGAAGTCGAATTACGGGGTATTGCAGGGAAGCCGGGAAAGATAATAAGCTCTAATGTCATGAAAAAGCTTCTAAATAAAGAAAAACGAGGCATAATTGCACAATTATGCTCACTAGAAGTTCCAACATCAAAATCATCTATTTCTGCAGATCTCCAACAAGTCTTGGACAATCATTCCAAGGTGTTTGAAACTCCCAAAGGACTCCCACCTATTCGTGATCATGATCATGCTATTCATTTGATTCCAGGAAGTGTTCCTCCAAACATTAGGCCTTATATATATCCTTACTTCCAAAAGAGTGAAATTGAACGTATGATTGCAGAAATGTTAGAGGCGGGTATAATTCAACCTAGTCAAAGTTCTTTCTCTGCTCCCGTAGTATTGGTACACAAGAAGGATGGATCATGGCGAATGTGTCCGGATTATAGGGAGCTCAATAAGCTCACCATTAAAGATAAATTTCCCATTCCTGTGATTGATTAATTATTGGATGAATTACATGGAGCAATTTATTTTACCAAGTTGGATCTTCGTTCAGGATATCATCAAATTAGAATGAAGACTGAAGATATTCCAAAAATAGCATTTCGAACTCATGAGGGTCATTATGAATTTTTGGTCATGCCTTTTGGCCTTGCCAATGCACCTTCTAAATTTCAAGGGTTGATGAATTCCATTTTCAAACCCTTCCTTAGAAAATTTTTGCTAGTATTTTTTGATGATATACTAATCTACAACAAGTCTTGGAAGGATCATGTTCAACATGTTGACACGGTGCTCAAAATAGTACAGGAGAAGCAATTATATGCAAAAAAATCCAAATGTTTCTTTGGAGTACAAGAGGTGGAATATCTAGGTCATATTGTATCTCACGAGAGTGTTAAGGTAGACCCTAACAAAATTAAAGCCATTAAGGAATGGAAAGTCCCCACAACCATAAAGCAGTTGAGAGGATTTCTCAGGTTAACAGGGTATTATCTAAAGTTTGTTAAGAATTATGGGAGAATAGCAGCACCTCTAACAACATTATTGAAGAAAGATGCATTTTCATGGACTCCTGAAGCAACTAAGGCATTTGAACATCTTAAAGAGGCAATGTGCCTAGCACCAGTATTAGCTATGCCAGACTTCACAAAAACCTTTATTGTGGAATGTGATGCCTCAGTAAATGGAATTGGTGTTGTTTTAATGCAAGAAGGAAGACCCATTGATTTTGAAAGTCGTCCAATCAAAGGAAAGTATTTACAGAAACCTATTTATGAGAATAAAATGTTAGCAATACTACATGCACTAAAGAAATGGAGAACTTAACTAATGGGAAGACACTTCAAGGTAAAAACTGATCATGATAGTCTTAAAAACTTTTTGGAACAAAGATTATCTTTAGAAGAGCAGCAAAAATGGGTCACAAAGATGTTGGGTTATGACTTTGAAATAATCTACAAAAAAGGGAAGCTAAATGTTGTTGCAGATGCACTCCCAAGAAAGAATGAAGAGGTGGAAGCATTGCTTTGTGCCATTTCTATTATCCAACCAGATTGGATAACCGAAGCAAGAGATGAATGGAAGAAGGAAAAAGATGTATGGACACTCATTCAAAAGCTGCAGCAAGATCCTAGTACATCGGATACATTTAGTTGGAAAAATGATTCCTTATGGTACAAAGATCGCTTATATCTTTGTAAGAATTCCCAACTAAAACAAAAGATTCTTTTGGAATTGCACACTTCTCCTTTAGGAGGACACTTAGGATTTTTAAAAACTTACCACAGGGTGAAGAAAGAATTTTTTTGGGATGGCCTTAAATCTGATATTCAAAAGTTTGTGGCAAAATTTTTGGTTTGCCAGCAGAATAAAGTTGAGAAAATTAAAACCCCGAGTCTTCTACAACATTTGTCCATTCCAAGTCAACGTTGGGAGGAGATTTCAATGGATTTTATCACAAGTTTACCTAAGTCCGAAGGAAAGAGTGTCATCATGGTGGTAGTTGATAGACTTACCAAGTATGCACACTTTTGTGCATTATCTCATCCATTTAAAGCAAGTACAGTGGCTACTACATTTATGGACACAATTCAAAAGTTACATGGAAACCCAAGGGTTATTGTGAGCGACAGAGATCCCATTTTTACTGGAAATTTTTGGACGGAGTTATTTTCTTGTTTGGGTACTCAATTAGCTCATAGCTCATCTTATCATCCTCAATCCGATGGTCAAACCGAGATAGTAAATAAATGTTTGGAAGGATATCTTCGTTGTTTTGTATCTGATAAACAAACACAATGGGTCAAGTGGTTACCTCTCGCTGAATGGTGGTACAACACTTCCTTCCATACTGCAGCAAAAATGACCCCATTTATGGCACTTTATGGATATCATCCACCATCCATCACATCATCTTTAAGAGAAAATTTTAAGGTTCAAGCAGTGGAAGATCACATCGAGCATCAGCAAGAAGTTCTCCAACTCTTAAAGGATAACCTGAATTTGGCACAAAATCGAATGAAACAACAGGCAGATCAACATCATAGTGAGAGAAGTTTTGATGTAGGAGATTGGGTATTTTTACGGCTACAACCATACAAACAAATGTCCCTCAAGCAAGCTAAGAAGGATAATAAATTATCGCCAAAGTACCATGGTCCTTACAAGGTGTTGCAAAAGATTGGTACTATGGCATACAAATTGGAGCTTCCTGCTTCTTCGCGAGTACATCCAGTTTTCCATGTTTCATGCTTAAAGAAGGTTATAGGTGAAAATCTTCTAGTTCAAACAATATTTCCAGAACTTGATGAGGAAGGAAAATCATATTGGAACCTGAAGCGGTCACAGAAACAAGCACTCGACAACTACGGAATCGATCAATTTCAGAGTATCTCATCAAGTGGAAGAACTTACCCACTGAAGATTCTACATGGGAGGATGAGAATTTTATACAGAAGCACCCAGAGCTACTCAAGCATTGAGGACAACACTTTTTTGAAGGAGAGGGGCATGTTAGGTCTCTATATTACTAGTATAGTCCCTTATTTTTGTTAGTGTAACCCCCTTATTGTTATTATTGTACCCTTGTAACCCCCATATTGTTATTATTGTGCCCTTAAATTATTATTGTTAGGTCGGCTAGGATTACATTGTGGCCCCATTAGGATTACATTCTGGCCCCATGGACTCCTATATATAGAAAGGAGGTTTTGTAATTTGAATCATCCAAGAATTTTTCATTCATGTAATGTATTGGAGGTTGCCCCCTCGAAGTGTCTTATTTCTAAGGCGTTGATATCTCTTTTCTTCTATTTTTGGAGCTGGTTTCACAACATTCCAAGTGTGATACCTCACTCCACATACATAAGTATATCGTAGCTCGTTCATTTACCTTCGGGTATATCGGGCGGTGTTATAGTATGGAAAGTATAAAGGGGTGCTCTCACTATGCGGTTTCGCATTAGATAGTGCTAATATGGACTTGGGCCTCCACGCACCTTCAGGTATATTTGGGAGGACAATTTTAGGTTGTTATCCATCCATGGTGAACCGATTCGGCCGCCTTGTAAATTGTGATACATTGAACACAACATTCAGGGAGACTGCCTGCCCGTACTTCTTGGTTTTTCAAGAGGTATTCTGCAATTCTTTGTTTCTTGGTAAACCTTTTTCCTAGAATTACCCTTTTATTTTGTTTATTTGTTTTTGGTCATAAAATAAATCAGTCATCGTGGAAGAAGAAAATCCCTTTTCCTGTCCTTTGTGTAGATTTGCATTGAAACCACATTTACCACCAGAAGTTACTTCTGGTCAGCGAAGGTGACATCCCTTTACTGAAACCAGTACCATCAGTACCTCTGGTGAAGCATCATCTTCACATATACCAGGGTCAGCACAAGTTGTTTCTACAAATCCTGGCTCATCTAGTGTTGTTGAGACGGAGTCCTCACAGCTACCCATGGTCACGATCCTTCCAATCAGTGAGACCATACCACTCGAACCTGACGTTGTTCAACTAGAATTTAATCGAGGTCCTATCTCTTTTTTTCCAGAACATCTGCATCCCGAAGTCGAACGACCGGAAGTTGTTCATGTATCGGTCGCCCCACAATCTATTGTAGTTATTGAGTATAGAAATTTGAATAACTGATATATTATTCACTGATATTCTTCTGATCACACGCTATTTTAGCTTCATGCACAATACAGAATCTCTTCTACCATTGATCATTACATGCGGAAATAAAATCAATTGCATGCGCACATTAAAACCATAAAAAATCACACATATGAACACAGTATTTCATGGGAAATATTAAAGCTGAAAACCCCAACTATTTATGTATTATATGTCATAGATATCATGTAACAATCATTGTACAAAGCTCCTCACAAGCTCTCAGCACAACCTCCAATTGCTACACACTAATCAAGCTAGATCTAGCAAAACACATGCTCCAATCTCTGCCACCTGATAGCCAGCCTCTATTGCGTAATCAATGTTGTAGAATGGCTCATAAATAACTTCGAACCACCTGGCTTGTACTGCGCAATCCTCATGGGATCCTCCAATCACTGGTTGTTGCAAATATGCAACAGTATAGTCACAACTGATAGTTAACCTGCTCTTTCACCTATCTTTGCACTGGTCTCCACTGAAACTGTCCATGCACTGAAGTTAACTGATGTATTCTTTAGTTGATTAATGAGTTTATAATTATTGAATTAATTAATAATTAATTCACACCACTCTCACTAATTGTATCAATCAGTTAAACTAGATACAAATAGCTCAACTATGTTTAGATTAGTTAAACCGAACACAACTCCATTAACTTCCTCAATCAACTCCACCAAACTCTCTCACATGAGTTCTAACTGAAGTATCCATGCAATAGCTCCACTTAACCCTCAGGAATAGCGTAATTCCTTCTGTCAGCTCCTGTGCCACATCCGTGCACTTAACTGAAGTGCTCCAAGAGAATAAGATAATGTTTATAGTCCAAATATTATTAAGAGCTAATAATATTCGACATATCTATTTTTAGACTGGCAATCTAAAAATAGATTCCGCCCAATATGTCTAAAAATAGAAGTCCATCTATTTTTTCCGACTTGACCAACCATCCACAAATAGCATCCCGCAACTCATAGAACATGATCCATATGTCTAAAAATAGACATAGTCTAAAAATAGACTTTGCGCCAAAAATAGCCTGCGGGCCCACTTAGTGAAGGCGACTTCTTTCCACTAAGCTCATCATCTTGTTGCAATCTCAACATTAAGTCTCCCATATCACGCAATAAACCTCCTGAAATATAATTTGGGCCTGACGGTGAAATCCTTCCACCTGGTTTAATTTCGATTGAAGAAATACCACAACTTTAACTCCAACTCATTTTGGGCAGGAGATTTACATGTATGAGTCTTTTCCTTAATCACCTTACTCTTCTTTTGTTGATCCTATTTCACTTCGAGTTCTTGTAGATCCTATAGGGTATACATTGGGTCATTTGACTATGGATGTGACAACATCTATTGTTGCTTCATCTTCGATGTTTTATCCATTGGCTTCACCTGGAATCCTATCGGGTTCCTCCCTTATGAGCATTGAACGTCTTGATCCTTTATTCACATCTTCAGTGCAATATCAAGATGACCCCATCAGTTATTCTCCTTGGTGGCTGGTGATAGCTCATAAATTACCCTCAGATATTCCTAAGTTAAATGGAAACCCTAGGGAAGACTCATCAATGCATGTTATAACTTATCATTTTTTGTGCTCATCAAAATCCTTAAATTATGACTCCGTTATACTACGTCTTTTCCAATGCACACTCACTAGTCCAACTACACGATGAGGATGTTTCTTTTACTGTGTCAACCTTGTTAAAAAATGAAGCAGGTTATGAGGATAGTTATTTTCTTGTGTCAACCTTGTTAAATGAAACAGGTTCCCTTGAGGATAATTCTTTTACTGTGTCAACCTCATTAAAAAATGAAATAGGTCATGAGCATAGTTCTTTTCCTGTATCAAGCTCGTTAAAAAATGAAACAAATCCTCCCCTATAATGAACCCTCATTCCATCCAGCTATCAATAACCAGTAATCTACTTAGGTGAATGAAATGGAGCTTGGGGGGCATATTCTCTTGCAGGGGGAATTTGACATGTGCTCTTGCAGGGGGCATTCAAAACATTCTTGCCAATTGCACCCAATCAATTGTTGAAGTTCAGGGGAAAACACAGGTTCAGAGCTCCCAATGCCAATGGTAACTTTAAAATGGTAAAAATGAATAGTAAAACTATTTTAATCAGTCATTTGATTATTTTCAAATCATATTTATTGTTGTGACTATGGTTTTATTCAATTTTTATGATGAAACAAGTATTTTTAATCCATTTGATGTTGTTCTGAACAGGTTTTCAACTGATGAGCAGATTAGGCGTGCACATTTATTTCAAGAATGATTTGACCACAAAGCATACTTCATCCTTATTTTTTGAGCTTTGATAAAAACGAAAAGGGACTTGAAGCACACTTGTATCTTTTTTTGAGCTTCGATAACAGCGAAAAATGAACCCCTGGAGTCTTCTTTTAGCTCTTTTCAGACTCCGATAATGTGAAAATATTATCGAGCACTTGTCTTTTCGAGCTCGTAAAGGTAAATGAATTGATATCTACTCAGTATAAGTTTAATCCTTTTTCGGACTGAGAAAGATTATTTATGAAAAAGAAAAACCTTATTCGAACATGGCTAGGAGGTTCTCACAGATATTATTTTACAATTTTTCAGATTTGAGCGACAAATTTACGAAAAAGTACTTATGGATTTTTCTTTTGTCCTCCTTTTCAAACTCTCTAAATATGAAAAAGGACCGGGTTGTCATTGTCGTTAGGCTCGTTAAAACATAAAATAGCGATGGGCTTGTCAATCATGGCAAGAATCAAGTTTCATTCATCGCTAGACTTGTTAAATTATTAAATAGCGATACATTATTCGTCCGAAGGGTTGAATTATAGATCAAGCATATGTTATCCTCCTCAAGCTTGTTAAAAAATAAATAGGTACTGGTCGACAAATGACCGAGGAAAATTTGAGAAAGTGAACAGAACTTTTACAATAGCAGGTCACTCTTGAACATGACACTTCACTCCATCATCGTGACTGTTTGGGTTGGGTAATCTTATTGATGGTTCATTCATACCTATGGTTCATCATACCTTCACTTCAGTTTTGGGTCAATAATGCCAACTCATCTCAATGTCACCGAAATGTTCAAGGGAAGTCATCCAGTGAATACTCATCCTTCTGCAATACTCATAAACCTTCATTCTCTTGATAGTCATTCCTGAACATTGATATATCAAGTCACATTTTGTCTCTGAAATTAGTAACTCCCATTTCGAAATAAAGTGGCTTCCTGTCAACGTCAAATCATCATCCAGGAAGTTTACTTAGAAAATTATCTTCGAGTACCATGAGGCTTGTTATAGAATCGACAAGATCTTCGCTTCTGGAATTTTTACCAAAAGATTTTGCTTGGCGTTTGACATAAAATCATCTATTCACACCTTATGAAATGTATTGCAGTACCTTGAGATCCATTAACATCAATGGTGGTTCTCTCGCATTTGTTAATAGCTCACATCATTGGCTAGTAATCAAACGATGTCTTACCATGTTCAACTACAAATCATATATTCGCATGGCTAGACTTGTACCCGAATGATTGAGTGAATGAGATAAGAAGACCCCGAATCTAGTTTCAGCCATCCGGGATGTGATTTCAAGATTGTTGTACACATCATCTGTACGGTGACCTTACATATAGATCGTCATCCAAACATGGGCCTATATCTGTAGACATGTCTGTATTGGGAAACATTCCAATGTAGACGTCTTTCTGCACTATGTACATGTTATTAGATAGTTTATGTGCTGAGCATGGGAATGCCTTCCCTCAGCAATTCATGATCAAGAGGATATATCATGATGTAATGTATTATAAGATTTATGCAGGTTGCCACTCTCTTCAGTTGCAACCCATCACATCGTAAAGCATCTCATTCATAAAATATTGTTATTATTCTGACTTCATGCTTTAGAGGGCAACTGTTATAGGTAAATTTTGGCATCATTCCCAATGACCTCGTAAAAATGGACATCATCCCCAGGACCAATGAAATAGGGTCTATTATTCCATATCATTTTAGTTGCTACATGCCCTAAGACAAGAACAAACCATTCATGACTTCCATTGCAAGGTTTCCAAGGTTTGACGTATATGTTATATCACCTATGAGCTCACAAATGCATCCTCTTAAGGGACTAACTGCTTTTCATATGCAACTCCCTCCATTCAAGGGTGCTTTGCAAAGCACTTCCCAAAATTCAAGAGTGTGTTGGTCAAATGGGAGTGAAATTCTCATTGTTCCGGAATCTCCACATGGCCAGTGCCTTCTAGAAGAGTCCATATGTGTCAAAATTTGAATCCATGTGTCCATGTAACACCTTTGAGCTTGGAAACATGTATTTCCTATTATTATAAAGTCATTGATTTAGAAACTACCTTTAGTTTCCCCATAGATTGAGCACATATCATAGTGCTAGGGAAGGAAGAAATTCGGTAAATAAATGTTGTTGGATTCTTAATTGAGTGAGTGATAGGAGTGATATGCTATTAGGGAGATTTTTATTGTGATGATATTGGGATGAATGATGGAGCTGGTGACATCAAATCGATTGGTGGTTGTAACCTCCCCCTTCTATCCATTAATAAAGATTGATGTTCATTTTCCCATATATGTATCTGTTTATGTTTCTACTTTTCATATGATGGATTCTTAACTGATATATATGTTTCAAGTTTAATCGTTTTAACTGATTATTATAAATAGACATATGTATATTGCAATCTCTTTGTTGTTTAGTGTTTATACTTGCAGGAACTAGTCTGGTGATCTAAGTTGGATTGGAAGCTACAACAAGAGCGACAAAAGGAGAATAGGAAGCACTTGGATCACAAGTAGGTTCTTCTATATTTTGTGTGTTTATTTACTCTTAGAGAAAGTGTCTGCATAGTCTTTGACCTGTTGTTCTAAATGCATAGCACCACCTTTAGGGAATGTGTTTTATCAGTAATTCATAATTCCGCATAACACTTAAGATTGATAGGTTATTACAACATTTTTTTCAGGAATTATGGTTAGATAAAAACACCTCTAAAAATTATTGAAGGGAGCATTTTCTTGGACTAAAGAAGCAACCAAATCTTTTACAAACTTAAGAGGCTATGTGTATAACTCTCATCATGGCTTCACAAAAATGTTCATTGTGGAGATTCCTTAGGCAATGGCATTGGTGTAGTTTTGATGCAAGAAGAAAGACCCCTTACCTTTGAAATTAGCGAACTAAAAGGAAAGAACTTATACAAACGAGGGAAAATTTTAAGGATGGAAAATTATCTTGAAGTTTAAAACATTGGCGAATCTCACTAGTCCCTAATATGCAAACTATAAAATATTTATTGATGTATTTGTAAAATCATTCAAATTTATAATGATTTTATATATACTCTCTATATAATATTGGAGATTTTAGGGTAAAATAATTCTATATTGTAAAATTTGGGCGAATCATTTTTATAAAAAAATGGAAATTTGCGAATCTATTATTTGGAAAAATCATGGAAAATTAGCCCACCTGCGAATATTAGCCCCTAAAATTTTCCATGATACAAACCCATTTATGAATAATAATTGTTATACATACTACATGCAATTAATAAATGACATTCATACGTAATAGGGAGAAATTTTAAAGTAAAAACAAATCATGATATTTTGAATTACTTCTTGGAACAAAAAATATCTTTACTAAGGGTAACAAAAATGGGTTACAAATTTGAAATTATCTACAAAAGGAAAATACAATATTGTGCCAGATGCACTCTCAACGAAAAAATAAGACACAAAGGGTTTACTATGCACTATTTCCATTCCACAATCTGACTTGGTGGAATAATCCATGATAGAATGAAAGCAAGATGAGAAGGTATTTAAGGACATTCAAAAACCACATGAAGACCCCAATGAAATACACAAATTTATGTGGAAGAATGATTTGTTGTGGTATCAATATTGCTTATAATTATGCAATAATTCTTAAGTCAAGAAAATGTTCCTTTTGAAATTACACATTTCTCTTGTAGGAGGACATTCAAGGTTCTTGATAACATATAATAGGATTAAGAAATATTTTTTTAGGGAAGGTATTAAAGAATATGTGCAAAATGTTGTGGTTGAATGTGTGGTATTCCAAAAAAATAAAGAGGATACAATCAAGACCCCAAGGCTCCTACAACCATTGGCCATACCAAGCAAGCATTAGGAAGAAGTTTCAATGGATTTCATTATATGTTTTTCCCAAATCTAAATGAAAGAGTGTCATTATAGTAGTGATATATTTAATGACAAAGTATTCCCATTTTTACTCTCTTTCTTATCCTTTAAAATCAAGTACAATGGCATAATAATTGATGGAAATAGTCCAAAAGCTACATGGAATATCAAATATTATTGTAAGTGACATAAATCAATTTTCAATAGAGAATTTTGGACTGAATTATTTTCTTCTTTTGGTACTCAATTGGCTCATAGCTCATCTTACCATTTGTTAAATTATAGTAAGAAAAGGCTTCATTTGACTTGTGCCTTAGTCAAATGGAGAAATTCGAATTTCCACATCAACATGATGACTTGAGTTGCAATTAGAAAGAGTGACATGGTTAATTAACTTAGTTAAGTCAACCAATTTGAGTTTGTGGGAAAGAAGTAGAGTTGTGCATGAGTTGATTGCTAAGATCTAGCAACCTAATGGAGTTATATTTAGTGAAACTCGATTATCTGAGCTCTAGTCATGAATAGGGTCAGTAAGAGTCCATTTTAGTAGTTGTAACTGTTGTTAACTTGTTGATATCTCAGTTAATTAGTCAATTTACTAAAAATATCCCTAGTCATGCATGAAATTCATGAAATTCGAATTTCCTAGTTGAGTGGAGGAAAAAGGCCTCAATGTAATTATTATTTTATACTAGTGAGTGTATAGTGTTTGCGTGTAGCAGGTGAGTTTTTTCTCTTGGGAATTGCGCAAGCAAATACGATCTTTTCCTATTCTTTAGGTGCTAATTTTCTTTTGCTCAAGGAAATTGGAGGAAGCGTGAGGCCTATTTTGGCTAAGTATTGGCCAAAGCAAACTCAAGAGGAGATCAATATTACAGTGTAGGTTGCACTTCAAGGATTCAACTTGTCATTGTAATAGATCATTGTTCTCATCTGATATAATACAAACAGAGGAGGGGTTTCTCCCAGTTGGGCTCCCCTTGTAAAAATATTGTGTTCAATGTGATTGAATGATTGCATGTGTTTCTATTATATGTTTTCCTTTCTGCAGATTGAGTAAAATAAATTTGTGTCTATTGATTTAAGTATTATTTAAATCACAACTGCAAATTTCACGTTATTTCTAAATGGTATAAGAGCTATTGAAAACCACATAGAAACCAAATTCTAAATACTCTCTCAGAGAAATTTCAAATAATAGATTTGTGGCGCAATAATATTCTTTAGTGCAGGAACAATTTATTTATATGGATTGAGGCTTGAGTATGCATTGGAAGTAACTTAAAATTTCATAGCTTGAAAAGACAATATGAAAGATGTTCTGGATGACAATGGTGGAGTACACACAAAATCATATTCTAGAACCAACAGCATCAAATGCACAACAATTGGCTCAGTCAAAGAAAGGCACAACAAAAGGCAGGAGGATTATCTTGGAGGGAGTCAGAGACCATGTGGCTTTGAGTTTTCATGGAAATAATACTAGTTATGCAATGTGGAAAACACTCACAGATTTATTCGAAATAAGCAGTGATTCCAAGAAATTGGCATTGAAAGATAACATCATGAACATTAGAATAAAAGAAAATGAAATCATTTTTCAATACCTATCCAGATTCACTCAGGTCAGAGGTGAAATTGGAGGAGTTGTAGAGACTCTTCCACCATATGAACTAGTGAGCTTAGAACTTTGTGGTCTTTCGAAGTACTGACACCACTATCGGGATTCAGTTAATGGAAGAGAAGAGCTCCCAAATTAGGAGATACTTTGGTTTGACTTGGAGCAAGAGGATATTAGAAGAAAAACTAGACATGGAGTCTCATCCATAACTGATGAGGAAGAATACTTTTCTCTATTTGAAAAAGGGAATAATTCCAAAGGAAAGAAGGCCCAAGGTGAGGAATAATCTAGTCAAAACCATGGCAAGAAGAAATACCTCAATTAGATTAAGTTATTTCACTACCATGAGTATGGAAATTATGCAACCAAGTGTCCACATAAGAAATCTAGTAAGGAAATTGCAATAACAGCAGGAGGAGATGCTCTCACGTCACAATTTGATTCAGATTTCACCCTCATTTCTTGCATGGCAAGCACAATAAGAGGGAATGAGTGGTACCTAGACTCTGGTGCTTCATTTCATATGACAATAATAAGGAGTTATTTAGTAGCTTAGAGGAGAATGATCTACAATTACACATAGTTCTTGGAGATGATGGAAGGTATAGTACCAAAGGTATTGGCATTTTCACCTTTAAGAGGGAGTCAAATTCCCATCTTCAATTTAAGAATGTAATGTATGCACTTGGTTTGAAGAAAAAAATAATTTATGTAGATATACTTGAAGATAGAGGATATGATGTGGTGTTCAGGAGAGGGAAGACATATATGAAGCATGGTGCTACTAGACAACTAAAACAAATTGGTGTTTGAGTTACAAATCTCTACAAGATAGTAGTTTTTTCCATGTATGCAGCCATACTTCCAGGAGTGAGGTGGGTCGATGTAAATCCTTAGTCCCAGAGTTGTAAATATTTTGGGTAGGGTACATAAGGGAGCAATAATATTTGTAGTATAATCTTCTCATGGATCATTATCCTTGTTGCAGGGGCCCACAATATTCAGTAGTAGAAGGATCAGAGTCAATTGACGTAGTCAGATCTTGGGAGATGGTTGCAACACATAAACACAATTGATTCAATATTTTGGATGCTTCTCAGTTGTAGTTGTTGCGTTAGGAACAAAAATAGTGAGAGGGAGTGTTAGTTGTGTTAGAGTACATTCCTACAGAGGAGTAGGATTGGGGTTGTTCATAACCCTTTTCTTAGTAAGAGGGAGTGTTAAATTGTAGCAAGAAAAAGCTCCATTTGAATTTTGTCTTAGTCAAATGGATAAATTTACATTTCCACATTAGAGGGATGTCTTGATTTGTATTTAGCAGGAGTGACATGGAAAAATCACCTCGTTAATTCAGTAAATTAGTGTTTGTGGGAAAGAAGTAGAGTTGTGCATGAGTTGATTGCTAAGATATAGCAATCTAGTGGATTAATAGTTCTAGAAATTCAATTATATGAGCTCTAGTCATGAATAGAGTTATTAGGAGTTCATTTGGGTAGTTGTAATTATTCTTAACTCACCAATATCTCAGCTAACTAGTCAATTTACTAAAAATAGCCCTATTCATGCATGGAATTTGAATTTCCTAGTTGAGTGGTGGAAAAAGGAATCAATGTAATTATTATTGTATACTAGTGAGTGTAAAATGTTTTCATGTAGTTGGTGAGGCTTATTCTCTTAGGAATTTCTCAAGAAAATAGGAGGAAGCAGGAGGACTATTTTGGCTAAGTATTAGCTAGAGAAGACTCAGGATGAGATCAATATTGTTGTGCAGGTTTCGATTCAAGGATTGAATTTGACATTGTAGCAAATCAATGTTCTCATTTGATATAATACAAACAGAGGAGGGTGTTGAACCCTTAGTTAAACTGGGGGGAGGGGGGGTGGGGGGGGGGGGTGTGAATCAGTTTAACACATTCATGGACTTTTAAATCTTTCCTTAAACTAATTTACACCTTCATTTCAAGATCAACTTAATATGTGAGCAATCTTAATTTGTGAGTATTAAGTATCAAGCATATTTGTTAATGTAACAGTATTTTTAATATGTGAGAAACAAGTATTAAGCAGATTAGATAAACCACATCAACACATCGACATCATGCACAGAGACACCAGATATAAGTGGAAACCCATAAAGAGAGAAAACCACATCTTATTATTGTTGTGATGCAAAGGAAAGCTCCAACTCCCTCTCACCAATGATTTTCTATAGGAACCAACCTACAGGAGGCTCCTATCTCAATTATGCAAGCTACAACTTGCAAGGAAGCTCAACCTCCCATCAATTTTCTATAGGCACCAACCTACAGGAGGCTCCAACCTCAGTCAGCTACAACTGACATCTATCAAGCTACAACTTGATAGGGAAGCTCCAACTTCCTCACTCTTTCAAAAGAAAACATTTGCTGATTTACCTTCGATATCAGCTCTGTTTTTTACCTTCTTTACTATTGTCCTCCAGTCTTCATATCTATCCTGTATCATCTCTGCATCTTCTTAGATTCTCTATCAGCTCCTACTTCTTCTTATCCTCTCTGCCTCAATTATGCATTCTCTATTCTCTTTCTGCCTATCAATGTGATATCATATATAGAGTTCATCACATGAATGTTTGTATCTCATAGGGAATTTGAAGTGAATAGCCCTAACTCTTTGCCTTCTGCCCTCTCCTTTCCTTTTCGAGCTCATTCAGAAAAATATATCAATTTATACAAATTTCTGTTTTATAGTGGAGTTTTGTTTTCCTACCGGAGACTTGCCAATGCATCACTAACAATATAAAATCAATTAAAACATTTACATTCACTTTTTCAGTTACATATATCAATTTCACTCAGTCTTCTTTCCAGCACTTGGCTTGTTGGTTTTGTCTTTTCTGCTGATATTAATTAATTACTTTGCATACCTTTGTTTACTGCAACTCTGTGCACCTGTGCATGTACACCTATCAAATCCACATTTTCATTCCTGTGCATATTCACCTGTTCATTGCAATTCTGAATCCCTTCGCTACACATCTCTTCAACTCTGCAATCTCTTTTTACCTCTGTTAGGCCCATATTCTCAATCCTGTGCATGTAAAAATACATTTCCATTAATGTGCTCTATACACATTCCGATATGGGAAATTTTTATTCATTGCGGAAGCTCATTTTATAAATCATTTCACTGTGAGTTATACAGCCATACAGCCTATTATATAAGCGAAAGCTTTCTCTCTCTTTTCATCTTCAAAATTATGGTTAGAACCATAATCAAACCCCTCTTGTAATTTGTCGAATTAATATTTTAATATTCTCCCATAACTCAGGTTTTAAAACCAATGGTCAATGAACCATATTTGAACCTCGCTTAATGAATACTTTATTCGTATTGATCTTGACTTTATTAAATCAACGCTTTATCAATCCCAACTATAGTCTCTTATATTGACAATTTTAAGCATACAACTTTATATTTCAAATACTCCCCAATTGACTAACCTTAAGGTCAAAGCTATAGTCTTGGTCCATCTCATGCACCGGACCCACAACATGGCATTCACGTTTGTTTCTTATATAATATTTCATGAGATTGGATCAGAGGTTCAAACTTTAAATTAAACCCAGCGCCCATCTTATGATTTGATTAATCATCTACTCGAATTTCAAAATGGCTCACATATAAGCTCCCTCTTGCTTTGTGGATTTCTGAATGCCTTTAAAACTCAACTCACATAAATGCACCTCATCTAAGTATATATCTACGGTTTTGTTATCGAACTTCAACCACAACATATAATATGCCCTCCGTTCAATTAGAATGAAGTATTTGACTTTGGATTGAAGACCCAGAAAATAATTAAAATTCGTTGGGTCCACAGGTTTCTTGCCTTCTTAACTCTCAGACATCGCACAATTTTACCACCGTTGGATCTTGAGGGCTGACCATTGGACAGATATCAGGTTAATTAGATGCACGGGTTATATCACTCAGAATCTACACGATATAAGTGGTTTTTAAAACCCACTGATTGCCACGCGTCTAACAGAGACCAATATCGCGTTCCAAAAGGCGAAATAAGCTTACCACTCAAGGGCAGCGCGATACTACTAGTTTAGCTCATCAAACCGCCTTTACTGTTCCTTACACAGTTCTGCCTTCAATTCATGATTCCGCCATCAAACTCTGCCTCTTTGCTCGAGTTCTAAACATGATTCAACTCAAAATTTGTTCTCTATTCTTGTAGAACCATTCCACATGCTAATTCAACTGCCCAGTTGCAGATCGACTCCCAAAACATTCACGACATCTCAATTACTACAGATCGACTTCAATTCTCCATGAAAGCATAACTCTATTTTAATTGTTCCACTGTGCCAACAAAGTTCACTGTGCTATCATTCGACTTAATGTATCTGTGAGTTTAGCTTCATTCCTGTCCATAGCATCCGTTGAAAAAGATTCAAGGCTTCCTGATCGTAACCATTTTGTGTAAACCCTATAATCCTGGTTGTCCATGATATCACATTTCATTCATGCATTTGGTCCAAAACTTTGACAATGTCAAGCACACTACCACACTTCGCATACATGTTCACAAGCATATTTTCAAGAGTGACATTGGGTTTTAATCCATTTACAATCATGCGCATGTGCACCTGTCTTCCCTTTAGCAAAAATTTCTTTACACATTCTTGCAAAAGACAACCATATGTAGACAAACCTACACAGTAATCCATAGAATGCATTTGGCCTTAAAAATACAACGTTCTGTCTTCCTCTCGATTGTCATTACTGGCATTTCCACGCGCTTCTCCTGTTTTTATCAGCAGTCATGCTCATTGTTTTAATAGTTTCTTTTCTGCCCTGAAATTGAGACACAGGCTGAAACACAAAGTTAAGGAACAAAATTTTTCCTTGCCATTGCAGTAAAGGTCATGCCATGGCTTCTATAGTATCCCAGTATTCTTCCTTTCTCATAAAAATATAAAAGCATGAAAAAACACAAAACACGCAGAGGCATGATTGTTGATGGTTTTAAAATTCATACAACGTCTTCTAGCTCAGTGTCAATCCTTACTGTGCTTTCTATCTCTTCAAGACTCTTGAAAGGATCGAATCCTCCTTCACACATATAGTGGACACACACATTCAAAGCACTATCAGTATCCTACTCAAGTGCCTATTAAAGCTTAAGATGCAGGGTCGACATATTTAACATCGATTCTTCCATTTATTGCAGAGCCTCACCTATCTATTCCAAGATTAGACACACGGGGTTCCAATTCACAATACCCTACTACAGTATTGCCATTAATCCATCATGGCGCGCAGAACTACCATTAACCTCCATTTCATTAATTTACCACACTAGTTCTTACAAAGTTATTTATGAAGTGCAAGCCATTCATACAGAGACATCAAAATTAATCCACAATACAGAGCTTCACACTTGCCCATGGAATTCAATATTCTTCATGCAGAGTTTAATCAAGAATACACACATTTCCACACATAAATTAGGAATAGTTCTTCATCAACATATACAAATGAAATCAACTACAAAACCCTCCTGGTCTTGGCCATATATTCAGGTCAATTGGCCCCTCCATTCATTACCCTGTCTCTCCCTAGCAACTCTCTCCTTTTCCATCTCCCTTGCCATCAATGACAACATTTCCAATAGTCTCTCCCTTTGGCATTGATGGCAACACATCCACCAGTAATCCAAAGCTTCCTCCAAGTATTCCTCTGCCTGGATCCTTTTAGAAGGCCCTATCTTCTGTTACTTGCTTTTCCTCCCCCTTTGACATCAATGGCAAAGGGTTGCACATTTTCTAGTGTGCTTTCTATCTCTTCATTTCCTCTGTTTAGGCCTTATTCTTCTGACTTTGTACCTTGCTGCTCCAAACTGGTGTACAAGAGTTGTTGAGAGAACACTTTTTAGGATTATTGAACTTGTATATAGTGTAGGTGATGACAACCATATATAATCAGACTTGTATAATCAGAGATGCATCATTGTATCAATACTTAAAGATTATGAATGCTCCATGTGACATATCAAGCTTGCTTCAGCTATACTTCAGTATATATTATAATCTTCATATACGATGCATATCTATTGAGGAGGGTTGTAGATGGAGTAAGTCTTTTTCTGCAATGCACATCTACAGTACTCATCTGTTCAATTGTGATGATGCCAATATATATTTTATTGATGTGGTTCACCTGTACTGCCTGTTGGTGATGATATGAGCTAGGATGTTGATAATGATATTATAGTTAATAGCTGAAAGGTCCTTGTTATTGATGTCGATGATGATATTACAGTTAATAGCTGAAAGCCATAGTTTACAACTTATTGTGAAATTAGATGATGTCTTTCAATCTAAGAGACCAAATGACTTTACTGCTTTCACACTGTACTTTAAAAACAAACCCTTCAATGTATTGGTCAGTCTCACTTATCAACCATGCAATTTTCTTTATGACATAAGGGGGTATGTATGTCAGCGATCAACCTCTTTTCAATGGTGAAATACCAATAATTCCTTTCTGCTAGAGTATGCTTGAGATGAATCAATAACAGAATTTTGAGCTTCAATTGTTAGGTTAACACAACTATTTTTTCATACTTCCAATACTTTAACTATTCTGTCATGATGATTTCCAACAAAGGCATCTTCAAGTTGTTTGATTGATATCTCATCCAACATACTTCACATAGTTTATGAATAATCCTAAGAAAGATGTGTTGAAGATATATATGTGTTGACTTCAGGAAGTCATTCAATTATATATAGACAAAGATACTGCTTCAATGCTTAATATAATGCTTCAAGTGCAAACAAAATACTAATCCTTTAGTACTGCTACTGACCTTTTCATGCTGAATGCAGATAACATTGAGAATACTACCTTGATGTGCTTTTGTCATAATCCTTTGATCCTGAGGACCTGTACCATACTGTTTCTCCACTGATAACACCTAGTATTATATTGATAGGCATGCTGCTTGTATTAAATATCCATTGATACTACTTTCACTTCAACTCACACATGAACCCATAGTTAAGACAACCTTCATAATTTCTACAAATGAGCTTTCCATTGTTCTCAACAATAATCATCAAAATAATGAATCTGATCTTGTCATTATTAACCTTTTGCTTTTTATTTCATTCTGTTCAAGGAATGTCACTGCATTTTCCTTTCTAAAACTGCTCCAGAATCATTGCTGCTTTAAGTACAATTCAACTATTTTAACAAAAAGATCTTTGGGTAGACATCTTCAATTTCTCTATTCTAATTCCTGAATCTTCATGGGCTGATTACTCAGAGATTTTTCACTTATTTAACTTCATTCCTCCAAGGGTAATTTTCATAGATGAATGATGTACTGACATAAAGATAATAGAATCTTTTCTTACTCGTTCTTCTTTAAGTGATTCATTGTTAATTTTAGCAGTATGATGCACAATGTGATCATCACTTAATGTGCTGATTTTTCCTTAGCTTACCTATTCATGGCTGATGTTCTCTCTATCACCAGGGCTTCTTATTGTCTTCTCTTCTTCCATAAATCTATCAACTATTTAATACTTTAGTGATCCTCTTCCTCTATAGTTCTCTGTTAGAGGAATTTCCTATCCCTTCCTGATCTCATAGCTGTTCTCATTTCATGGAGCTCTTCTTAGACTAATTTTGTGGGGACTACATATGAACTGCTCTCCCCCTGGGATGTTGCTTCATATTTATCACTGGTTGGATATTTTCTTTGTTTCTTAGAGCAGCTCCCCCTGAGACTATGATGTTTTCATTATGTTATTGAGATAATAGGCTCCCCCTTTCTCTTTTCCTTCCATACTTTATTGAGGTTCATCATAATGTCTGCACTTCTTTTAGATTCATAGTTTTGTTTGATTTTCTTTGATTCCATCTTCTATCTAGAGGTCTTTAATGTATATGGCAGAATACAATCCTTTTCTTTGTGACCAAGCTTGAGGCATACATAACATCTTATTTTATCAAAGTAAATTTGAGCTGATGTATAATGTTTTATTCCCCTTTTTGAACACAATTTACATTCAACAGATTTATGTCCAAAATTATTGCATGCATAGCAGTACCCATGGAAATGATTTGTGTACCTCACTACTACATTTGGCGGAAATTCCGACACTTGGTTCCGACGCTTTTGACCAAATGTTGGAAATTTCCCCAAATTTTTTCCATCCCGCCTGAAAATGTCGATATACCGACGTTTATAGAAAAATGTTGCAATACCGACACTTAGACAAAGTGTCGCAATTGCGACATTTGGAGGAAGACGTCACAATTGCGACACTATGGCCCAAAGCGTCGCTATTGCGACGACTGCCTCCAAACGTCGCAAGTGCGACACAATGTCTAAGTGTCACAATTGCGACGTTTGGAGGTACTCGTCGCAATAACGACGCTTTGTACGCCGTTGGTATAATGACACTTATATGCGCGCTACATAAAAATATGAAACTTATATGCGCGCTACATAAAAATGATTTTATTGTTTCGTATCCGTCGCAATAGCTACATTAACGTCTGATATCACGCGCGCATTCGCCCTCCACTCTTGCAGAACAACATTCTCCCTCAGCTCTTGCAGAACAACATTTTCCCTCAGCATTCGTCCTCAGTGTTCGCCCTCAGCTCTTGCAGAACATCATTCTCCCTCAGCTCTTGCAAAATGGTAATTTCTTACTGCAAGCCCTTCCTCTTATAGTAGGGTTGACTCTATTTGGGTTTTTTTGGTCAATTCCATTGGATTGTGTTAGGCTGTAGGGTTCTCTCTAGATTTCAAGAATCAAGATTCAATACCCTCTATTATCTTCATCACCCAATACAAGATTTAAATTTTTCCCAAAGAAACGCTTATTAATTTGGCAGCCATTATTTCTCCCTGCTTTAAAAACCCTACATTTAGATGAAAACAAGCATTGCATTTCAACTACAAAAAACTATTAGTGTTCAAATGTACATGTGTGCTACATTAACGTCTGATATCACGCGTGCATTCACCCTCTGCTCTTGCAGAACAGCATTCTCCCTCAGCATTCGCCCTCATCTCTTGCAGAACAACATTCGCCCTGAGCTCTTGCAGAACAACATTCACCCTTAGCATTCACCCTGAGCTCTTACAGAACAGCATTCACCCTGTATTCGCCCTCAGCTCTTGAAAAATGGTAAGTTCTTACTGCAGGCCCTTCCTCCTATAGTAGGGTTGACTCTATTTGGGTTTTTTTGGTCAATTCCATTGGATTGTGTTAGGCTGTAGGGTTCTCTGTAGATGTCAAGATTCAAGATTCAATACCCTCTATTATCTTCATCACCCAATACAAGATTTAAATTTTTCCCAAAGAAACGCTTATTAATTTGGCAGCCATTATTTCTCCCTGCTTTAAAAACCCCACATTTAAATGAAAACAAGCATTGCATTTCAACTACAAAAATATATTAGTGTTCAAATGTACATGTGTGCATCACTTGTGTAGGGTATTCCTTTTCCACTTTCACATTATCCAAGAATGTGTGCAATATAGTTCATATTTTTTGTGATTTAGATTATCTTGAAAAAGGAAAGGTAAATTATTTCCCATGGAAAAAGAAGGTTTTCCCTTTTTACTACTAGAAATGGTACAACAAAGTTCCATTTCTACCCAAAACTCCTATGAAACAGGAACCAAATAAAGGCCATGTCCTTAATGGACATCATTTGGCTTTGAAAATGGCCATTTCACCGTGTTGTTTCTTATATTACATCACAATAGTTTCTTAGATCATTTCTTGTTTCTTGAGATGAAAAACAACCAAAGAAATTGTGAAGATCCTTTCAAGAAATAAATGACCATTTCTCAATCATATCTCAACTATTTTTTATTTTATTCAATGGTTGCTTACTTTGAGAGAAATTTGACACTTTTATAAGGAATATAACATAAAAACACAAAATGGGAAGGAATTGATGAGGTAGATGACCTTTAGTTGTTGTTAATTAAGAATTGATAATACAGGATGCATGTTCTGTACTACAAACTAGATTCCTTCCTGGAGTTAGGACACAGAGTATTGAATCAAAGTTGTAGTTTCTAACTTCTTGTATTGGTTCATCAATCTTGAAATTCAAACATTGAATGTCTTCATTGCTTCATGTTTGAATAATTTGCATCATATCGTACAATAGGAAATTAGGAATTATGATTATTATTACTTTATGGATATGTTAAGTTACTTTTAAGTTTGCATGGTTTAGTGTGAAATTATTCTAGTGTGCCCCTAGGCCCAGGTGAAGGAATGCCAAGGACCGAGAACCCTAGTTTTTAAATGGTATTGTTTCTTATACCCAAAAACCCCTCAACATCACTTCTTATTAGTTCTTAACAATAGTGTTGTAAACAATTTGAGAATTGATATAGCAAAATCTCGCACTTCTCAAGATAAAGTCCTAAAGCTAAAGCGTGATACCATGTGTAATTCAATAGCCCCATTGTCACCTCACCAACCTCTTTTCACTTCGAGCTAGCTCTCCTCCAACTCAAGGGGGTTCTCCCTAGTAGATGTTAGGGATCTAATGGCCCAACCAAACCAAGTCAAGAGCCCCCTAACTCTCTATGTTTACTACTATCAATCAAAATATTGAACAATAGGGTCAGACATGCATCCTCAAGATAAAATTGCCAGGGTATTTTTGGGTAATTTCAAAGGGAAAGTCCCCAAACACATATAATCAAGGAATTATAACGTGATTTCAAACATTAAATATCAACAAAATCGTTTAAAGGATATTGAAAGGAAAAAGGTGATGGAAGATGGAAAGTGCCTTACTTAAATGCTCTAAGGATTTTTCAATAGTTGCTCCAAAAGCTTCACTTCAAGGCCCTTCAAGATCGTCTCCAACAATGCTATACCATCAGCTTCAACAATGTTGCTCCAAAAATGTCCTAAAGGTCTTCACAACAAGTTTACTAGAAGTTTCTCCAACAATATATTCAATAAGGTCTTCATTGTCAACTCGTCTCTTGTTTGGGTGCCTTAATGTGCAATGACATGTTTCCAGGACTGAATTCAATGCAAGGTATATTTGAAACTCTAACTCTGTCTTCCGGTGTCTTATTAGAAATTATTTCAGTTTTCATTTTGTGTTTTCAAGTTAGATATTGTTTTCAAGTTTTTACATTTATAATTTTATTGCAATGTGGCAGACTGATCAAAGCAGTGCAGGAACAACCCCGAGACGGGATGATCGCGGAAAGAGGCCATCGGAAGAACATGTAAAGTGCCAGCATTGCTCTATCTTTCGGTATTTTAGTTATTTACATAATTGAAATAATATTAATTTTGTTCAAATATGCAGACACCTAGCCATGGTACGCCTGATGATTCCCTCTTTGAGGAAGAGCTTTCTTCATCCCTATCTCCAGTGTTCTTGTTGCGAAAAAAGGCACGAGATGCAAGGTCATAATTTAATACTTTGATAGACGCGCCTCAAACACCTGAAACATAAGAGAGGATAAAACAACTTATGAGCCAGCTAGAAAAATATCAAGAAATAATAAAAATTCAAAAGGATTTTTTTTTGTTCTGCATGAGATGAATTGTGATAGTTTGATTTTTAATTTTTATATTGACTAAACTAACAAAAAATTTCTTTTGTATGTAGCGTTTTCTGGCACTTGCTGAACCCAGTGTTGGTGGTAGTGGGACACAAGGGCAAGAGATTTCCCAACAACCCTCTCGTACACCTTCTACTCCTTTAGGTGCCAGCCAAGAAACACACCCTGCCCAAGCAGACACCCAGCCAACCGATGAACGTGTTGGCAATGATGAGGCTGATATGGCCAACTACATTATTGCGTTTCCTGGAGCTACACGTGTCAGCTCCACAAGGACCATTAATGGCACGTTGTTGGTGAATGATGAAGGTGTCCCTATAAAGCATGTACAACTCCTAGGTAAATTTTAATATTTTAACTATTTCATGTACTTTATCTAAAACATATTTATCATGATTTTTATTTTTAAATTAATGATAATATATTTTTTTTCTGTGTAGGAAACAATGAGTTCTACAAGTTTTTGGAGAGCCATGCGTTGGTAATTTTTGGCCCAACCATACGCACAGGGTGGAATTCCCAGAATTCCAACCTAAAAAAAGAACTTCTAGATTATCTAGAAGCCCTTTTTGGGGTCGGCACATTTGACAGAACAGCGGTGGCTCGGGTAGCCGGCAAATATTTGAAATATACCAGGGAAACCTATAGGACGCAATTGCAATTTAACCCTAGATATGAGCGTCCTCTCGCAGTTTCATAGAGTGAGTGGAGAGCACTCATCCATGAGAGAAAAGAGAAAAGGGCAAAGAAAGAAGGAAAAATGCCAACTGGACCCGCAAGGTAAATTACAACTTTAATTCAATAGCTTTAATTTTCTTTATGTCTAAAATAAAAGTGTGCTACGTCATATCTGACTTCAATCTTTTGATGCTAGGTTTCCCGACACCTCAAAGGCAACCAAATCTAGGATTGAGAAAAAGGGCCATCACAAGCTAGGCCAGGGCGGCTACTTGAAATTAGCCGCAAGAATTGTAATTAAGTAGCTAAACATCTTATAATTAATTGTATCGCTTTCCAACGTTTTTGTAATCCTATAAAATATGATTAAAAATACACAATCATATGTAATGTAGGGTGATGACTTCGGAACAGAAACTACAGAGGAAGATAAAAATATCGCTTTCCATTTTGGCTATCAAGCTGTAGTTGAACGTCGCAGAAGCTTGGGGCAGGTCCCAAGATCCAGAATGTCTGATAAGGTAAAACATTATCCTTTCAATATGCTTGTTTTCGTGCATAAATTTAATGTCTAACAACTTTGTTTAAATCAGGGGAGCAGCACTACCGATGAGGCAAATAACCCAATTTTAGAGCCAGATGTAGATGATCCTCATGTGCAACCTGATCATTGTAGTGGGGACCAGGGCGACAATGCTACTATCAGTGAGGGTCGTGACGGTAATTAATTTCCACTTATAATTTTTTCTAATTATACCTTGATGGTTGTCCTTATAACGTTTTTTGTCTAAATGATAGAGAATGTTTCCCTTGAGGATCTTACCACCAGAGAGGAAGACAGGGCAACAATCCCAACGGCAACAACTGGTGCACCAGGTAAATAATCTCATTGAAATTTTTTTTATTAATATTACCGAACTAGTTCAATGATATTTAAAAACTGACAATTAAAATTTAATATTATCTGTTTTTGTAGGCGATGCCCCGTCACTGGATGAGACCAGACATCGTGACTACACAACTAGGTCAGCGCTGACAACTGGTGCACCAGGTAAATAATCTTATTGCAATTTTTTTTATTAATATTACCGAACTAGTTCAATGATATTTAAAAACTGACAATTAAAATTTAATATTATCTGTTTTTGTAGGCGATGCCCCGTCACTGGATGAGACCAGACATCGTGACTACGCAACTAGGTCAACGGCGACAACTGGTGCACCAGGTAAATAATCTCATTGCAATTTTTTTTATTAATATTACCGAACTAGTTCAATGATATTTAAAACTGACAATTAAAATTTAATATTATCTGTTTTTGTAGGCGATGCCCCGTCACTGGATGAGACCAGACATCGTGACTACGCAACTAGGTCAGCAGTGCGGGTCGAAAGGCACGAAATAGGAGCAGAGCACGATGATATTGATGATGTAATTAGGAGCTTTAGAAATAGGAAGAAGAAAAAGAAAATTTGATAATGTAAAATATTGTATTATTATAAGACAAACGTTACCATACTTGGAAAGTTTTTTGCATTATATAAAAAACTCATTTATCATACTATTTTTATGTCAAGCATTAATTTCAATGTTTCCTTGCATACTTTTTGTTGAATTGTTTTTTTATTAGTTATTGAATATTTTTTTTTATGCTCATGAAAGTAAAAAATGAAATATAGATTGGGTATTGGGGAATTGAGAGTGATATGAGGGGGTGGGGGGGGGGCAGGGGCCATAAGAGCTTCCACCTTCACGTGGTTGGCCCTGTTTACTAGAGAATAATTTATTGGAGCGATTTAATCTTGGCGCAAACCTCCCTCGATCCGGCGTAGCAACAAAAAAGTCATTGTTGACTTAGTTGCTACTCTTTCAGGTCATGGGAGGCTTGTTCCAAGTTCATGCGACTCCAATAAATTGTTCTTGAAATGAAGAGGAGCTTATTCAAGTATGTTTTGACATTTTCAACATATGTTCTAACATTATCATAAGAATGCATCTTAGAGTAAACAATACTACATCAATTACTCGTATTTATTGTATAGATAATGATGGATTTTGATTGACTTGGCAGTGCAGGTACAAATCCTCTTGCATCATGAGCAATAAAACTTGTCAACCAAGGTCATGTCCAGGATATTTTTGCTTGTGTGCTTGACCAGGTTCATAATGTCACATTTTTTAAGTTCCTTTATAGTTCATAATTCAATATTAAGCTTGTTCATGATTATTATCTAGGTTTTTTGTATGTGTTTTTTCATCTATTTGATTGTAAGCAACTCTGCATGTTTCCTGTTGTTCACTACGATTTCTCCCATTACCACTCCCAAGATGAATCTGACTTTATTGTTACATATGTTACTTTATTGTTACTATGATTTCTCCATTTACGATTTCATAGGTTACATCATGTAAAGTTGTCAATCTCAAGTTGGTGATGAGCTTTAGTTCTCCAGATTTGGGGCTTTTCTGATATTTTCTCCCTCATGTCATTCCTGCATCACCTCGTTGTTTGAGAATGCCAATTTTCTACCACTTGTACCAATTGGCACATGTCAATCTCTGAGTGGTGCCACATTTCACCTATTTTCAGTGAGAGTTTAGGGTTTCTCTAACATAGCTTTAGAAATCCGATTCAGTGCTTGCTTGAATATTGTCACATAATACTCATGGTTTGGATTTATGAGCATGTTTTGAATGGATGGTTGATTCATAAGAACCACCCATATAGTCATCTTGAGATATTTCAGAAGTTTTCTCGGGTTTCCTTTTTCACCGTTTCTAGTGGGTGGGATGGTGTGGGGTGATCCATCAATGCTGGTGCTCTTGTAGTAGGGAATTTGTTTTTGGGGATATAAAGGAGAATTTGATGTAGATATCCCATTGGATGCATTCATAGATGGGCATGAGAGGTCAAAAATTTAAATTAAAAATATGCAACCTCTAGCATGGCAACCTGAAGGCCGTGAGAGACACTGGTTAAAGATTGTTTTGTGCTGGCCTTAATATAGTCGTGATTTATTTCTATTATCTTAATGCAAATATATAGTCTGGTCTCATTAAAATGAGGATTGTGGTTGTATTTCTCTTTGGTTGTTTCTCTCTTAATGCTCCAGAAGTTGCCAAAAGTTGCGATAGTTGTTTAGTTTGCCTGCTACAACTTAAAAGTGGTTTTTAGCAATGGGAGTCATGTTTTTTAAGGTTCATACTAATATGAAGATCTTGTAATTCTATATTCAGCATAAGAGAAGATGGCCTCTGCTTTGGGCAATATGACAACAATTGCCACATCTACCTCATTGGGTAACAATGGAAAGGGGAAGAAGTTGGGTGCAATGTTTGATAATTATGGCAGACAATTGTCTTCTCTTTCAGTTTTTTCACCCATTTCCTTTAATCGCTCAAGCAAAAGAGGGACTCTGAGATTAAGCGACAGAGAGAAGGTAGTTAATACAAGAGCTATGGAAAAGAAGTTGTACTTCAACAAGGATGGCTCAGTGACAAAAAATTGCAGGTCAGAGAAAAAATTATGTTTAAAGGAAGGTCACCTGCACGTGAAACTTCACTACGGTGGATCTTTCCTTGTCCACTTATATTCGATTTTAATGTGTTATTTTATTTTTTCATGGAGGGTTGTTTTTGCATATGGTCTAGCATTCAATTGCACACTTACTGAAAGCATTGTCAATTTGTCTTGCAGGCGGTGTGAACAAACTTGTTGATCTTGTTGGAGTCACCCTTGGGGCGAGGGGCAAAATGTTGTCTTGGAGATCAAGCATGGTTGTCCAAAAATAGTTAATGATGGTGTGACAGTAGCTAAGGAGGTAATTTGTAGATGTGTGCTCTAGTTTTATTTTTAACGTTGTATTAGTTCCCCCTCTTAAATGTCTTAGATTTGGTAGGCATAATTTGAAAACTCAAAGGTGAAAGGAAACATATTTGTTACCCAGTGGTCTACTTGGCCTATGCACTAGCCACATTAGAGTAATGCATAAAGCTTTTCACAAAAATAAAAGGAAAGGGTTATGGCTGAATCAAATTTTATTGTTATTGACAGTGTAATGAAATGTATCTCAATGCTATGGTTTTGGCCTTTTGATTGCTTGAATTAGAGGACCCAATTGAAAATATTGGGGTCAAGTTGGTAAGGCAAGTTGTGGCAAAGACAAATGATTTAGCTGGGGATGGAACCACAACATCTGTTGTTCTTGCACATGTTGGAATATTGAAAAATTCCAGAACAATGAATGGAGAATAAATCTCCCTTGTTTTAACACAGAGAAAATAAAAATTTCTTTGACAGGAGATAGAGTTTCAATACTTTGAAAACAAACTTCTATTCCCTTCAATAACTCAAAAAAAAACTATTGCACTTCTTCCTCACTGAGAGGGATTACAAAATTATGACTACTACAAAACGCGGTGCATAAAACCAACTCACTGTCTGTTCAAAACAAACATACTCTGTCTCTAAAACACTCTGTTGTGTTTTTCACTTTCACACTGCTGTGCATACACACTTAAAAAGTTACACTCGGTCTTTCACTTTTTACACACTGCTGTGTAATAAAAAATTTACGTATTTTCTATAAAAAAAACTACCAAGCTTTTTTGACCTTTTTATTTTTATATGCCGTAACATATAAAACATATTATAATAAACCCTCTTTTAAAAAAAATAAAATTAGAACTAAATTCTATGGCCCACCTTTCATTTCGCATATGATATATATATAACATATGTTTAAAACATATGTATATATTAAAGCATACATAAAATTTAATTATCAAAACATTAAAGAACCCTTTCCATCGGACTTCAAAAGTCTGAATAGATTGAATTTCAAACCAAATTCGCGTTCCAAAATGGGATGCTGACGTCTGCCTAATTTGTAACGCGAATTCTCAATCCAATGTGCCTTATAAAAAATTCGGGTCCGGTTTTTAGGTTTTCATATTCCCTTCAATTTCATGCGATCCAATATTAATGCTCCACGTGTCCTCCTTTTGAATTTACAAAACTAGGGGGTAAATTTCTGTTTGTTTAATTTCTGGTTGGTGAATTGCGTTAATGCTGGTTGTTGTGTTTAAATACAATCCTGTACAGAAATATGGCTGCGGCCGTCTACAAAAAAAACTTGCAGGAATTTTAAATGCTGAATTAAATTTCTGGATGGTGTGCAAGCAACCTCCAAAAAAAAATGTTGCTGCTGCATCCGTCCTTCTGCTGCAGCAGTTGAAGTTAAAATTCAACAACACAAGGTTTAATAAGTGAGGGTGTAAAGGTAAATTTTTGTCGATAGTACTGGATTAAGATCATCTATTCATTTTTTTAGGGTCTTCTGGTGTTTCATTTTTTAGTTTTGGGTTGGGCTTATTGAGTCTAAGATAGTTTTTGAGTGAAAAAATTGCTATCAGGTATTAAAAAAATTTTGTTCTTTTGTCAAAATTTATGAGCTTGTTAGGAAATACAAAACTGACAATGGTTAATGTATCTTAAATTTGTGGAAAATAATTTGAAATGAAACCTTTTTGTTTAGGTTGTTGCAGCAGGCGCAAACCTTGTTCAAATTACTAGGGGCATTGACAAGACAATAAAGGCCCTTGTTTCGGAACTCAAAATTTTGTCAAAGGAGGTAAACGCTTGCCTTTTGAGTAGGCTGGTTTTCCTTTTTGCTGATGGTTTGGTGTATCTAATTGAATTAGTTGCCTAAGGTATTTTTGGTTGAAAAATCCTTTTCATTTTTCATACAGTATTGGCCTTGTGGAATACATTTGATTGTGTGGTCTTGTTAGATCTACAACATTTGTAGTTGTTTAGTATTATGGCCGTGGTGCACTTTTATTATGGAAATAGTTGATGCAATATTGTCATTTAATCCTTACTGCAGGGTAGCATGTTGAGAAGTTTCTTGTGAAACATTTGGTATTCAAAATGACACTTGATCCTATACAGAATCATGCACTTGACTTCAAAATTAATATTCAAAGTGTGCCAGACAATTCTTGCAAAATTTCAAACATTTATGTTGTTTTAAACCATTATCTTTTTCATGTATTGGATGCTGAGAATGAGAAAAAGACTTTGGTATGAAACCAACTGGTGAATAATTTCCAGCAAAACAACCACTTCCAAGACATGATTTAGAAGTAGAACATATGTACTTATGAATCATAGAAAGATATCCTTGATGCATTTTCAATGTTTGGCTAGGGTTATTTTTGGAGAAAATAACTCCTTATTCCTAGAATAGTGATCTTCAATACAAGTAAATGCTAGATAAGAGAGATCATCGTGTGACATAAACCTATTAATAAAAGTGAACAGGGAATTATTATTAATTATGGCATATTAAGTTGTCAGTGATTTTGATTGTTTGTCTTTAACATATAAAAATGTTAAATTCCAAACTTACATCATCATGGTTTGGCATCATGAGATTGAATAATTGTCCACCATGCTCATAATTTCATTGTTGTCTTCATATCTATAAACAACGTTTCAAATAATAATAAAAAAGTTCTATAAGAAAAATCCAGACCTCCATGCTGCCGCTCCTTGTGAGACAAAGTCAAAATTGCATTACACAATCTGACACATAAGAATCTCCTATATCCCGGTGGTATGTATCCAAATTCTTATAATAGTGTCTTCAAGACTTATGTTGACATTGCCAATGAGATATTTAAGCAATGAAATATGGAGCCTTCTTCATTGTTGTATATGTAACATTATTTTATTAATATAAATATTTATGGTTTTATCTTTCTGAAAAATGAAATGTAAAAATAATTTATTGTGGTCAATTGAAAAGTTTTTTTTTTAAATCTTTTCATTATGGAAGGGCAACATAGATATATGCCCTTCTAATTGAAATTCAGACCTGCCCTTCAAATTTGATCACTGTGTGGGACCTTAACAAACAATAAAACTATTCCGCTGCGCGTTATATAAAACATATAACAAAACCTTTGTCAAAACTTCAAACAAACCCTTTAGCCGTGGGTATTTCATCACGAATTGATCATTTTACCATGTACCTTCTTCTAGAGGAATATTCTTCCACTTGATTAGGTACTTCATATTGGTTATATGTCAAAGAGATACAAAATGTTTATCTATAACTAATTGTGGTTCAAGAATCAATTTTCATTCTTCATCTAATTTTGGAAGTTCTATTTACATTGGCATATTTTTTCCCAAAACCTTTTTTAGGCAAGATACATGAAAAACCTTATGAATGCAAGAAGAAGGAAAATATAACTTCTATACCACTTGTGCAATCCTATGAATAATTATTTAGGGTCATAACATTTTTGAGATAATTCTTTATTTTTCTTTTTCTTGAATGAAGATTGCTTATAATGCTATAATCTAAAAAATACCCAATTACCCTCCTCAAATTATCTTTCACTTCAATGTTGTTCCCCTTGTTTTTTTATCATGTTTCATGTCATTTGAAGGTTTTCCATAATAATTTTCAAAGTTTCTTTAGTATTTTCCATATGTGACTATGTTTCCTTTACTTTGGACTTATCTTGCAAAAAGTATGAGATACTAGGAGTTGGATATCCATAAAGGGCCTTAAATGGAGAAATTTTAGTAGATGTGTGATAGGTAGTATCATATTACCATTCTTCCTTGACGAACCCACTTCATCCATTAAGATTGATTTTCTAAAGAGTAACATTGTAGATAACCTTAAAAACATTTTTTAACTATTTTTGTTTGACCATTTGATTGTGTTTGATATGTAGAACTCATGGCAGCTAGTGTTTCTCCACTCATATTAAATAATTATTTCCAAAAGTTTCTTGTTACTATTACTTTAGGAAAACCATGAAGACTATGAATTTCTTTCACTGACACTTCTGCCACTTGGCTTGTTGTTTATGTACTTTGAGCTCTACAAAAAAAATCTACAAAATTTGTCTATATAAATGACCACAAAAATGTAATACTTACCTTTATATTTCAATAACCCTATAATAAAGTCTATTGATATATCTTCTAGTCTTTGAATGTGTATGTGGAATGATTAAGTAACCCTAGAGATTTTACTATCTCTCTTTTATTTATTATGCAATCCTGACCTTCTCTTACAAAATTTTGAATATCTTTCTTCATTCCTTCCAAAAATATATTTTTTGATCCTTTGAGATGTTTTAAGGAACCCTACGTCCTACCATCAGAGAGACATGGGACTCCATTAATATTTTTTTATTCAAATATGCATGCGTGCATAAAAATATTCTACATTTGCACCAAAGTATATCTCTCTTTCACTCCCAATGCTCCATAGAGTTCATCCCATCCTTTATAAATTTTAGTTTTTGTTTAGTACTACTGTCATTTTTCCATTATGGCAAGCTTCTTCTAGCCACCTAGGAATAGAAAATGTAATTGGATATAAATTTGATGCGTCTTCTATTTTAGAAAGAGCATCATGTACTAAATTTTCCTTACCCTTTTTGCAGATTATCTCAAAATTAAAACTTTGCATTTTCTCTCCTCATTTTTGTTAATCTTCCAATGAAATCCATAGTTTCAAAAAATACTTTATGCTATCATGGTATATCTTGACTTTAAAGTACCTCTCAATGATATACTATCCCCATTTTTTATTGCATGTAATATTGCTTCCATTTATTTTTCATACGTAGATTTCACCAAATATTTTCTTTGAATTCCTTGCTTTTAAAGGCCAATGATATCCCTTATTGTGTTAATGTTACATTAATTCCTTGTCCTAGTGCCTCACACTCTACCATGAATGTTTTACCAAAATTAGGTGCAACCGATGTTGGTGTAGAAGACATGGCATCCATTAAAAGAGAGAATGTCAAAGTAGCCTCATCATTCCATATAAATGATATTTTCTTCAAGAGATATGTGAGTGGACTTGAAATGCATGCATAATTCTTAACAAATGATCAATAATATCATGTAAGTCTAAGAAATCTTCTAAGAACCTTGATTTTCTTAGGAATAGGTCATTTTGTAATAGCTTGCATCTTTTGAGGCTCCAACTTCACTCCTTCCTTTAAAACAATATGAACCAAATACTCGAATTCTTATTTCCCAAAAGCACATTTGGATATTTTTACATAAAAATGATTGTTCTCAATAATTTATAAAACTTTTCCACATGTTTAGTGTGGTATTCCCATGATTTATTATAAATATGTGTATTATCGAAGAAAACCAACACAAATTTTATAAGATGGGATCAAACAAAATTGTTCTTAAGTCGAGCCCGCCGGACTTCAAACGGCGATAAACCATAATTCAAACCAAATTCGCATTCCAAAATAGCCTGCTGACGTCGGCCAATTTTGTGACGCGAAAACCAAATATTTTTCGGTCCGTTGGTCGGCGTATTTGAGGGAGAGTTGTGACGCGAATTTCTTATCAAATTCACCCTAATATTTTTCGGGTCCGGATTTCCACTGCGCGAGCGGCCCAAACAAAGATCCGCTCCAATCAATTTCTGCCACGTGTCCTCAATCAAAACTTGCCCTGCTCCCGGCTGCAGGTGCATTCGATGGCGTTTAAGGCGATGGGACATGGATGTGGCAATTTCATATCAATCGCATTAAGTTTTAACGTTGTTCAATTAAGTTCCAAGGTTTTCACATCAAATCCGCATTAATTAAGTTTTAACACTGTTCAAGATCGGACCTCCACTCATGTTAGCGATTCTGCATGCTCCAATATGATCCGGCCTTCGGCTCTCATTAATGATCAAAGATTAATTATGACAGGTGTCCTTCGATTGCATTGCAGTCGAGTCGATAAAATGGCGTTTCGCTATGGTTTTTCAGACGAGCCGGTTGCTGGGTTACACTGCCTGCTCACTATGACGAGAAGGAGAAGTGGCCAGCTGAACTGCTACTTAGATCTTGCTGCATATCTGCATTTCTCTTGGTCTCATCTGTGTTTGTCCTCCTCTTTTTCTTGGAATTATGCTTCTCTGTCTCCTCTTGTGCCCACTGCTAGTGAGACTGCACCCATGCCTCGCCTGCGTCAAAGGATGCGTTGCCGCAGGGGGAGCACTAGAGGTCAACCCCTGCGTGCTCCCTCCAGCCCCTCAACCGAGTCGACTTCCGGCCAGTCCAGTGATTATTACACAGGTCGCTATCCAAATACTAGGAGTGGGCAGGGCCGGGTTGTAGGATCTGGCCACAATATAGATTCCCCTGCTCCTCGTTTCCCCACCGCTAGTTCACCTTCTCCCACGACGCGCACTGCGCAATTTTCCTTTAATTTCTCTCTCAACCGCCCACGAATCACAGCTTCAGTCACTGTGGTTTTCCGCGAGGAGGCCCAAACGGAGGAAGAATGCACCCGTCCGGTGGGTCTGAGCTCGGAAAAAGCCGGCCAACATTCGGGCCTTCAGGAGGGGAGCCGTGGCATGAATGTGGAGGTAGCACCTAGCGATCCTGGACCTTCCGAAGGATGGTGCCGAATCGTCGAGGAGCCGGAGGAGTAGTTTGGTTAATTTGTTTTTCTTGCTTCGTGGCCCACTTAATTGGGCTTCTTTTAGATTATTTTACTGTGTTGGACCTTTGTAATATTTTTGAATTCTGTAAATTAAACGTTCAAGACTGGTTTCCCCGTATGAGGGTAGTCTTCTTAATTTTTTGATTTTTTGATGACAAATTTGCCATGAGTCTGGGCAATGATTTTGACTTCGGTGTAATTTTATTCCCACTGCTAATAGATTAACTTTACTTAGAAAAAAAAATGTTGCCCTGTTTCTATTTTAAACCTGTTTTTTGAAATACAGAGCCATGTTTATATGGTCTACATATTATACTCTTTCTCTGTATATCTACAGGAACCTTTTTTCTATGAACAGGGTGGATGCTGTAGTGGGCTACTAATGGAAACAAGCGAGCCTGAACCTTACATCTCGGATGCAACAGATGGTTACCAATTTTGGAATCAAGCAAGCCTGATCTTACAAGCGAGCCTGGGTTTCTGCAGATGGTTTTTATTTCCGGGAACAAGCGAGCCAGAACATACAATCGACCCTGGGTTTATACATATTTTTTCTCTATCATGGATGCTTTTTGTGTGAGGTGTATATCAACAGTACATGTCTCTACACATTTCCCGTATCCGCTTTATGATACTATTTTATGTGTTGACAGGTTATCACTCTGCCTTCAAAAATAGCGATGCTGGTTTATTGATATGGTCTGATGGTCTTTTTATATTTTGGACATATCACACTCCTCACATGATTAGCATTTTTCTCTGTTCAAGGATTTTGGGTACTTTAATTTGTATTTGGAACAATGGACGTCGGTACTCTATATGTTGTTTTACTATTCTACATACTGCTATTTCACTTTCTTATAGATGCCTTGGGCATATTTGGATGCTTTCTCAGATTGTCGATAATCTCCATGTGGACCGTTACTGGGTTTTATATCATGTCCCTGTATGTGACATGGGGTATTTTTCTATCATTGCTTGGGGTGGGACTTCCACTTTTCCGGATGGATATTTGGGTTCCAATCTTCAGATGTGAAAATGTAATGACTTCATGGACTGTTTTACTTCATATAATATATTCAAAACAACGTTTTTTCTCTTGTGAAAAAAAAAATGATTAATGTTTATCACTCTGCCTTCAAAACTAGCGATGCCGGTCTATGTTGCTGGTTTATTGATATGGTCTGATGGTCTTTTTATATTTTGGACATATCACACTCCTCACATGATTAGCGTTTTTCTCTGTTCAAGGATTTTGGGTACTTTAATTTGTATTTGGAACAATGGACGTCGGTACGTACTCTATCCGTTGCTTTACTATTCTACATACTGCTATTTCACTTTCTTATAGATGCCTTGGGCATATTTGGATGCTTTCTCAGATTGTCGATAATCTCCATGTGGACCGTTAATGGGTTTTATATCAAGTCGTTGTATGTGACATGGGGTATTTTTCTATCATTGTCTGGGGTGGGACTTCCACTTTTCTGGATGGATATTTGGGTTCCAATCTTAAGATGTGAAAATGTAATGACTTCATGGACTGTTTTACTTCATACAATATATTCAAAACATCGTTTTTTTTCTTGTGAAAAAAAAAATGATTAATGTTTATCACTCTGCCTTCAAAACTAGCGATGCTGGTCTATGTTGCTGGTTTATTGATATGGTCTGATGGTCTTTTTATATTTTGGACATATCATACTCCTCACATGATTAGCGTTTTTCTCTGTTGCAGGATTTTGGGTACTTTAATTTGTATTTGGAACAATGGACGTTGGTACTCTATCTGTTGCTTTACTATTCTACATACTGCTATTTCACTTTCTTATAGATGTCTCGGGCATATTTGGATGCTTTCTCAGATTTGTAGATAATCTCCATGTGGACCGTTACTGGGTTTTATATCATGTCCCTGTATGTGACATGGGGTATTTTTCTATCATCGTCTGGGGTGGGACTTCCACTTTTCTGGATGGATATTTGGGTTCCAATCTTCAGATGTGAAAATGTAATGACTTCATGGACTGTTTTACTTCATATAATATATTCAAAACAACGTTTTTTCTCTTGTGAAAAAAAAATGACTAATGTTTATCACTCTGCCTTCAAAACTAGCGATGCTGGTCTATGTTGCTGGTTTATTGATATGGTCTGATGGTATTTTTATATTTTGGACATATCACACTCCTCACATGATTAGCGTTTTTTTCTGTTCAAGGATTTTGGGTACTTTAATTTGTATTTGGAACAATGGACGTCGGTACTCTATCTGTTGCTTTACTATTCTACATACTGCTATTTCACTTTTTTATAGATGCCTCGGGCATATTTGGATGCTTTCTCAGATTGTCGATAATCTCCATGTGGACCGTTACTGGGTTTTATATCATGTCCCCGTATGTGACATGGGGTATTTTTCTATCATTGTCTGGGGTGGGACTTCCACTTTTCTGGATGGATATTTGGGTTCCAATCTTCAGATGTGAAAATGTAATGACTTCATGGACCGTTTTACTTCATATAATACATTCAAAACATCGTTTTCCCTCTTTTAAAGTTTCATTTTTTTTTTAAATGGAACCCGTCGTTGTTATACCGACGCCTTGTAAGCGTCGGAATTGCGACAGCTTAAAAACGTCGGAAGAGCGACAGTATAAAAACTTCGGACGAGTGACGTTCAAAAATTCGAACCACATTTCGTTGGAATTGCAACAGTTTACAAATGTCAGAAGAGCGACGTTCAAAACTTCAGACCACATTTCGTTGGAATTGCGACAGCATAAACGTTGGAAGAGTTTATGTCCAATCCGTCACCACATTGTTGAATTGCGATCAAGCATAAACATCGAAGAGCGACATTAAAAACGCCGACCACATTTCGCTTTATGCAACAGCTTACAAACATCGGTAAGCGCCGGGCTTGTTTGCAGAAACGCTTAAGAGCGATGCTTGTTTGGAAGCGACGGAAAAAGTGTCGGTAGTGCGACACTTTTTAAGTGTGTCGAAATTGCGACAGGATGGCAAACCACGTTTTTCCCGTCCTCGAACTGTCGCTCTTGCGATGACTATGTGTCGGAATAGCGACGAATTGGCCGTTGGAAATTCTGCCAAATTTTCTAGTGCTTGGTGAAAAGTTGTCTTTTCCATTTTCTTGCTTGGGGGGTTCTTCTCTTTTGCTACATCCTTTGCTGGTTGAACTGGATTTTATTTGTTTTACAATATGCTGCAGTATGTCCAGGTTTGTGGCAAGAAAAACAGGTGATACTTTCCATAGGAGGAAAGAACCTTCTTTGACATCTTCCAAATTTATTCAATTCATCCTTATGAGTGTATGAGATTTTTCCAACTGACTGTTTCATCCTCTTAGTCTGTGTCCTTTCATGTTCCTGCTTGATTTATTTGTTTCTTCGCAAATCCTGTTCTTGCTGGCTTCTACTTTTGTAGGAATTTGCTGACCTGCTTCATTGTCCTTTATAGATTTTACAAAAATGACATTCTTGTTATCTTCAACCTTGGACTTACTGGTTTCTCCTTCATATCCTATCTCGGCCTTTATAAGAGGTGACCTTTGAGCCTTTAGTATCCGGTCCAACTGTCAAGAGCTTTTCATTTGAGGAGTATTCATTAGTAATTCTCTTTGGGCCTTTTCTAATTTCTTTCTCAGGCTCACTACTTCTTCTTCTAATCTTTCACATTCCAAACTTTTCTCTCTCATTTGTTGCAGCAGAGTGTCTTCTACTTTCTTTGCTTCTTCAAGCTGTGTCTTCAGGCCAATAATTTCTTTCTTGTCTTCATATTCTTTCTCATCACATATTTGCACCAATGTCTTCAGGACTTTGTTTTCATTCTTCAATATTTCTATTTCAGTCAAGGTTGTGTCAAGTTTGGATTTTTCCTCAGCTGCAATTTCTTCATAGTTATTACTTCCATTCACACTAGCAAGTACCTCATTTGATTGAACATTTTCCTGTTGACATGAATTTTTCTTCTTCTTAATTCTATTCTCCTTCTTGACAGTGCAGTCCCTAGTGTCTACTCAATGCATGAAATGCAATCTATCCCAGATTTATTTTGCAGAGGTTAAATCCATTATTAACTCAAGATCCTTGTTATGAAGACTGTTGAATATCACACATTTTGCCTTGGAATTCCTATGTTGTTCTTGCACCGAGGGAGAGTTTGTGCAGTAACCATCACATACAAGTTTCCATACCTCAGGTTCATAAGCCATTATACATGTTTTAACCTTATCTCTCCATTCAGTAAATTTTGTTATACTTAACACAGGTACACTTTGATAGTCCATGACTCAACCAGATCTCCTTCAAGCTATTAGGCTTACTCCAAAGGAACCTGCTCTGATACCAATTGTTGAACCCTTAGTTAAAATGAGAGGGGGGGGGGGGGTGAATCGGTTGTAAATTCATGGACTTTTAAATCTTTCCTTAAACTAATTTACACCTTCATTTCAAGATCAACTTAATATGTGAGCAGTAAGTATCAAGCAGATTTGTTAATGTAACAACAGTTTTAATATGTGAGCAACAAGTATTAAGAATATTAGATAAACCACATCAACACATAGACATCATGCAAAGAGACACAAGATATAAGTGGAAACCCATAAAGGGAGAAATCCACATCTAATTATTGTTGTGTTGCAAAGGCAAGCTCCAACTCCCTCTCACCACTGATTTTCTGTAGGCACCAACCTACAGGAGGCTCCTATCTCAATTCTAAAAGCTAAAACTTGCAAGGAAGCTCCAACTCCCATCAATTTTCTGCAAGCACCAACCTACAGGAGGCTCCAACCTCAGTCAGCTACAACTGACATCTACCAAGCTACAACTTGATAGGGAAGCTCCAACTTCCTCACTCTTTCAATTCTGCATTCTGCATTCTCTATGCTCTTTCTACCTATCAATGTGATATCATTTATAGAGTTCATCACATTACTGTTTGTATCTCACAGGGAATTCAAAGTGAATAGCCATGACTCTTTGCCTTCTGCCCTCTCCTTTCCTTTTCCAGCTCATTCAGAAAAATATATCAATTTATACAAATTTCCGTTTTACAGTGGAGTTTTTTTTTCCTACTAGAGACTTTCCAATGCATCACTAACAATATAAAATCAATTAAAACAATTACATTGAATTTTTCAGTTACCTATATCAATTTCACTCAGTGTTCTTTCCAGCACTTGGCTTGCTGGTTTTGTCTTTTCTGCTGCTATTAAGTAACTGTTATGCATACCTTTGTTTACTGCAACTTTGTGCACCTGCACATGTACACCTGTCAAACCCACATTTTTATTCCTGTGCATATTCACCTATTCACTGCAATTCTGAATCCCTTCGCTACACATCTCTTCAACTCTGCAATCTCTGTTTACCTTTGTCAGGCCCATATTCTCAATCCTGTGCATGTAAAAATACATTTCCATTAATGTGCTCTATACACATTCTGATCTGGGCAATTTCTATTCATTGCGGAAGCTCATTTTATAAAGCATTTCACTGTGAGTTATACAGCCATACAACCTATTATATAAGAGAAGGCTTTCTCTCTCTTTTCATCTTCAAACTTATGGTTAGAACCATAATCAAACCCCTCTTGTAATTTGTCGAATTAATATTTGAATATTAACCCATAACTCAATTTTTAAAACCAATGGTCAATGAACCATATTTGAACCTCGCTTGATGAATACTTTATTCGTATTGATCTTGACTTCGTTAAATCAACGCTTTATCAATCCCAACTATAGTATCTTATCTTGACAATTTTAATCATACAACTTTATATTTCAAATACTCCCCAATTGACTAACCTTAAGGTCAAATATATAGTCTTGGTCCATCTCATGCACCGGACCCACAACATGGTGTTCACATTTGTTTTTTATCTACTCTTTCATGAGATTGGATCAGAGGTTCAAACTTTAAATAAAACCCAGTGCCCATCTTATGATTTGATTAATCATCTACTCTAATTTCAAAATGGCTAACATATAAGCTCCCTCTTGCTTTGTGGATTTCTGAATGCCTTTAAAACTCAACTCACATAAATGTGCCTCATATAAGTATATATCTACGGTTTTGTCATCTCACTTCAACCACAACATATAATATGTCGTTCGTTCAATTAGAATGAAGTCTTCGACTTTGGATTGAAGACCCAGCAAATAATTAAAATTCGTTGGGTCCACAGGTTTCTTGCCTTATTAACTTTCAGACATCGCACAATTTGACCACCGTTGGATCTCGAGGGCTGACCATCGGACGGATATCGCATTAATTAGATGCACGGGTTCTATCGCTCAGAATCTATGTGATATAAGTGGTTTTTAAAACCCACTGATTTCCACGCATCTAATAGAGACCAATATCGCGTTCCAAAAGGTGAAATAAACTTACCACTCAAGGGCAGCATGATACTACTGGTTTAGCTCATCAAACCGCCTTTACTGTTCCTTACACAGTTCCGCCTTCAATTCATGATTCCTCCATCAAACTCTACATCTTTTCTTGAGTTCTGAACATGATTCAACTCAGAATCTGTTCTCTATTGGAAGAACCATTCCACATGCTAATTCAACTGCCCAGTTGCAGATCGACTCCCAAAACATTCACGACATCTCAATTACTACAGATCAACTTCAATTCTCCATGAAAGCATAACTCTGTTTTAATTGTTCCACCGTGCCAACCAAGTTCACTACGCTATTTTTCCTGTCCATAGCATCCGTTGAAAAAGATTCAAGGCTTCCTAATCGTAACCATTTTGTGTAAACCCTGTAATCATGGTTGTCCAGGATATCACATTCCGTTCAAGCATTTGGTCCAAAACTTTGACAGCATCAAGCACACTGCCACACTTCGCACACATGTTCACAAGCATATTTTCCAGAGTGACATCGGGTTTTAATCCATTTACGATCATGCGCATGTGCACCTGCCTACCCTCCAGAAAATATTTCTTTACACATTCTTGCAAAAGACAGCCATATGTAGACAAACCTACACAGTAATCCATAGAATTAATTTGGCCTTACATATAAGGTGTTCTGTCTTCCTCCCGATTGTCATTACTGGCATTGCCACGTGCTTCTCCTATTTTTATTAGCAGTCGTGCTCATTGTTTTAATAGTTTCTTTTCTGCCCTAAAATTGAGACACAGACTGAAACACAAAGTTAGGGAACAAAATTTTTCCTCGTCCATTGCGGTAAAGGTAATGCCATGGCTTCTATAGTATCCCAGTATTCTTCCTTGCTGATAAAAATATAAAAGCATGAACAAACACAAAACACGTAGAGGCATGATTGTCGATGGTTTTTAACTTCATACAACGTCTTCTAGCTCGGTGTCGATCCTTAGTGTGCTTTCTATCTCTTCAGAACTCTCGAAAGGATCGAATCCTCATTCACACATATAGTGGACACACACATTCAAAGCACTGTCAGTATCCTACTCAAGTGCCTATTAAAGCTTAAGACGCAGGGTCGAAATATTTAACATAGATTCTTCCATTTATTGTAGAGCCTCACCTATCTATTCCAAGATTAGACACACAGGGTTCCAATTCACAATACCCTACTACAGTATTGCCATTAATCCATCATGGCATGCAGAACCTCCATTAACCTCCATTTCATTACTTTACCACACTGGTTATTACACAGTTATTTATGAAGTGCAAGCCATTCATACAGAGACATCAAAATTAATCCACAATACAGAGCTTCACACTTGCCCATGGAATTCGATATTCTTCATGCAGAGTTTAATCAAGAATACATACATTTCCACACAGAAATTAGGAACAGTTCTTCATCAACATATACAAATGAAATAAACTACAAAACCCTCCTGGTCTTGGCTAGATATTCAGGTCAATTGGCCCCTCCATTCATTACCCTCTCTCTCCCTAGCAGCTCTCTCCTTTGCCATCTCCCTTGCCATCAATGACAACATTTCCAATAGAGGGGTTTTTCTCAGTTGGGTTCCCTAGTAAAAATATTGTGTTCAATGTGCTTGAATGATTGCATGTGTTTCTATTATATGTATTCCTTTCCACATATTGAGTAGAATAAATTTGTGTCTATTCATTTTAGTTTGATTTCATTAGAAACTGCAAATTTCGAGTTATTTCTACACCATCTCCAATTTAATGGGAAAGCTGAGATTATGAATAAATATTTAAAAGGATATCTATGTTTATTTACATATAATAAATATACATAATGGGTTAAATTATTTCCTTTGGTATAATGGTGGTAAAACACATCCTTCCATACTTCATCAAAAATGTCACCATTTATGGAAATTTGTGGATACCATACTCCACTCATCAAATCACCCTAGGAATGGACTATAAAGGTTCAAGAAACATAGGACGACATAAATAGGTTTTAAAAATATTGAAGGAAAAATTGGTTATAGCACGAAATAGAATGAAACACCAAGAAAATCACAATGAAAGGGAATGTGGAGTAGGAATGGGTATTTGTTGGACTACAACAATATAAATAGATGTTCCTCAAGCAACAAAAGAAGGACAATAAATTAACATCGATGTATTATGGCCCTAAAATATGTTATAGAGGATCACCAGTATGGTTTACAAATTGGATTTTCCTCCATATTCATGTGTACATCCAATTTTCCATGTTTCTTGCTTAATGAAGGTAATCAGTGAAAATATCCTAGCCCAAACTACTTTACCAAGGATTAATGAAGAAGGGAAAATCATACTAGAATGAGAAACAATCCTTGATCTAGATTGGATCATTATATTATTTTTCATCCATCTTGATGCATTCAAAGTGGGAAAAAGTGGAGGAATCAGCTCACGTGACCGTTTTTACTAGCGGGACCCAGTTTGGCAAAACATGGTTTGAAACCTTCCAGGAGCGTTTTGAGGCATAAAATGACTTTTTTTTTTTGGGGGGGGGGGGGGGGGTGTTTGTCTCTTTAATGAAACACATTTTCATGTTATTATAAACACATATATATTTGCAATGACGTAAGAAGCACATCAATCAGATTCCATATGCAAAATTTATGCCACTCAGAAGTTGACCTACTTGTTTTCACACCCATAATTCGGTGGATGTCGTGTCAACCCCTATTATTCATGGAAAATGGGATAGCCACATGATTATGATGTAAAATACTCTAGAAGAGTCTATATTGTAACTCTAGTTAAGAGTTGAGGTGGTCAAACTTAACCACTAGTAGGCTATTGGGTTATGTTATAACTAGGCCACTAGGAGGAAGAGACATTCCATTCTTGCAAGTGCATTTGCTCCATAGATGAGTAAAAAAAAGCCAAAATGGATAGGATGTAGAGCACAGAAATATTATCTATGAATTGTATCAACCTATGGGCCACATACATACTTCTTTGTACTCGCAACCATATTTCCAGACAGAGAAAGAGAGCGGAGCGACCTCACCTTCTAGTTGGGGTTTTCTCCCGAAAGGGTTTCCCAGGGGAAATCTTGTGTCTTATGTGTGTGTGAGATTTTATTTTTTCATTCTCTATTTTTTGAATAATCTCCATTTTCATGCATGCACTATTTACAATAAAATATACAGATATAAAATTTAATAAAAATGTAATGGTGTAGAATTCCATATTTTAAATATAATATTATCAAATATCTTGTGACGAACTATCCAGTAAAATATCCACGGAAATTTATTGATTAATCCTAGAAACAAGGATTAAGCAACTGAGAAATCGAGCAATTACTAAGTACCTCATCAAATGGAAGAACCTACTAGTGGAAGAGGCAACATGAGAAGATGAATTATTCATGTAAAAGCACTCACGAATAGTCATGTGTTGAGGACAACACTTGTTTGAATGTGAGGGGCATGTTAAGCCATATATAATCCCCAAGTTAATGCTAAAAACCCATATTAAGTCTTATATATTAAATGATTACGTTTCTATTGTCATATTTTTATCATGGAAAATTTTAGGGCCTAATATTCGCAGGTGGGCTAATTTTCCATGGGTTTTCAAAATTACATAGACAATATATATAATATCATTATAAATTTGAATAATTTTTCAAATACATCAATAAACATTTTATAGTCTACATATTAGGGACTAGTAAGATTCGCCAATTTTTTAAACTTCAAGATAATTTTCCATCCTTAAAATTATCCCTGATTTTTATGTAGGATAGAACCTTTCATAGTCCCATTTTTATTATAATTGTACCTTTTGTCTCCTATATATATAGTGAGGAGATCTAGTCTTAGGATCATCAAATATTATCTTGTACATTGTATTCATTGTAAAATGAGGTTCCCACCTTTAAGTGGAATGTAATCATTGGTTTCTTATCATTTTTATGGAACGGGGTTCATAATAGGAATGCAGTTGAGTGTATAGAAAACACAAAGACATAGTTAGAGTGTCCCAAAAAAGCTCACGAGGAAACACACAAAAGAAATAGAAAGACTTGAGACAAATCACTGAAGGGGATGCACTAAATAACCAACTCTCGTCCAGAGTAATGGAGGTGAATTCCCTTGTGATGGTGTAGCCAAACACCATTATGGATGAGAACCCAATTGCAGTGAGGTGTAGTCCAGCTTGTGTGTAGATCTCAATAGGGATATGGTCCAATGCATTAGAGGTGATAGCTCATACAATAAAATTAATACTGATGTGTGATTAATACCACATCGTTCTTTATGGTGTCAGAGGGAGGAACGTTAGTCTCACTCATGAAAAGAGGTGGTGGCATCCTCACCCTCCTCACCAAAAATTACATCTTGATTCACCCTATATGTGGATAATATTCATTATTATTCAATGAAAAGCATACCACCTAAAATAATTCGTTGGTGTTTTCTTAAGAGTACATACTTTCACTCTTTCTAGATGAATCTAGATCATTTGCTAATTATTTATGGGTGTATACAGGTGGTTATTTGTTTGTTTGTTTGTTTGTTTTTTTTTTTTTTCTTGAAGATAACATAACTTATCATAACTTAGTTGTTAATTGATAGGGAAGACAACTTTTATTGGCTATTATTTGTGAAAGCGAGTTGACTGATCACCATTATTTCAGGAAAACCACAACACCTAAAATAATCCATTGATACTTGGATGTGGGTGCCTTGCAGTGATCAGAGGGGCCACTTGGGAGTCATGTGGCGGGACAACTATCCATCCCACGTGTCCGCACATGGCCGCCTGCCCAGTGTTAAATGCCCAAGCATGATGGTCTTAATTTCACACTCTTCCACCTTCATTGCGACGTCCTCCTGCTGTAGAGAATTAACGGTTCTTGATTCTGTTACCATGGCTATGAAGCCTTCTACCCGCGCTCATTCGGCCTCCTTTCGGCTCTCCCTCCTGCTATCTGTGCATGCCTCCCATTCTCCCTTTCAGCCCCTGCCTCTTGGCCCTGCTCAGCCCTGTCACAGCCTTCCCACAACGCTCTCTTGTGGTGGCAACTCCTCTCCAGTGCTATCGATCGTTCCTTCCCTGTCCTTCACCTCTGTTCCTATGCCTACGGTGTCGAAGAGCTAGAGGTCGCGGCCTCCCCTCCAGATCACCTCTGTCAAATTCCATGGGTAGGGAACTGAATCTTTTTGTGGGCTTGGAGGAGCCGAGCAGGCTCGACCCTGTCAATCTCTTCGCTTAATTATCCTTGCAGCTCCATGTCTCCCCTCCGGCTTTCTCAAGCATTCGGCCCAAAAAGCACCCGCGCAAGTCGACTATCCCGCCAGAGCCAACATTCATCCCTCGCAATATGAAAGCTCTACCTATGCAGAGTGCCTCTAGCAGCAGCCATTGCACCAACAGAAATTTGGGTTCCAGCGATGGTCTAAATTCAAATAGCGATGCAGGAGAAAAGGATGAGGACACCAGTCATATTGCTACAACGTCCAAACGGCCAAACACTCTGTGGTCGCCACGGCTTCAGGGCACTAGCCACGCAGTGAGCAAGGAGGATGATGACTCTTTTTATGTTTGCAGGATCGAGGAGGAAGACCCCAACTCCAGCAAGAAGAATGAAGTCCACCCTAGTTTCATTTGCAGGGTGCTCTTCTCTCTCTCCAGTTTTTTCATAGCATTCTCTAGTTTGAACATGTTTTGGAAGACTTCGTTGTCAAGTTTCAGTTTAAATTTCACTACTGTGTATGTTGGTTTCCCATTCTGGGCAGCTTTTATTTTGTGCTACTGGTGGATTGGTCTCCCCAACTGGGGTAGTCTGTATTCTAGTTTCAAACTCTTGATACTTCCCTTCGAAATTGGCTTGCCAAGTCCGGAGGAAGAGATATGTAATATTTTGCTTTGTATAATATAATAGATAAAGTCTAACTTACAAAAAAAAAAAAAACCATTGATCGTTTCTAAGAGCACATGCTTTCACTCTTGCTAGATGACTTTAGGTCTTTTGTTATTAACATATTACTTTACATCTAAACATAATAAACTCTTTAGTGATCATAAAAAATTTTAAGCTTTACTTTACAATAAAAACGATTTTAACTAAAATAGTTTCCATTAAAAAAAAAACATTAATATCCTATATGGTAACAGCTTATGCTACTTTCTATGAAGTTATATATTTATAATGACATTTGGCCTTAACCGTTTATAACTATATAATTATATAATTGTATTTAATATTGTGTTTTAAAATTGTAATTAAATATTTAATAAATACATAAATTCTTTTTTAATTTAATGTAATAAAATTGATTAGAAATATTTATTAGATTTAAATAAAAATAAAATAAAAAATCATAACATATGTCACTTCAAACATAAATCACATGATTGGTATGATAATAAAAGTTGAAATAATTACTTGGAAAATCATATCAATCACTATCATCTCCATTTTTGAATTTTATTGATGAGGATTCAAAAATTTTGTCATTATATCACATATTTATGTTTGCGAAAAATCACTTTTGTACATTGTTATAATTAATGATATTAAAATTGTATTATTACTTTTTAAATAAATAAATATTTTGTAAGGAATAAACGTATACGTTTATTTGTAAACCAAATACATTTGTAAGAGCATGTAGTACCAAATATGTAACTATTTTAAAAAAGCAAAAGAATTATTCCTAGTAAGTTGTTATGACTTGATTTACCATAATTTAACCATAAGGTTCTTCAAGAAAAAGGGAATTATGTCATCTTCATTCACTCAATATTCTATTTTTCATGTTGAGTGAAAAAATGTACTAATTCCTCATCTCGTACTTACACACACAATTTATCCTAAATTAGACATAATTGTACCATGTAAAGAATTATGACAAATTGATCGAATAATAATAATCATATGTTCATGTGCTTTTGAAATAAGTCCATCAAATTTTTTGGACACACACCTAACAAGATACTTAAACCTTAAAAAAAAAGAAAAGGAAAACTTCTAAATTAAGTCTCCTAATTAATATTTTCTTTTATAGAAGAGTATCTAAACGTATATTTCTCAATGGTGTGATGAAAATAAGATTTTTGACATCAAAAAGTGTGTCAAATATGTATTAGGGATGAAAATTATGGTCTAATCTATTCTAAAATAAAGAACAAAATGTACTAAACCAAAATTTTAATTAAATAAATGGGTAGGAAGTAGATGATCAAATATTTAGAATTTTTTTTGGTAATAATCACATGCAATAGAACATTGTTGACGCGTTATGATGAACCACACTGGTTGGTTCAAAACACGTCAACAATGTTATATTGCATGTGCTTATTACCGAAAGAATTATAAATATTATGATGGATCACAAAAGCCAAAATTCTAAAATTATTAGATGATCAAATATTTATAATATTTCGTTGTTCACTTGACATGCAAGCTCACATTGAATTTTACCTTAACTTAACATATACTATGACATTGATAAGACATGGAGTTTTGACATTGATAAGACATGGAGGTATGTATAAAAGAAGTATTGTAAAAATAAGTAAATAAATCGAATTTATTAGTCCCTGCTTTGCCACAAATTATAACACTTGCCTCGTGGTCAAAGTTCGTTGAATCTCAATTATCTTGTTGAGTTTTTGTAATTTTAACCAAAGTTTCAGAAAATGATGAATATTTCTATTTTCCCTTAAATTCAAAAATAATTTCCTAATTTCTAGAATTTTTTTCTTCTAATTTTCCATTGGTTAAGCGAGCCTTTATGCGACATAATTCCCTTGGTGGAGGGAAATTTATTTTCGGTCTTTGTTAGTGCGGACAGAAAAATAATTTTAAAATAATAATAAAAAAAGAAAAATTTTGTGAGTGGCCACTTCATCGGTGAGTGCTTTGACATTGTTATACCTGACACTGCTACTATGCTGCCCAATGATGCCAAAATTGGCGGGGTTCCAGGCCCCTTACGTAAGCGTGGGGGTGGGCTAAATAAATATGGAGAGGAAGGAGAAAGGGTGTGTGGGAAGTGCAGAAGAAAGAGTGTGTAGGGAAATTGTGTGAGGGGAAGTTTATTAAAGAGCAGGGACTATATTGAGTCAATATTTATTGCTTCGCACTCCGCACAAGGGTAATTTAATATGCGGAGTCAAGGCATGGACAAAAAAGTCTAATTTTGTGAGTGGCCATTCCTTTGGTGAGTGCTTTGACATTGTTATGCATAACACTGCTATTTCTCTGCCCAATGATGCTAGACCTAATGGGGTTCCATGTCCCTTATGTAAGCGGGGGGGGGCGCTAAATAGATATGCAAAGGGAGATTTTATATATTAATTTATATGAAACTATTACTAATTTTTTGTGCGGAGAAAGGGTGTGTGAAGAAATTGTGTGTGGGGGTGTGTGTTAAAGAGTAGAAACTATGTCGAGTCAAGCTTTCTTCCTCCGCACTCTGCACAATGTATATTTTAAAATTTTAATAAATTACTTTGCACATCAGATGGAAACCAATGCCAGAGCCTTCATTACCGACGTACTATCTCAATATTTAATAAGCTTGTTGAAAACTGATAATTAGTTTCATTTATAAATGCTTCCAACTTTGTCGATTGTTTGATGTTTCCCTTTTTTCTATGGCATCCAGATATTATTCCTTTATTTGAAATTATTTTTATTTAAAATTTGATGAGATGGTTGTTTTGTTTCTTTAGGACAAGGTATCCAATCCCCGTCTACTGGAATTCATTTTTTGTCTTTAATATATCATGCTTTACACTTTATTGATCTTGAGTGATTTCTTAGATGCATCAAAATAATTTTATTTAGCATATCGCACAACACCATGATCAAATGTAGGGTGTTTTCCTGAGTTTCAAAGAGGAATCCTTGGCTTTTGGCGAATTGAAACGAATGATAAAATGTGTGAAAAAATGCATAAATATTTTTAAAAACATCTTTGTTTTGTTATCTTAAATAAATTTGTTTAATTAAATAAATAAATAGTTTGATAAATTGTGTTATTAAAATTTGGGAAAAACACAAAATATCTAAATGATGAGTGTGAAGAGAGGCATAACCATCATCTCTACCTTCGCACTCCCGTATATCTACACTCACAAATTGCAATGTGAGGCATAACCTTTTCATTATTAAAATAATGTGAGCACAGTTACAGAAGAAAATATTGGAGGAGACACACTGAAAGAAACTAAAAAAGACAAGAAACAAAGAGAAAAAGGTAGTTTTGTCCAAGTTTAGCTAACTGTAAATGGGATTTCTTTTTGTTTTATTGAATTAATTTCAATTCAATGCTCATGACTCGGCAAAAAAAAATAATTAGATGTTAGGTCCCTATATCACTAGTATAGTCCCTTATTGTTGTTAGTGTAACCCCCTTATTGTTATTATTGTACCCTTGTAACCCCCATTTTGTTATTATTGTGCCCATAAATTATTATTGTTAGGTCGGCTAGGATTACATTGTGGCCCACTAGGATTACATTATGGCCCCATGGACTCCTATATATAGAAAGGAGGTTTTGTGAATTGTATCATCCAAGAATTGTTCATTTATGTAATGTATTGGAGGTTTCCCCCTCGAAGTGGCTCATTTCTAAGGCGTTGATATCTCTTTTCTTCTCTTTTTGGACCTAGTTACACAACATTTGGTATCAGAGCTTTGGATTCTAGGGTTTCGCTGCTCCAAACAGGTCATCGTGGAATTTTCGCTATAAATTTTTTTCTATTAAGGTTCAGAAGCTAAAATTTTTAGGGTGCGAAGCTGAAATCCTGAGGAAGATTTTCTAAAAATTTCATAGCTTGTTTCGCAATATTTTCGGAGATATGATCTGTGGAAGTTAGGTATTTTTTCAGGCTCCTAAATAGGTCATCGTGGCATTTGCGCTATAACCTTTTTTCTACTGAGGTTCAGAATCTGAAATTTTTATGGTGCGAAGCTGAAATCCTAAGGAAACTTGTCAAAAAATTTTAGAGCTTGGTTCACAATATTTTTGGAGATATGATCTATGGAAGGTAGTGCTTTGTCAGGCTCCTGAATTTCATCTCAAAAAGATGATTGTGGAAAAATTTCAATAACTCTCTCTCTGAGCATCGGATTGGAGTGCCGTAAAAAATGGTCACAAGTACACGGACTGTAGTTTCTTAGCTATCAATTTCAGAGGTGAAGGACAAAACAGTGACACGTGACAAGTCGTACAAGTCCGCTATACTGAACCAGTCCATAATTAGGTCATTGTGGGAGATTGGACATAACTTTGTCTTGGAGAATCCAAATCAAGTCAGACTTGTGGCATTCAAAATAGAATTCAGAGGGCTACTTCAGTGCTGAATTTTAGATATTGAAGAGCCGCAATCATAGAGATAATACAATTTCAATATCGAGCTCCTCAAAAGCAAGTAAAAGGTGTGTATTTTTTTTTTCCGAATTGCATAAGTCTTGCTTGAAGAATCAAGTTGAATTGATTGCAAGGGCATATTGTAGAATAGATATCAGTATTGGATTATAAAATGGCCTCTAAAAGAATTCAACACCCATTAAGCCTTTGGAAAGCTCTACTATGACTCATGAAGACGAATAATTGCAACATGATCTATCAAAATTATAAGAGAAAGTGCAACAAATTTCACTCTCGCAAAGAGCAACAAAAAATGAAATGGAAGTTTTGAAGAAAGGCATGGAATCTAAGATGGATGGCGTGCAAGCTAAGATGGATGGAGTGGAAGCTAAGATGGATGGCATGGAGGCTGGCATGGAATCTAAGATGGATGACATGGAAGCTAAGATCGATGAGAAAATGGAAAACATGAAGAATTTTCTAAAAGAAGACATGGAAGGTTTGACAAAGTTGATACAAGAAAGGCTTCCTAATGGTGAAAAGATAGTAGAAGAACCTCATGATGAGAACAAAATAAATGTTAATCGTGATTTCATAAACTCTAATGTTGGCGGGAAGGACCACCATATTCCAAAGATGGATACGAGGAAGTTTGATGGAAAGGATCCTATAACATGGATACTACAGATGGAGCAATATTTTGATCTCCATAACGTGCAAAACACACAAAAGGTACGCATTGCAACTTTACATTTAGAACAAAATACATTTGTATGGTATCGATGGCTTTGCTCCCCTAAAAAAATTGTCACTTGGTCAATTTTTACGGAGGAAATGATAGCACATTATGAGGATACAAAGAGCAACACCTTCTTTAGCCAATTGATAAATCTCAAACAAAAGGGTTTGGTGGGGCAGCACATTGAGGACTTCCAAAAATTGAATATAAGGGTAACTGATATTCCAGAGGAACACAGGATTGATCTCTTCATAGGCACTTTAAACGATAACATCCAACATGAAGTTCGCGTTTTGGAACCTGATTCATTGGAGAAGGCATTCAGGTTGGCAAGAAAAGTTGAATGTAAAATTATGGCGACAAGGAAGCCTGCCACTCAATTCTATAAAGAAGGAAGTGTTGCTACGCCTAGATTTCCACAGCCTACAAGGTTGACACCACAACAATTGGAAGAAAAAAGAGCAAAAGGGCTTTGCTACAGTTGTGATAGCAAATACACTAAAGGTCATAAGTGTGCTGAAAAGAAATTATTTTATATAGATTGTGAAGAAGAAGAAGAAAATGAAAAAGAAGAGGATATACACCAGGAACCAGCCATAGAAGAGGAAGAAATGAATCCGACCATATCATGTAATGCACTGGCAGGAATTACCACTCCTCAAACTCTCAAGATAGCAGGACGGATCAAGAAGAAAAAGGTAATAGTGTTGATTGATTCAGGTAGCACCCATAATTTTATTCATTGTAAGGTAGCCAAGGAATTAAATTGTTTCCTATACCCAGCACCAGAATGTCAAGTGATGGTTGCAAATGGAGGAACTATAAATTGCTGTGGAAAATGCCATAATATCAAGCTAACCATGGGGGAATATGTATTGACTAGTCCAATGCTTGCCATTCCTATGGGAGGTGCTGATGTTGTACTAGGAGTACAATGGTTACAATCTTTGGGGACGGTAGCTTTTAATTTTCAAGAACTTTTCTTGAAATTTTTTTCAGAAGGAAAGGAAGTCGAATTACGAGGTATTGCGGGGAAGCTAGGAAGGATAATAAGCTCTAATGTTATGACAAAGCTTCTAAAGAAAGAACAGCGAGGCGTAATTGCACAATTATGCTCACTAGAAGTTCCAACATCAAAATCATCTATTTCTGCAGATCTCCAACAAGTCTTGGACAATCATTCCAAGGTGTTTGAAACTCCCAAAGGACTCCCACCTATTCATGATCATGATCATGCTATTCATTTGATTCCGGGAAGTGTTCCTCCAAACATCAGGCCTTATAGATATCCTTACTTCCAAAAGAGCGAAATTGAACGTATGATTGCAGAAATGTTAGAGGCGGGTATAATTCAACCTAGTCAAAGTTCTTTCTCTGCTCCTGTAGTATTGGTACACAAGAAGGATGGATCATGGTGAATGTGTATGGATTATAGGGAGCTCAATAAGCTCACCATTAAAGATAAATTTCCCATTCCTGTGATTGATGAATTATTGGATGAATTACATGGAGCAATTTATTTTACCAAGTTGGATCTTAGTTCAGGATATCATCAAATTAGAATGAAGACTGAAGATATTCCAAAAACAGCATTTCGAACTCATGAGGGTCATTATGAATTTTTGGTCATGCCTTTTGGCCTTACCGATGCACCTTCTACATTTCAAGGGTTGATGAATTCCATTTTCAAACCCTTCCTTAGAAAATTTGTGCTAGTATTTTTTGATGATATACTAATCTACAGCAGGTCTTGGAAGGATCATGTTGAACATGTTGACAGGGTGCTCAAACTATTGCGGGAGAAATAATTATATGCAAAAACATCCAAATGTTTCTTTGGAGTACAAGAGGTGGAATATCTGGGTCATATTGTATCTCACGAGGGTGTTAAAGTAGACCATAACAAAATTAAAGCCATTAAGGAATGGAAAGTCCCCACAACCATAAAGCAGTTGCGAGGATTTCTCGGGTTAACAGGGTATTATCGCAAGTTTGTTAAGAATTATGGGAGAATAGCAGCACCTCTAACAACATTATTGAAGAAAGATGCATTTTCATGGACTCATGAAGCAACTAAGGCCTTTGAACGTCTTAAAGAGGCAATGTGCCTAGCACCGGTCTTAGCTACACCAGACTTCACAAAAACCTTTATTGTGGAATGTGATGCCTCAGGAAATGGAATTGGTGCAGTTTTAATGCGGGAAGGAAGACCCATTGCTTTTGAAAGTCGTCCAATCAAAGGAAAGTATTTACAGAAACCTATTTATGAGAAGGAAATGTTAGCAATATTGCATGCACTAAAGAAATGGCGAACTTACCTAATGGGAAGACACTTCAAGGTAAAAAGCGATCATGATAGTCTTAAACACTTTTTGGAACAAAGACTATCGTCAGAAGAGCAACAAAAATGGGTCACAAAGATGTTGGGTTATGACTTTGAAATAATCTACAAAAAGGGAAAGCTTAATGTTGTTGCAGATGCACTCTCAAGAAAGAATGAAGAGGTGGAATCATTGCTTTGTGCCATTTCTATTATCCAACCAGATTGGATAACTGAAGCAAGAGATGAATGGAAGAAGGACAAAGATGTATGGACACTCATTCAAAAGTTGCAGCAAGATCCTAGTACATCTGATACTTTTAGTTGGAAAAATGATTCCTTATGGTACAAAGATTGCTTATATCTTTGTAAGAATTCCCAACTAAAACAAAAGATTCTTCTAGAATTGCACACTTCTCCTTTAGGAGGACACTCAGGATTTTTAAAAACTTACCACAGGGTGAAGAAGAATTTTTTTGGGATGGCCTTAAATCTGATATTCGAAAGTTTGTGGCGGAATGTTTGGTTTGCCAGCAGAATAAAGTGGAAACAATTAAGACCCCAGGACTTCTACAACCTTTATCCATTCCAAGTCAACGTTGGGAGGAGATTTCAATGGATTTTATCACGGGTTTACCTAAGTCCGAAGGAAAGAGTGTCATCATGGTGGTAGTTGATAGACTTACCAAGTATGCACACTTTTGTGCATTATCTCATTCATTTAAAGCAAGTACAGTTGCTACTACATTTATGGACACAATTCAAAAGCTACATGGAAACCCAAGGGTTATTGTGAGCGACGGAGATCCCATTTTTACTAGAAATTTTTGGACGGAGTTATTTTCTTGTTTGGGTACTCAATTAGCTCATAGCTCATCTTATCATCCTCAATCCGATGGTCAAACTGAGATAGTAAATAAATGTTTAGAAGGATATCTTCGTTGTTTTGTATCTGATAAAAAAAACAGAATGGGTCAAGTGGTTACCTCTTGTTGAATGGTGGTATAACACTTCCTTCCATACTGCAGCAAAAATGACCCCATTTATGGCACTTTATGGATATCATCCACCATCCATCACATCATCTTTAAGGGAAAATTCGAAGGTTCAGGCAGTGGAAGATCACATCGAGCATCGGCAAAAATTCTCCAACTCTTAAAGGATAACCTGAATTTGGCACAAAATCGAATGAAACAACAGGCAGATCAACATCGCAGCGAGAGAAGTTTTGATGTAGGAGATTGGGTATTTTTACGGCTATAACCATACAAACAAATGTCCCTCAAGCAAGCTAAGAAGGATAATAAATTATCACCAAAGTACTATGGTCCTTATAAGGTGTTGCAAAAGATTGGTATTATGGCATACAAATTGGAGCTTCCTGCTTCTTCGCGAGTACATCCAGTTTTCCATGTTTCATGCTTAAAGAAGGTTATAGGTGAAAATCTTTCGGTTCAAACAATATTGCCAGAACTTGATGAGGAAGGAAAAATCATATTGGAACCTGAAGCAGTCATGGAAACAAGAACTCGACAACTACGGAATCGATCAATTTCAGAGTATCTCATCAAGTGGAAGAACTTACCCACTGAAGATTCTACATGGGAGGATGAGAATTTTATACAGAAGCACCCAGAGCTGCTCAAGCGTTGAGGACAACACTTTTTTGAAGGAGAGGGGCATGTTAGGTCCCTATATTACTAGTATAGTCCCTTATTGTTGTTAGTGTAACCCCCTTATTGTTATTATTGTACCCTTGTAACCCCCATTTTGTTATTATTGTGCCCTTAAATTATTATTGTTAGGTCGGCCAGGATTACATTGTGGCCCACTAGGATTACATTATGGCCCCATGGACTCCTATATATAGAAAGGAGGTTTTGTGAATTGTATCATCCAAGAATTTTTCATTTATGTAATGTATTGGAGGTTGCCCCCTCGAAGTGGCTCGTTTATAAGGCGTTGATATCTCTTTTCTTCTCTTTTTGGAGTTGGTTACACAACATTAGACGTCTATGCCATTATTGGTCGAATATATCAATAACAACATAACATGAAGCATTTTCCACGGTGTTGTGCTAGTTACATATGGAATTTTTGTTGACAAAGTAAATAAGACGAGACAAATACTTTGTGCATAGTTGAGAGTTAAGAAGCCAAAAATGATAATAACATTGCTTGAGACAACACTGTTTATCGAACAACATGAGGAAAAAATTATTGCAAATGATAGTGTTTATGTTAGAAATTTCGAAATGATTCCAAAGCACAAATATGATAGTGATGGCTATAAGAAAACTATTTTACTAAATAGCTCTAGCATTGTAGAAAATATTTTTCCTTTCTCTGGAGAGTATCGATTTCCCCCAAATATGATGATTGCAAATTTTTCTCATAGTCAAGATTCATTTCCAGTAGGAACAATCAGTGCCATTTCTATTATAGTGACACATACATGAATGAAATAAGTACTAGAAATCAAAGAGGGGAATGCCGACCAGGACAGGTTCAAGCATGCAACAAACTTCTTCCAATATATCTTACAATCCAATGGCAATTTCAATCAAACTTGTTTATTCTCATCTTACTAAAAATATAGTTAAAAAACGAGAAATATTTTTTCTGAATTCATAATCGACATTATCATGTTCATTGAAATCATAGTAGAATGTGGAAATCCAAAGAAAAATGGTTTCTTCGACGAGTGGAGTATGCGACTAAGTGCATTTGTGATTTGATGTTTGTCAATTAAATAATTATTATCCAATATTAAATGAAGTTTCTTTGTAATGTGCATGAAAAAGAAGTGTCATGCAGGAGAACAAGCATGCAGAACAAGGAACATAAACTTTTCCCCTCCTGCGCACTTCTACCATACACCTACCTCTTTGATTGTGTGGTGTGCAGAAGTGCAAACGATGGTAAAGTTCAAAATTTAATATATGCGATTAAAAGTTTTGTGCGAAGGGGAATGTGTGCGGAGGTTTAGAAGGAGAAACATGGATTATCAACAAATTTGCATCTCGATATCAAATAAAAAAAGTCCTTGTCAACATAACCCGATATACACAGGAACACTATTCAAAGGATTTGATCATTTAAAACCTGTATCAAATTAGAAACAACGAATCTTGGTATTCACAGTTCCTAAATACTATGCGCATTTGTGAGCTCACATTTCTGAATTGAATACTTACTATGAAATATGAAACAAAGTGCCTTTTTAATGTGTGTGAGGAAGAAGTGTTGTGCGGGAAAATGAGTGTGTGGAGCAAGGAACAAAAACTTTGTCTTTGAATGTTTCATAACTTTGCATACATTCACCCTCTGCACATTTCTTCCTGCAAAACACTACATTAATCAATAATTAGCATTTTTGGCTTATTAAAGTTTGGGTCATGAAAAACTTGGGTTAGACTATTTTTGCAATGCAAGGTGGGGAATGTGTGCATAAATGCGGAAGGAGAAACACATAAATTGTCATTGACACTATCACTAACATAGGGCCTCCTAGTGAGTTTTCCTCTTATTTCATTCTAATCTTTTTTTCATTTTAAAATTTCACAGATTGAGTTGTGCGAGAGAACAAATGTATGGAGTCATTAGTGTGTGTAAAATTAAAGATTTGCATAAGAGGGGATATGTGCGTGAGAACGGAGGTGAAAAATGAACCTTTTCCCGTAGACATGAAATTATTTCTACTTTATGCAGAAAATTAATACCCAGTATTAAATGAAGTGTCCTTTGAATGCATGTGAGAAAGAAATGTTATGCTGGAGAATGGTTGTGTTGAACAAGGAAAAAAAACTTTGATTCATAATGCTCTGCATTTTTTCTTACATTTCCCATTTAGGGAATGAAAAGTTTGGTTTCTGTGCATATCATATTATGTCGTTGTGCACTCATTTTATTTGATATCAAGATGCAACAGAGTTGCGGTAACATTGCTTTGTCGATGACCCGATATGTGGTTTTCAAAACTATGTTTGAAGATTTGATCATTTAAAAATGGTATCAAATTAAAAACAATGAATATTGGTGCTCACGATTCCCAAATACTTTGTGTATTTGTGATCTCACATTTGTGAATTAAATGCTTATTATTCAATATTGAAGTGTCTTGGATTATTAAAATTTGGGACATGGATATTTTGGATTACATGTATGTTTTATTTGGTATCCGGCTGCAAATTAAGAGTTGTGGAAAAATGTTGAATACTAATTTATTCCATAGTCTTCCATGTTCACACTACATATTAATCAATAAATTGGTAAATTTACTTAGTAAAGTTTGCATGTGAGGAATAAGTGTGTGTGGTGGAACATATATGTGGAGCAAGGAACAAAAACTTTCTCCCATAATGTTCCGTAACTCGACATACATCCCCCCTTTGAACACTTCTTCCACATGTCTCCTTCTCGGACAAGACTACATATTAATTAACGGTTTTGGCTTATTAAATTTTGGAGCATGAAAAGTTTAGTTTACATGTATGTTTTATTTGATATCAAGATACAAAGGATTTGTGACAAAATGGAGAATATTGGTGTTCACAATTCCCTAAAACTACTTTCTTCCGCAATATTACATATTCAGACCACATATTAATCAGTGAATTGATAGTTTTTCCTTATTAAATTTTGGGACATAGAAGTTCCAGTACGTGTATAAGGGGTGAAAAATAAGGGTAAGTGATTAACCATTCCCACTACTATGTCGATTTGGACTTGTTTTATTTGAGCTTCTCAAATATGAAATGCCTTTTTTATTAGACATTTATCAGTTAAATAGTTATTATCTAATATTAAATGAAGTGTCTTTGTAATGCGTATGAGGAAAGAGTGTTGTGCGGGAGAACGATTGTGGACAGAAAGTAACAAAAACTGCCCCCCTCCACATGCTTTTAGAAATGGTCCCTTACACTTAGTATTTGGGAAGCTCAAATAAAATGAGCCCATGTAGACATAATAGTGGGGACAGTTAATTGCCCACCCTTATTTTTCACTTGATATACACATAACCCAAATTTTTCATGCCCCAAACTTTTCTAGTTATTTTTACTACAAAGTTCCAAAGATGTTATATTTTTTAATAATTTAAAGTTATGTAGAGAGAAGAGGCACAAAATAAGCTTTCATTGTGCTTCTTCCATACCACTTCATAACTCCACCTTTGCATTCAGAGCCACCAAACATAGTTTTAAGAACCAGACATCGGACCACCTGCAATTTTTTTTTTTTCCAAAGATCTTTTGCATCCCGATATAAAATAAAATGCACCCCTGTTGATGTAGTAGTGTGTAGAGTTGATCGTCCACCCTTATTTTAGAGGTAAAAACATCACAGATGGAAGTTTATGTTATTTTCTCCACACACCCTTTCTCCCGCACATCACTTCTTCCTCAAAGACACTTCATTTAATATTGGATAATAAGTATTTAATTAAAAAATGTGAAATCACACTTAGTATTCGAGAAGCTCAAATAAAACGATTCCACTTATACATAATAGTGGGGACAATTAATATATCACTCTTAAAATTTCCATGTCCCAATCTTTAATGATCCAGAAACACTAATTATTAATTGAACACATTAAAAAATTAATTAGTCGTTTTGGCTAATTAATGCATGTGAGGAATAAGCGTTGTGTGGGAGAATGAGTGTGTGAAGCAAACAACATGCAATTTTCCATGTCTCCACATACATTTCCGCATATTACATATTAATCAATTAATTATCAAATTGGGATTATTAAATTTTAGGACATGAAAAGTTTGGGTTACATGTATATTGGGTGTGAAATAAGGGTTGATGATTAACTAATTCCATTAATAATCCAACTTGGGCTCATTTTATTTAAGCTTCAGGAATACTAAGTTCATTTTTTAATTTACATTTTTCAATTAAATAATTATTTTAAATCTAGTGTCCTTTTAATGTGTATGAGGAAGTAGTGTTGTGTGTGAAAATGAGTGTGTGCAACAAGGAACAAAAAATTTCATTTGTAATGTTTGTGCTTCCACATTCATTCCTCATATGCACACTTCTACCACAAATATCCCTTCCACATAACACTACATATTAATCAAGTATTCATTAGTCTTGGTTTATTAATATGTGTGAGGAAGAAGCGTTGTGTGGGAAAATGGGTGTGCGAGTAAAGAAAAAAAAAAGTTCTTTAACAGTGTTCCGTACCTCTGCATACATTCCCACAAACTACATATTAGTAAATTAATTGATGGTTTTGTCTTATTAAAATTTGGGGCTTGAAAAGTTTGGGTTATGTGTATATCAGGTGTGAAATAAGGGTTATAACATTTTTTTAACATATTATTATTATCTAAAACATATCATGAAATTTTGAAAGGTAATGTGACGATTCTAAATACTAATTCTATTTATTCTCTTTGCAAGTGCATTTATAAGATGTTCAAAATAAGATATCATGAATAACATATGATCTTTAATTAGTATCTAATACATATGTTGAAAATTTAAAAGGTAATGTGTAGTATACCTAGGGGGGATAATATAGGGTACAAAGGGAGGTACCCAAGGGAATAATATGATGTAATAATATAAGAATGATAAATAATTGGGCCATAGTTAATAAATAAAGTGGTTAACCCACATTATGTAAGGGACCACATGTAGCTAGGGAATAAAGTGATAAGCCCATTGTATTTGATGTATGGTATTGAGATATCCATGGTAACTACCCATGGTATTGCATCTATGAAACCTATATAGAGGCTAGAGTCTCTCCATTGAGAGAAGTCAAGGATTATTGTATTGGCAAGCATATGGCTTGTGGAGTGATCTCCTTCCTTAAGGAGTGAATGTATGGTGTTGCCCTACCTCAAGGGTTTTGATATTAATGAAGATTTGAAGTTTTGTATTCTATGATTTATTGGGCATATTTTCTATTTCTATATATTTTCTTGTCAGATCTGTCACAAGTGGTATCAGAGCACTTTCTTGGGCAGAGTTTGGAAGATTTGTTTTTTCATTTTTTGCAGGAAATTTTTGGGCGACGCATTTTTAGAGCAGATCTGGAAAATTTGGCGAAAATTTTTCAGAAATAAATATCAGATCTGGATTCCTTACGGAATAATACCCAATTTCAAAAAAAAATCAGTCGAATTGGAGTTCGGATGAGGGTGATATCGCTGATTTAAATTCAGTTGTGTTGCAGAAATGTTTCTGACGACAATTTGTGTATGGCGGATCTCCTGACATTTTTAGTAGATTCTAATGCACAATTTCAGACAACCAATTATAGATCTGAGCTCCCCTTGAAAAATCACCCGATTTCAAAAAAACAATCGGTCAAATTGGAGTCCGGATGAGGGAGTTATCACTGATTTAAAATCAACGATTTTTTCAGAAATTTTATGACGGCGGGATAGTTGCAGTGCAAATCTGTGTTTCCAGAGTGCCTTGATCGGGATTTCAATCTTTTGGTTAGATGCAGAATGGCTATTCCATTTTCAAAAATAGGTTATATTAAGGATTCTGAGTTATATTGACCGAGTAATGTCCATTTTAAATTTTTGTCAAAGTAAGTGATTTTCTTCAAAACTCTTACTTTATTTTATGGATTCTCGCAAGATGAAGTTTACAGGAAAAGATGATGGCCCTACTATTGAAGATTTTTTACAACATATCAAGGCTCAATACCGAATTTTTTGGATATGCTCCATAGGGCTTCATCTGAAAGATGAGGCAAATAAATGGTGGACCTCACTTGACAGCGCAGTGAGGAAACTTCCCGAGAAAAAACTTGAAAAAGTCATTTTGGAAAAGTGGTCTAAAGCCAGAAAGAAGGATACTAAGAGACATAAAGACTTATTTTCTAATAAAATTTCCATATTACAGGTTAATGGAAGTATTCAGAAAGAGAACATCATTGTGTCTATCATTCCTAGTTGCAAGCATAATTGTATCAATGTTAATTTGGCTGAAAAATTGCAAGTTCCAGCAAAAGATATTGAAAACACACAGGTTGATAATGAAGATGTTCAAATTTGTAAAGATTTGAAGATTTCTATGGATAAGTATGTGTTGCATTCTGATTTTTATGCTTCAGATATGGCTGCTGTGGATGTTGTTTTGGGACACCCTTGGATGGAATCCATTAGTACTGTTAATTTTAATGTGCAAAAGAAATTCATGAAGCTCTGGTATAAAAAGAAGAAAATTACATTGCACGATATTTGCATTAGGAACCATGGAGAGACTAGGGAGGAAGAAGTGCAAATTTATAACGACACAGACACATCAGATGATGAGCCTTTGATGGTAAACAACCAAACACATACATCAAAGCAAGTACCAACAAAAGAACCTGACACCACTCCATCACCAATAATGGAGGAATTAATGAAAGATGTTCCATCGGTTAAAGCTTCAACATATCACCACCCGCATCACCCAGCAAGACAACAACCAGGAAGGTGGAAACGAATTAGCAATAAGGACAAAAACCCCTGGATGACACATAGAGAGGTGCGACGATCCACCCACAACACATCAACACAGAAGAACCACCAGAACCCACTTCCATCTCAAGCGAGCAAGACATCGACTAGATCGAGTGTTCACCTTTCTCTGGGATGGCTGGATGCACGTGAATGGTACCAGTGGAATACTCTTTTGAGTAGATCTTATTATTTGTGTTCTTCTTATGTTTCTGGGATGAAACATGTTTAAGGGGGGTGTAATGTAGTATACCTAGGGGGGATAATATAGGGTACAGAGGGAGGTACCCAAAGGAATAATATGATGTAATAATATAAGAATGATAAATAATTGGGCCATAGTTAATAAATAAAGTGGTTAACCCACATTATGTAAGGGACCACATGTAGCTAGGGAATAAAGTGATAAGCCCATTGTATTTGATGTATGGTATTGAGATACCCATGGTAACTACCCATGGTATTGCATGTATGAAACCTATATAGAGGCTAGAGTCTCTCCATTGAGAGAAGTCAAGGATTATTGTATTGGAAAGCATATGGCTTGTGGAGTGATCTCCTTCCTTAAGGAGTGAATGTATGGTGTTGCCCTACCTCAAGGGTTTTGATATTAATGAAGATTTGAAGTTTTGTCTTCTATGATTTATTGGGCATATTTTCTATTTCTATATATTTTCTTGTCAGATCTATTACATAATGTGATAATCGTAACCATTAGTTCTAGTTATGTTGTATGTAGGAGCATTAGCTAGGTGTTTAACATGCATTTTTTGGCATACACGTTGCCAACACATTTTTTATTACTTTTTAGGGAGCTGGTTATATAAATATTTGTTCTTCGAGATGTACGGTGGTCGTTCTTGTAGTTGCATGACATGAGGGATTTTCTTTTCAAGCTCATTTTGAATGCAGGTGCAAAACATGTAGCATTTTTTTCAGGTAAGCAGTGTGCCCGTTCTTTTGTATGCAAGTATTTACAGCATTTATAGAATATACATTACAACCCTATAGCAATGAGATTCACAATTCAAAAAGTGGATAATATGAGAGTGCTAAAAACATTTATACAATATGTGTTATTATCGTGTGGTTTTTAGGTCTAAATTGTTTTCATATATATTTTATCTAATTCATATCTTTGAAGAAAGTAAGATGAACACTAGTAGAACATATAAAGTTAAATACAATGATAACTTTTCTAAGATGTGAATTTATGTTATATTTATTTCATTTGATTATTACATTATACAACTCTTTATTTTTTTGCTATATTTTTTATATACTCTAACTAAAAATGATTTTTTTCAATTTTCAGAAAAAAAATGTAACACTTAGAGATTCAGATCCAGGAGAACAACTGCAAAAACAAAGGTACTTTGAATATTTCTATAAAACATTTGTGCATTTGTACATTTGTTAATTTTTCAGTTTAATATTATGTAACGAGGAACTATAAACTAGAATTTGTCGAAACTAAAATATATTTAGTATATTACCTATATGTATAGAAACAAGATTCTATCTAGTAACTATGAAAATGCTATTAGAATATACTTTAAAAATGAATTTGTGATATCTGGTTTTGTCTTCACAACCCAATTCCTACTTAGTATTAATTAAAATCAGGGAAAATTTTAAAGGATAGAAAATTATCTCGAAGTTTAAAAATATTGGCGAACCTGACTAGTCCCTAATATGCAAACTATAAAATTTTTATTGATATATTTGTAAAATTATTCAAATTTATAATGATTTTATAAATAGCGTATATATAATGTTAGCGAATTTAAAGGTAAAATATTTTTATATTGTAAAATTTGGGCGAATCATTTTTATAAAAAATGGAAATTGGTGAATCTTTTTGTGGAAAAATCATGGAAAATGATCCCATCTCTGAATATTAGCCCCTAAAATTTTCCAAATTTAAAAATGTCATTTTATGCAGTGATTTATGTGCAATATTTGTGAACAAGAAAAAAAATATCAGATGTTGAACCAGTCTCAAATAAATATATTTTCAATGATGTGATGATAGACATGGATGAAGAAGTAGAGATGGAAATGAGAACAATTACAAAAGAAAATATCATAGGAGACACAACAAAAGCAGCTGGAAAAAGGTAAGAAACATAGACAGAAAGGTAGTTTTGTCCATGTTTAGCTAATTTTTATTAGATTTCTTTTTTGTTTTCATTTCCAGTTGGCACATTCGGTGCCATTGCAATTTCAATAACACAGAAAAGGATGTAATATGTACTAGAAATCAAATATAGGAACGCATATCAAGATAGGTCAATAGTAAGCCTAGATGTATTTGAATGTTTCAATGATAGACGTAGTTTTTTTCCATCTCTCATATGATTTACATGTATTTTTTTACAAATATTGCATATGTGAAAGGTTCAAGTGCACGACAAACTTCTTCTAACATATCTTTCAATCCAAAGAAAATTGCAAAAAAAAAAATTCGCACTCATCTTGCTAAAAAATATAGTTAAGTAACAAGAATTTTGTTTCCGAACTTCACAATCCACATTCATATGTTCATTATAAACATAAAATAAAGTGGAAAACCTATATCAATTTTACAACACTTACAATGACTACTTATGAAAACTAGTGCATATACGAACCCCTACAAGACTATATGTATGAAATGTAGTAGTCCAATTACAACTACCAGAACTATGGATGAAACTATGGTTTATTGTATCATTTGCAAGGAAAATTGTCGTTTTGTTTATTTCCATCGATTAAATGGTATCATACATGAAAAAAATAGGACTAAAACACATTGTTTTATAAGAGGCATGGAATTAGAGAAAGTATTTCCTGATCTACAAAAATTTTCCTATCCACAATAATGCAAAAAACAAATCAACTGCTATTGATTTGTTTTCTAGTTTGGAGATCCATGACACATTTACAACAAACCATAAAAACGTGATATGTGTATAAAATGATGGTTATCTTTATTTCCATTGTGGAGGAATCTAATGACAGTATGGTTCTCTTTAGTTGCATTATCAAGCAATCTACCAATGGTATTACTGTCAAGTTGTCAAAATCAATATGTGTTCTACGAAAAGTGCGGATATCCCTATTGCCAATAACTAGTAATATTGAATTACCATTGACTAGCCATGAGGCCGAGTGGGGTGGTGTCCGCACTTCCACACCTCCACATCTCCACATCTCCATAGATCCAATCCTAACACTACCTTCTACTTTCTACTTGAATAATTTGACCATTTTTGGTGAGATTTTTCAATTTATTGGGTGGTTGGAATTTGATTACACCTTATGGTTACCTGATATATAGCTATTAACATTGTATAAAGACAATTTTGAATGATTTTTTTTGTTCAAGTTCCATGTTTTGTACTATGCTATTTACTAACATCATATATACTCTAGTACTCTAGCATTCACATCATATAATGTTTAGCTAGCTCATTGTCCTATGTCATGTTTGACTTTTTTCAATGCAATTTCTTACATTGTTTTATTGATTTATAGAACTTGTAAATCCAATTATTAATAAAAAAAGTCAGAAAATTGTTTTCCTTCGCACATATTTTATGTTTGCAAAGAATTTTTCATCTCACATGACTTATTAAACAAATAAATAAGACAATTTAATGCTAGCGTGTAACTTTTCCTAAAGTAAGGAGCAATATCCATATATATTTAGAGAAGCACATGTTGTGGTAACAACATAGGCCTTTTTTTATTCACATCCATGGGAAATGCTTACAACACCATATTGCATATTTTCAGGAATGTGCCTTCTCTTGTCCATTCTCTTCCTCACAAAAAATGTTACTTTTTTACTCTCATGATCAATATACTCATGAGGAAGAGGTACCATTCTTGTATTGTTATCAGAACAATCCGATGCTTTAGAAATATGCATACATGGCAAGTCTATATTACAATCAGATTTTCAAAAAGTTAGACAAGTGGGAACAAATGTTGCCTGACTTATCATATTGATATTCTCTTGCTGCTACAGAGTTTTGTGGTTTTCCACGTTTGCAGATTCTTTAAGAACATATCCTAGGTGATAATTGTAATTATTTGGAGTCATCCATTGATGTTTCATTCCTTTCTTTTCATCAACATTCAGTTCAGAGGAGCATGAATGATTGCTCATAGTTTCAACTTTCGACATTTTCTCTCACTGTTTGAAATGGAATAAACATCACATTTATGATCTTGAGCATTACTAGGATTCTTCCTGGGGCTGGAAGATTCTCCATATTTACTGGTGAATGAATCCATTATTCTCCTTGTATATTCCAAATATTTAGTGCAATCCATTGTTAAGAATGTGCAATGGCTAGTAATGTTAAGTCCTAGATTTATCTTTTCCTTTATTGTATGCAAAGGTTATTGAGTTGGGGAGGTATTATTGTGAACTTATCATTTTTTTTAATTTCCACATCTAATATGCAATAGAAGGTTCAATCACGTTAGGTTGTATCAATATCTAGTACGCAGTAGTAGGTGCTCTATTGAAAATTGATGAGGAATCAAATTTCTTCTGCCATGTACCCTTGAAGTGCAAGCCATTTCCCTAGACCAACGTAGTAGATTTGTTCACAGAATCAACTAGAAGTAGTTCCTATATTTTCCACTTTGTTTCATTTGCAACCCATTTATTCACTTCCATTCTAACTTCATTCACCATGTGTGCCATTATTTGGACAATATCATGTTACATGTAGATCCATTCCACAGTTACTGTGTGGCTCTTATTGTTCCATCCCATTAAGCCCTTGAAAGTTGGGCTCGGAAAGAAGTAATTGTTTACAAGGACACCTCACCAATATTTTTTTGTTCATGTTTGTTTTGTAAATAAAGTTTTAACACTAAACTAGAGAATATGGGCATGATCTACTTTTAGTTTTCCTTCTTAATAAATATTTTTCTTTGTCATTTATTTTGTAAAATTTCCCAACCTTTTGTGGATATTCCTGGATATAATTAAGAAGAAGTGCAGTCAAGATGCAACAAATGTTGTAGATGAAGGAGGCTTTGCTCCAAACATTCGGGTGCTTCATTGAATTAAGATTGAATATTTTTTTTTTCTAAATATATCTAATTTCTATTATATGGTACAAAAGAGGTACATTTCAAAATATTCCCACCAGAATTGTTGTACTAGCCAATTCCGACAGGAAAAATGTTCAAAAAAAAAAAGGACTGCCCTGTTGGGGAAACTAGCCCAAAAATTAGACCAAGTCTCAGGAGGAGTGTTGCCCCAGATGGGGAAACCAACACATGACATTATCATCCAACATTTAAACATACTGTGGAGAGAATAAGTAAGAAAAAAAACAACTATAGAGTTGTGACTAAAAAAAGAGAGAGGCACCATGGCGCTAATCCTTCTGTGGCTTTTCATTCTGAACATCATCAGGAGGTGTCTCTTCCACATTGAAGCAACCATAATCTTCTGAGAGGTCGTCGTCCTGCTTGGACAGTTGGGGAGTCAGCTCTGGCATGGAGGTAGAGAGTGCACCTAAGGCTGTTGCATTGTCATCCTCAGCTGAACTGCTACCAATGTCGTTGCTTGAGGAATTCGCCACGGATTTTGTGGGCAAAGCCACAAATTTCTTGGGCTACTGGAGGATGGAAGGCATCATGGTGGACTTATCCATTCTTTTCTGAGACCCTGAGCCAGAGGAGATGGAAGGGGCTTCAGGGATGCACAGAGAAATGAGGGCCGACACTCTTTGATGGTCTGGTGCCCCTGTTGAATTCACATTGAGAGTGAGCTCAATAGGGAAATCCTCGAGAGGGGAAGAGGAGGACGTGTGGGCTGGCTGCGGCCTCTGCCTCAGCAGAATTTAATTCTATGGTGCCGCGACATCGAGGCGTCAGAATGCTCAGAAGAAGAGAGAGTGGAGGTGGAGTTGTAGATAAAAAAATGGCAGGAGGCCTTAAGCAGGAGAGAAGATAGGGGGTGGAGGGCCAAACACACAGTAGTGAGGTCGAACAACTGAACCGAGAGGTGAAGGGAGGAGAATGAGGAAGAGGCATCTCTGTTTCCCATGAAATAACTCAGCGAACGATGACAAGGATGACTCTAAATGCTAGAATTAAGAGTGAATATTAAAATACAACATTTTTTTCTTTCGTAATTCTTATTTTATTAAATTTATCTCATTGAAATGTAGGAGAATAAAGAAGCCATGGGATTATTAAATATTTTCATTGAGAAAGTAGGCTATACTGGAAAGGTTGGAATTTGTTTCAATTGCTAGGTTGGTATTGTCATGGATGTAACTTCTTCTGAGTTCTACACTAAGAAGGATCAAAAGTATGATTTGAAATTCAAGGAGGAGGTGGGTATCTATTTTGCATTACTAATACCAATGCAATGCATTTAGTGTGCTTGACATGTGTACTTTTTTAACATAAAATAAAATTTTCAATGCATGAAGGAACATGACCATTATCGCTCGAGTTTCACACCATTCTTTCCCTTGTAAACAAGATATGAACAAAATATGAATTAATTAGAAGGAAACCCATTAGAGAAATTATGGTATTTATTTTGATATAATTGTCTTCTTACCTTGGAATTGGATCGCTTCAGAATAATAATGGTAGCCAGAAGATATCAGGATTTGAGTTAATCAAGCTTTACAAATATTTTATTGAGGATTATCCAATAGTATCTATAGAGGACCCATTTGCTCAAGATGATTGGGCTCACTATGCACAATTTACGCCCACAATTGGGGGAAAGGTGAAAATTGTTGGGGATTACCTATTGGTGACAAATCCAAAGGTAAGTGCTTGTCATTTGACACCTTATTTCAGTTTAATCATTAAGATTTTTCATTTCCCTAGCATGTTCTTCATCATCATCTTCTTTTTTTTTCTTTTGTTTCAATTGTCATTAATATATTGTTAATTTTAGTACAATATGTTCTTTGTTGAGGACATTTACTTCTAAGATCCATATCATCCCAAATTTAATTCATTTCATTTCCATTAGGAATCACATAGTAAATGATCATATAAAGATAACTGATGAAAGAACATAGATGATAAGAGCAAAGAACACACCAAGACAATGGGAACAAGGATATGGCTCAAGCCATGGAAAAAACCCAAGATGGGGAAAACCCTTGATCAATTCATTTTATTATCAAATATAAAATATTCAGCAGAGTATGAGAGTACAAATAGATCAAGCATGACTTTCCTATAAGATGATCAATACCTCCCTCTAGATGATCAAGAAGCAGCCCAAATAGAACTTCCATTCATCCTTCAGATAGTAGAAGACATACTTTTTCCTATACAGAGTTCAACGATAGGAAAGTGACTCCAATTTTGTCTCCTAAAGAAGCTTAATTCTAAATTGACAAAATAGGTCATCAAGCTAATGATTGTGAACCCAAAGAAATCAATTCTTGAAAATATTGCAGTTCTGGTTAGGGCATATTTGAGACCTAACATATATCAACAAAGATATGTGAAGGAGCTTCAAAGGAGCTCACACTTCCTTGTATAGATAGCGGCTTAGAATGAACTAATATAGGGCTTTACAATATCCATCAATCATTAGTCCAAACCCTAAAACATATGCAACTATTACGTGAAGATTAATTCTGCTGAGACATACCTTAAGTGACCTTGAAAAGATCCCAGATTTTCTCGACCATCCTTCCCATGGGACTCACTATTCTCAAAATACCATGAGGTATGCCCAAACATGCTTTAATGGCCTTGGTCATCCTTCTAATGGATCATGTTTCATCAAAAAAGAGATTATAGGCCTTCAGCCTAACTGAAGCATACTTCTAAGAGGAAACCATCCTAATACATTCTCTATACCAACTAGAACTTCCCTCAAGACTTGTGGCTGTCCAAAAGAATCTCAAAACCCAAAGAAAATTCACCCTACATCCTCCTATCCTAAGTACTATGTTTCCTTCAACATTTCCCCAAGCGTGGATGGTTTAAATGACTTAGGAAGATGCCTCAATTTATATAAGATGGAGAGGGTGAAGAGATGCATCTATTGGACATGTTGGGCCTGTTACTCACCACTTTGTGGGTGATATTCCTAGGAGAATTTTTTCTCCATGATGGACCTCAATCGACACCCAACAACCTCCTTGTAGCCTCCTTCTAGATCATTGTGCCATTTCTCTGCCACCTGGGCTAGCAATGTGGTCCCTCACCCGTCTATATTGATCATATTTTTGAAGGTGGGCCTCTCAAATCTAAAGGTATGTCTTGTCATTTGATAATTGAGTATTGGGTTTACTTATCATGGATACTTCTGGGCATGGATTGATGGGAGGATTTAGCAGAAAAAGTGGGCTTAGTTTATGCTCTTGTCCCCTTGATTTCTTTTGGGTGTTACCCTTACATCTTAGTCCCATGTGATCTCCTTTACTGGCCATTTGGTTTTAGGGTGGTACTACTTGGAAAACCCCGACTTTGGATGCATGGTACCGCTCCTTTATCCATATATATTTCTCCCCTTCCACTCATTATACCCCAGTCATCATTTCTCCCACCTGCGTCCACATAGCCCCCATGGGTCCACATAGGATCAACCTCCCTATCCCCTTGTCCCCACCTTGGGTCCGGCCTAGAATGATGCCCCAGATGTTGAAGAAAATAAAAGAAAAAGAAAAATCATAATTGGCCACACTTAACAAGAAACTATACCACAAAATGAAAAAGATGGCTGAGAAAAAAAAAATTAGCACGTGGGAAAGAGCTAATGCATGAGCTCTGCCACTTACCCATGGTCATCACCCTAGTTCCACAGGCCCTAGATGAGCCTTCTTTTTCATTCAGGAACCCATGATTGTCCCAACCCCTAGAGGGAAATGAACCACCCTACCTAAAAGGGGGTAATCACTACCATATATTACACATCATGCTCTTCTCTTTTGAGCCCCGAGTAGTTAATTAAATAAAATTCATAAAATACAAAAGGAATATAAGGAAGGGTGGAAAATTCAAGGTTGGGGCACCTCATGTACCGCGATTTCTCCCTCCTACACATTATATACCCTGTTGTGGGATTCCCCTTATCTGGCTGCCCCTATGCTCTAATATGTGGCCTAGGATTTCCCCTCTCATTCCCCACTCCATTTCACTTACTTATCACTTGCCACCCCCATTCAAAGGATGTATCTTAGACCTACTATCCCCTTTAAGGGATGAAACCACTCAATAAGGTACATGGCTAACCCCCTTTGGAGTATGGAAACATTAGCACATGACAAAGACCACTACGGAAGGGCATGCCATTTTGAAGTGCCCACTTTGTTATCCATGATTTGTAAGCTATTTTACACGATTTCTCTAATGATTGGTTGTACTGGAAGCCTAGGGGGGACATTATATCTTATACATGATTTCACGTGGTTTCCATTTTGGTTTGGTCTCCCTATATGGGGTCCTAACCCCTAGAGGTATATATTGGCACATATAGGGTGTGCATGGAGAGCCATGGGCCTCGACAACAATAGAAAACATTCCATGGATCCTCATCGATGTTCAGAGACTATTAGCGATCTACTTTTGGGATGATGATGATGTGCTTGGTACACTATGCCCAGGAGGCTCCATAGGAGCCCCACACTCTTGGAAGATGTCCCAGGACTTGTACGATGTCATGGAATCATTCATGCCATCACTCAAGCCCTTTCAAAGGATCTACAAGTATCTTTGATTCATATGGAGACCCATGGGGTCATTTATGTGCCCCCACACCCATTGGGAGCACCACAGGTATACTACTTGGGGAACAAAGAGCCACCCCATTTTCCATCATATTTTGAGGATTTTATTCCTCATTATGGAACTTCAGGATATTATTAGGCCTTTTGAGGGCCCCATGACATGTACATATTATTATTTCCCCCCCTAAGAGGCTTATTTTTCCATTTATGAGCTATTTTGGTGGGCTTGTCACCAATAGGGGTTTTTATTGGCACACTATTTTATTAGTACGGGCTAATGTAGGTTCAAAGGATAATTCGAACTCCTAAGAGGGGAATAATTTTATGTTATCTACATTCATTTGTATCATCACTTTACTTGGGATCTCTCTATCTTTAGAGAAGTTCACATTTCTTCTTGAAGGATTATTTTGGATAAATGGATAAATTTTGATGTATGGATTTGGGCCATTTTTATCTTAGAGCTTCGTTTTCTACAAATGTGATGCTGGTTGGATATAATATATAACATTGTAAGTGAAATTTCATGATATATTTTTGTTGCTACATACTGTTGAACTCTGCTATAATTAGGGCTAATTGTTGCATGATTGGAATGTGGAATTAAGTGTCTATTTAGCTCGTTTAATGTATGGGCCATTATTAGATGAATGAAATGTCCTAGAGATTGTTTTGTCTCGATAATATTGCACCATTTGTATGAATTATAAATTCTTGAAGGTCACTTTTTCACTTTTCTTCTCTTTCCCTTGACATTGGACGAAGTTGACTTTCCAAGCCTCCTTGATCAAGATACCGAATTCTCAATCATTATAATCCTTGAATCCATATCCCCAAGGGAATTAGGCACTGGTCCATCCAAAGGGTGGTAATTTTCCTCTTCTTTCTTACCTTTTTCCCCCTTTTCCCAGGTCTAGCCCTAATAGGTCAACTAGGGCATCAATTTCCTGGGAATTCACCCGCAGGAAAACTTCGATCTCCTAGAGGCTACTGTATTGGTGGGTACCCTCACTCTCATAAAAATTTGAGGCAATTTCGACGGTGGAATCTCCAGGAACCTCAAGCCCTAGAACTAGGACCAAGCTTTTCTTAGGTATCTCCAAGGCCAGAACCTAGCAGGATCAATTTGATCTTTTGAAGAAAAATTTCTCGTTTGATCCTTTCCCCTCACTTTTTCCATGATAGGAACATCAATAGTTGCTATATTCCATCCAAGAAACTGGGTTGGGTCCACTTGGTCCCATGTGGTCTTGTTTCCTACCAAGATTAATAATCAAGGGATACTTGGGAAACCAAGTTCTTATAGGATTTAGGGATTGAGGAGTACCTCTATAAGTCATACCCTTCATACTTACCCTCTAATCCTTCTCCCTTCTCCCTAGAAGATCAAGCCCCTTTCTTTAAGAGCAAGCAAGCTCCACTCTATACATCTTCCTTGGGGAAGGGCTCTTGGGATCACTTCACACCTAGTCATTGATTTATCCTTTACAAGTGGCTTCCCAAAAACATCGGGACTCCTCACATCAGTGAAAGTATGTAAAGAGCAGGGAGTCTTAACATTGGTGATAGTGGGCTAAGCCTCCACCGTTTCCCTTAGTCTGGTAGTGGTCCTCTTAAGAACCCCTTCAGAGAAAATTTTAAGGATGGATGTCTATTTGAAAGTTTAGAAACCTTGGCGAATATTAGTAATCTATAATAGAAAAATTGTAAAATGTTTGATGATATTTTTGTAAAAGTATCTAAAATTATGATTATATTATATTAGTTTCTATAATATATTGGTGATTTTTAGGGTAAAATAATTTCATACTATAAAACTTGGGTGAATTATTTTTATAAAAAAATGTGAATTGGCGAATATTTTTTTATAGAAAAGTATAGAAAATTAGCCCACTTGCGAATATTAGCCCCTAAAATTTTCCATGAACCCCTTTAGGTCCCCTACTGGTTTGAGTGGTAATAGGTTTGACATGGAGATAAGGCCGACCTTGTTAATTTTTGTCTAGAATAATAAATTCAAAATACCACATCTACTTGTCCAAATTTGATGATATTTAGATTGATTTTGGTCCTCTCGAAAAGAGGAATACAATGTTGCAATTACCTTCCCCATAGGAGATGTCCAAAGTGGAATTCGGCCCTAGTTTCCAATTTTAACATAAATGCACATGCACTGGTGCAATGTTTTGGAAAGATGATCAATGAAAAAAATTGCAATGCTCTTTTACTAAAGGTAAATAGGATGATCCTTAATTCTGTATATTTTTTGTTGCATGACATATGATTTCTAATATTTTTTTGCAACCTATTGTAGGTGAACCAAATTGGCTATGTTACTATTAGTATTGAAGAAGTACATATGTCTAAACATGCTGGATGGGGAGTGATGACAAGCCATCACAAGTATTGATTTTATGTTGTTTTTCCAAGTCTCTTTATTTCCCTCATCTTTGCAATTTTACATTATGTGTGATAATAATGTGTATTTTTTGATGTTTCTCTCATTGTGTGTGTGCAATGGCAAAACATAAGACACATTTATTGCAGATATGGTAGTGGTCTTGGCCATGGTAATGTTCATTTTTCAGTAGTTGGTTGTTTTAAAGTGTGTAGAGAGATTAATGAATTCGAGATGTGTCAAATGTGAAACCTTCGTGTTTATGGATTCGAATGTTTAATCCTTGTTTTGTTATATACTTGAGGATTGAAGGTTTCTGGTTATCATGAAGAAATTAAGGTATAAATTCACTTCTTATCTATAAGGGTTGTGTGCCTACATCATCAGGGCCAAATCGAGATATGCGTCCCTTGCAGGTCTGAGAGACTTGCTAAATATAATTAGGTGCTTTTATAGTATGGTCTTCTGATTTTTCAAGAATTAGTTATTTGTTGTGCCTTTTATTTACAATCCTTATTGTCACCTTTGCAAATATTATGAATTGAGGATCTGGGGTCGGAAAAATTGTATGTAGGCGCAATTTTCTGCAAGCATGTAGAGCCATACTAAAGAAAAATGTTTTGGCATGTTCGAGAATGTTTTTGATGTTTAGGATGTGGGGAAATAAATAAGACATTTTTCCATTTTCAAGAATTTTTCTCTCCATTTTTTTTGGAGAGCCTCAATTACATAGGAGTTGTAAGTAATAAAGGTTATTTGTACATACCAACAATAAAGTCGAAATACCCTTTTCTTCTTGGATTCCTCAATTACTCAAATTATGTTTTTAAAAAGTTGAAGCCTACCATTCAGACCTGGACAAGGTAGCACCTAGCACTTACTTTTGACCAAATCATAAGCATGTTTTGTTTATCTCTCGTAAACAAGAGATAAACAAAATAGGCCTTAATTAGAAGGAAACCCATTAGATAAATTATGTTATTTATTTGGATATAATTGTCTTCTTACCTTGGAATTGTATCACTGCAGAATAATAATGGTAACTAGAAGATATCAAGATTTGAGCTAATCAAGTTTTATGAATCATTTATTGAGAATTATCCATTTGTATCTATAGAGTACCCATTTGATCAAGATGATTGAGCTCACTATGCACAGTTTATGACCACAATTGGGGAAAAAGGTGAAATGTTTTTGGGATTATCTATTGGTGACAAATCCAAGGGTACATGCTTGTCTTTTGACACCTGCTTTCAGTTTAACCATTGAGAGTTTTCATTGCCCAAACTTGTTCTTTATCGCCATATTCTTTTTTCTACTTTTGTTGCAATTTTCATTGATATATGCACATGTAATGGTGCAACATGTTGGAAAGGCAATTAATGAAAAATATTGCAATGTTGTTTTACTAAAGGTAAATAGATTGATCCTTAATTTTGTATATTTGTTTCTTATGTGACATATGATGTCTATTATTATTTTGCAACCTATTGTAGGTGAAAAAAATTGTTTCTATTATTGAAAGTATTGAAGCGGTAAAGATGTCCAAATGTGTCAGATGGGGAGTGATGACAAGCCATCCCAGGTATTTATTTAATGTTGTTTTTCCAAGTCTCTTTCTTTCCCTCGTTTTTTCAATTTGACATCATATGGGATATTGATGTGTATTTTTTAATGTTTCTCTCATTGTGTTTATGCAGTGGCGAAACATAAGACATTTAATTTATTGCAGGTATGGTACTAGGCTTGGCCAGGATAATGTTCATTTTTTAGTTTTGGTTTCTTTAAAGTATGTGGACAGATTAATGAGTTCAAGATGTTTTGAATGTGAAACCTTAGTGTGTATGGAGTCAAGCGTTTAATTATTTTTTTGTTATATACTTGAGGATTGAAGGTTTTTTATTATCATGAAGCAATTAAGGTGTAAATTCCCTTATGATCTATAAGGTTCATGTGTCTACATCATCATGGAAAAATCAAGACAGGTGCCCCTTGTAGGTCCGAGCAAATTTCCAAATATAATCAAGTGCTTTTATAATCCGGTATTCTGATTTTTCTGGAATAAATTATTTGTTCTGTTTTTAATTTATAGCCTTTATTATCACCTTTGCAGCTCTTATGAATTGAGGAGGAACTGGGATCGATAATAGTGTATGTAGGCACAATTTTTTGCAAGCTCATAGACCCATACTAAAGAAAAATGTTTTGTCATGTTTGAGAATGTTTTTGATGTTTAGGTTGTGGGAAATCAATAAGTTGTTTTTCCATTTTTGAGAATGTTTCTCTCTGTTTTTTTTTAGAGAACCTCGATTGTAATGGAGTTGGAAGTAATAAAGGCTATTTGTACGTACCATCAGTAAAGTTGAAATACCATTTTCTTCTTGGATTCATCAATTATTCAAATTATATTTTTTAAATTTTGAAGACAACCATTTAGGCCTGGACAAGGTAGCACCTGACACTTAATTTCGACCAAATCATAAGCATATTTTGAATTTAAATCATATTTTCTTTAGATCCAACGATGAATCCTGTGACACCAGAGACATTTAAATTACATGGAACAAGATCACGACTGTAAATGAAATGTGTATCACTCTTGAACTTAATTTAAAATGTTGTTGTGCTTTTAATAAATTCATTTCTTCAAAATGGTCCCAACATTGTGCTACATGAAAAACACCTAAAATTTCACACATAAGCTTATGTCATTATTTTGCAATAAAGAAAAACCACCTAGTGACAATGTGAAAAAAAACAAGAGCAACGACATTGCCACAATGTGGCTCTTGTTTCTTTTATGATGAAATTTTCCAACCCACTGACATACATTATTTATTATATGTTTTCTTTTTCTTTCCATTTGTTTTCACAAGTTATTTACAACTTGATATTTTTAGCATGTAACTTAGTTAGCACGATTGTGCCTAAGATTTTCCCGAAGGTAGAATGTTAAGTTTTTAAGGTGTTCTTTTCTATGGTGACATTTTATTTTCTTTGTTTATACAGGTCATCTAGCCACATGGTGGCCATTATCGCCATAATGAAGAAAACTTGTTCGAGTTTCTTGCTTTTCTGGAGAAAAATGGTAGACATTGATGATGTTGAGGTATATGTTGTATAAATATTTTATATTTTAGTTTATTTTATATTTTGTTCATCATCTTTCATGCCTTATACTCTGCATTGTGTCTTATTTCATTTTCAGAAGAGGAAATCAATATTGTTGGTAAGAAGAAAAAAATGAAGAATGAGGAGAACAATAACACTGGAGTGATAAATGTAGAAAGAGAGAGAGAAGAGAACCGCACTAGTGATATGCTTAAAGCCAATATCCTGCATGAGACACACACATACAAATTGATGGTCAAATATTTAGATTTTGTGAATTCACCTGCAATGCCTTGGGAACGTTTTGAAGTGATGAAATAATATTTCATGTGTAAATTGTAGTCCAACCAATATTAAGTTGGAAAATCATATCGTATTTTATATAATGTAATTTATGTGGTTGAAATTATTTATAACTGCACTTTATATTATTTAGTATTGTAATTAACATATGTAACTTTTTCTTTTCATATTAGATGAACACGCACATTGTATGACATTTTTTTTTAATTTAGTTGCAAAATCATACTAATTAATTTATGTTGATAAATAATGAACACATAAAATCAATGTAAAACTACTAAATTAGCAGTTTATATTATTAATGATGAACAAAAATAAAATGAATATATGGCTAAATCAGTCATTTATAATGATTATTAATGAAATTGAATGAAATGAACATAAACTATGTTGAATTCTTAGTTAAACTGAGAGGGGGGGGGGGGGGTGAATCAGTTTAACACATACATGAGCCTTTTAAAATTTTCATCAGCTTATTTACAACTTACTTTTATGACCAAACTTAATATATGAACAGTCTTAATAAGTTGCAGCAAGTATTAATGTGACATCAACCTTGTTATGAGAGCAACAAACGTTAAGCAGATTTGGTAAGTCCTCTTAGCACACAGGCAACACAGATAGAGATATCAGATATAATTGGAAACCCATAAAGGGAGAAAACCACATATTATTATTTTTGTGATGTAAAGGCAAGCTCCAACTCCCTCTCACCACTGTTTTTCTGCAGGCACCAACCTACAGGAGGCTCCAACCTCAGTCAGCTACAACTGATAGCTATCAAGCTTCAACTTGATAGGGAAGCTCCAACTTCCTCAATTTATCAAAAGAAATGTTTGTTGATTTACCTCAAATATCATCTCTATTCTGTAGTATCTCTTTATGCTTCTTTCTTCCTTATCTTCTCTGCCTCAATTTTCCAAACTCTGCATTCTCTATTCTCATTCTCTCTAACCCCCCTATGCATATCAAGATGATATTACTTATAGATATTTTCTTATGACTGTCTGTATTCCTCAGGGAATTTTGAAATAGATGGCCATACCCCTTAGTCTTCTGCCTTCTCATTTCTTTTCCAACTTACTCAAAAATATAACTGTAGGTACCAATTTAACATTATAGTGGTATATTTGTTCTCTTCTGGAGACTTGCCAATGCATCACAACAATATAAATTAAAATCATTTACATTTAATTACAATGAAAACTCTAGCTCACTCATTCAACCTCTTGGCTCGCTGCGCATTTGTCTTTTCTTTGACTGTGTCTTTATCCCTTTCGGCTCTGTTTGTTTTCTTGTTCACTGTCGCAGGGTAACGGCCATATTCCATACATATGTAACTGTTCTTTTTATATCAGGCTAATTGATTCTCGGCATTATACAAATAATAAAATGTTTTAACTTGTTCCCTTACGGTCCCACTTGCCAAACTTGTTCTATCATCTGATGCAATGCATTACTGTCCACATATTGGAAATATGTATGAATTGTTTTGTATCATATATGTTCCACGGTGCTTTCCTTTCCTCTTTAACTTTGGATTAATTAACTTGGAGCAAAATTGTTCTTAGTCTTATCTTTGGATGGACCCCACATGCCAACTATATTCCACTCCTGTATTTCAATCGCAATCGCAACATTCATAATACTCCTGTGATTTGGTCTTTTGATTTCCGCCGATGCGATGAATCTCTTTTCGAGTTCTTCCGATTGTGATTAATTGCAATCGCAATCTTTTAATATAGTGCTCCGACGTTCTGCTTCTTTCCGATGCGATGGCCTATTTTAATGCCAGAATTTAAACATGTTTGAATCATAGTTCATATACCCATTGGGTCCGGAACTCAATCGCAATCACAATCTTTTAATATAGTGCTCCGACATTCTAATTCTTTCCGATGCAATTAGGCTGGAACTCAAACCTATAAAGTCACAGTTTATACGCCCATTGGGTCCGGAACTCAATCACAATCGCAATTTTCAGTTGCATGTTCCGATATAATTATGCTCTGATGCTCCGATGTGATTGGGTGAGGGTCCCACTAGCTATCAAATCTCCGGAACTTAAACATATATAAATCGTTGTTTAAACCATATCGGGTCCGGAACTTCAATCGCAATCGCAACTTCTATTGTCATGCTTCACTGCCACACTTTTCTCTGATGCGATGTAACACTGTTATGCCGGAACTCAAACATATATTAATCATGATTTATAGACCCATCGGGTCCGGGCTTCAATCGCAATTGCAACTTTCTGTTCATATGATCCGATGTCACCTTTTTCGATGCGATTGATAAGGGTCCCACCATATGGTACTTTTCCTTTGATAGAACCTTTGGTTCTTTAGATCTTGCGCTATATATATATATATATATATGCTTTGTATTGTAGTCCTGGTCCTTTGTGTATAAACCACTCCATATAAATATATATATATATATATATATGCCTTGGACCTTTGTGTATAAGGTGCAACCTAAATAAGGCGCTGCATATATATAGGCGTCTGCTTCCATTTTAATGTATCCTCCAGCTGGGTAATGATTCTCGGAATTTTCTGTAGATGGGGTCCCACCTTATGATACTTCGTATATAGTGCACTGCACACACACACACACACATATATATATATATATATATATATATATATATATACTTTGCTCTTCCTTAAAAAAAGGCACTATACTTATATAAAGTCTTGCATATATATATATATATATATATATATATATATATATATATATATATATGTATGTGTACTTTGTCGCTTCGGTCTTTAGTGAATCTTCCGGCGGGGGTAGTGATTCTCGGAATTTATGTGGGGTCCGGGGGTATCACACTATATAATGTTGATCTTGATCCAACGTTATAGATTTTGGACTTAGACATAAGTCCGAAACTTAATATATATATATATATATATATATATATATATATATATATATATATATATATATGTATGTATGTATGTATATAGATATATATATATATATATATGTATATGTGTATATATATATATATATGTGTGTGTGTGTGTGTGTGTGTGTATATATATATATATATAACCTCTCGGGTTCCTTTTCAATAAAGTCTGGTCTTGATGCTTTTTGATAACGGCTCTGCCTCTGCCTCTGCCTCTGCCTTTCTGCCTCTGCCTTCGTTGCCTCTGCCTCTGCCTTCGCTGTGACTCTGCTGCTTGACCTTTTCATCTCAACCATTTCATCTCGACCTCTGCCTCCACTGCTCTCTGTAAATATTACCTGCTGTCTTCTACTGTTGTCCTTCGTCTGTCTCTGCATCTGCTGCCTTCTTTACCATCAATGACAATATTTCCAACAAACTACTGAATCAGTCGTTTATATAATGAATATGAAGCTACAAAAAATAAATAAATGACTATTGTACATGATAAATTTGTAATTACAAATAATGACTACATTTTTCATATATACGACTATTAGTAGCTAATTTATAGCATCTTATAACATGATTGAAATTTAATCATATTTCTTTGGTCATTAATTGATTTCAAACGATGACTAAAATTTGCATATATATGACTATTAGTAGCTAATTTACAATATCTTATAACACGACCAATATTTTGGTCATATTTCTTTGAAAATTAATTGATTTATTTGGGTGATCATAAAGTAATATATTTTGTTATATATCTGGTCATTAATTGTAGCAATTAATGACCAAATTTATGACTAAATATACTACTATACGATAAAATTGAGACAACTAAATAATGACTAATTTAAAAACGACTAAAAGTTGGTCACGTTATAAGATACTGTAAATTAGCTAATATTGGTCACCGACTGAAAAATGGTCGTTTATATGAAAATTTTAGTCATTTTTTTAGCAACTAATTAGCAATTTTTTTTATTTTTTTTAATTTGTATGGCTAGAGGAATCGGCAACGACGGAGGTATCGTACTCACGTAACACGGGGTCGAATCCCCCAGGCTACCACTATAACCCCTAGGGGAGGGATCGCAGGGCCCGCACACACGCCTCCCAGGTAATCAACTCAGCCTTTTGGGCATCACGGTCGGGGATTGAACTTTTGACCTGCATATCAGCACGAACGCCTTAACAAACGTCCGCTGGCCATTAGACCAAGCCCCACGGGCTTCAAAGGTAGTGGGCTTGGCCCGGTTTAGACTAACTACTCGCACGACGAGCTACGACCTTGTTCGAGATCGAACACAAGACCGGTCCGTCATTACGAGGCCTAATTTACCACTACGCTGCCTCCCCGACCTTAACTAATTAGCAATTTTGTACTAGTGATATGTTTGTAATTTCTAGCATGTAACTTTTCCTAAATGGGAGAACAAGATCAGTCTGTTTGCAATTGTATAATTTGATTAAATTAAAAAAATAAAGCAAATACTTTCACACATAAAATTTACAGTAAACCATCAAAACATGAATTTACATATACAATTATGATTCTCTTTTTTTGCATTGTCGAGGAATCTAATGATAGTGTGGTTATCTTTAGTTGTATTATCAAGCTATCTACTAACGGTATTCTATATATGGTATTATTGTCGAGTTGTAAAAATAAAAAAGTGTGCTACAGAAAGTGTGGATATCCTTGTTACTAGTAAATGGTAATATTGAATTCCTATTGACTATTGGCGAGGGGTGGGGGGAATTTTCACTTTCGCTCCTCCGCATTTCTGCAGTTTCAATCTTAAAAGCACCTTCTACATCTGCTTGATGAATTTGACCATTACCAGAGAGATTTTTCAGTTTTTTGGATGGTAGGGATCTGATTTCATCTTGTGGTTGCATGATCTATAGCTATTAACATTGTATAAAGACACATTTCAATGAATTTTTTTGTTTAAGTTCCATGCTTTGTACTATGTTATTTACTAACATTATATATACTCTAACATTCATAGTAATGTGTAGCTAGCTCATTGTGCTATGTCATATATGCTTTTTTGTAATGTGATTTCTTAAATTGTTATATTCATTTATCAAGTTTGCAAATACTACAATTAGTAAAAAAATATTAGAAAACATATTTCCTTTGAACAATTTATGTTTGCATAGGCTTTTCCATTGCATGTGACTTTTTAAACAAAATAGTAAGACAAATTAATGCTAGCATGCAAATTTTCCTAATGAAAGGAACAATATATGTTTGTTTGTAATTGGTAGCATGTAAATTTTCCTAAAGGAGAGAACAAGACCTGTTGGTTTGTAATTGTACAATTTGATTAGATTAACAAATGAAAGAAAACACTTTCTCACGTAACATTTACATTAGTCTAATGATCCAATTTGGCATAATTTAGAAAAGTTATGTTCCATGAACATTATCAGAGTATAGGTGATGCAATGTTATTGAACTATTCTACTATATGTTTTGAAAAAGTATTTGTTTTATTGTGTCAAGAAATTTGCAACAAATAACCTTTAACATATACTGAATTTGAAAATTGGCTGAGAAAGTAGCAAAATTTGGTAACAATTTCTTTATTAATCAACGATAGTTCCTAGAGGTTGGCACTTCTACTGATTGTCTTGCGAGAATGGAGTTCTGATTTCTCCATTTATTTTTTACAAGAGCTCTTCTAATTGTGTTCTTATGGCTTCCATTTCATCTTCCCACAACTAAATCATTTGATGAAGTTCCTATATGATATTCATTAGTGTTAAGATATCTTGTCTGAGCATTAAGATATCTTGGATGACTACATATAACTATTCCTAGATGCTTCTTTCGTTTGTCTCATTGTTGGTATTACAATAGTAAGAAATAAATAATGGTATTCACAGTGGCAGATAATTCCTCCACCCCCCCCCCCCCTCATTCGGCTTACTAGTTCTCTAGAACTGCAGTGATAAAGTTTAGTGTAACTCTAACTCCAAGTTAATAATTCCAAGAATATCACAATCGTCTTTAAAATTTGTCACAAATTTTCCATTTAAAGTAATTTTGGCATAAAACAAAAACAATTTCAGAAGGCACTTCACTAGAAAAAGTTTTTCGACAACAATGATACCAACAAGAATTAGAAAATTGAAAAATAATTGAAAAATGATAAATCAAATCCTAATAACACTTTTCAGTTTAAGAAGAAATGAATAAAATCAGTTTCCTATATCTTTTAGAAACGATTTCAGTGCTAACGGGCCTACAACAAGATTCGGGAAATTCAAAAAACAATAGACATATGATAAATCAAACCTTAATAATGGCTATTAGTTTTAGAAAAACCAAAGAAAATTTCTTTCCTAGAGCTTTTGGAAACCAATTCAGATCCAAAAATCCTACGTATAAAGTGTCAGAGGCCATAAGTAATCTAAAAAATGAATTAACATTAAATTTATGAAAGGAAATTTAATTACTATCGATTTTAGTGGTATTCATTAACCATTGATTGTCATCAATTTGGCTAGTATCGATTTTCCTGATCTGCAATAAAAAAAATGCTATTACGACATCGCTTATAATAAACCATATCCATTTTTCTTAAATTCCACCTCGAGATAGTCCAATTCACAGGATTGTGTTTCATGATTGGTATGTTTGGCACACTTTAGAAATCGATATCAATATACTATTTTATTAATAGCATAATTATCATTCTATTTTGTTTTATGTAACAATACAATGTCACTTAAACATTTATTTTATTGCATTGGGTTACCTCTTATTTATGGAAATGTTATATTCCATATTAGTTCGAACATGATATTCGATATAGCTTAATCCTATGATTAACTAAAACTCCCATGCCAATAAGTACAAGTATTTTCGGAATTTATTGTATCAATCAATGCATATTCAAGACATCGTTCGAGTGTTCATTAACATTTAATATGTTAGATTATTTCATTACCAACCAATGTTTTACCATCAAAATAGAGTGAGCGAACCTTGGTATTGATGTTTCTTGAATATTAAGTGCATTAGTGATTTCATAGTTGTGAATTGAACACCTACTATCCAATATTAAATTAAATGTTTTTTTATTCCATGTGAGGAATAAGTGTTGTATGGGAGAACAGGTATGCGGAGCAAGTAACACAAAAAAAAAATTTGCAATGTTTCACACTTCCACATACATTGTCCCTCCACACAATTCTTTTGCACACTTTCGTTTTGCACAATACTACACATAAATAAGTTAATTATTAGTTTGGATTTATAAAAATTGGGGCATGAAAAGTTTGTTTTACGTGTATATCAGATGAATAATAAGTGTATACGATTAACTATCTCTGTGAGCCAATTTCATATTCTGACTCGATATGGTTTCTATTGTTTCACGTTAGGATAAAAACTAGTATTTTAAAACTATTATCATCTTTTATAATTTTTTAATATTAGTATAAATTTTAGATTTTTTGTGTGTGACGAGTGTGTGAACCAAGTAACAACTATCCACACATAAACACTGGAGATTTTGGTATACCTAGAAATGGTATGTAGAGGAGTTTGTGTCCCTTTCTCTGCACACGAATTCTTGACACACACTTTCTATTGCACTCCCTGCACACATTTTATGTTGCACTCCCCGCACAACTTTTCTCTACACATGAAAATATAGCTTATTATCCTCATAGCATAGCTTGTCTATGTACCTTGGTATAAGTTCATATTCCTAAGAATATATCTCAATGGTAAGGTGAACCATTTGATCTTATTAATGGGGATGTCGAAGCATTGTGTAGGGAAATAGATTGCATCCTCATCCAAGATTGATCAACAATAGGTCAACTGCAGAATCAATATATACTATTATGGGAAATAAAAATCCATTTTTGGCATGCTTACTTACTCCATATTATCGATTAATGTAAATATTTGACCTTTTTAATGTCTGAGGATTCTATGAAAGGATTCCTATTGTATTATTCCACACAAAGGGGGAATTAAAGTATTGAACCATCAACAAAAGTATCCCTCACACAAGATTGCATTCAACTTACTTTGAGTGAAATGCACTTAGCATTAAAATGAAGTGTTTGAGTTTTAAAAAAATTCTAGGAAATAAATTAATCAACTAATTATCCCTTTTGGCTTATTAATGTGTGTGAGGAATAAGTGTTGTGTGGGAAAACGAGTGTGCATATAAAGGAACATAAAATTTCCTGTATACTGTCCCATATATCTGTATATATTTCCACACACTACATATTAATCAATTAATTATTAATTTGGGATTATTAAGGTTTTGCGCATGAAAATTTTGGGTTACGTGAATACTAAGTGAATTTGTGATTTCACATTTGTCAACTAAATATTTATATTAAATGAAGTATATTTTTAATGTGTATGAGAAATAAGTGTTGTGGCGGAAAACAGGTGTTCGGATCCAAAAACATAAAGTTTCTTTAGCAATATTCCATGTGTCTGCATACATTCTGGAAAGAAACATATTAATGAATTAATTAGCATTTTTGGGCATAAATAGGGCATCATTCAAATTCTTAATAGAATTTAATTTGAAACATTGTGTAATGTTCATTGTTCATCAAGATTCGTTGCTAGTATCCATTCTAACAAATTGAAAATATATGCACAAGAGGGATATATGCAGGAGAACCTTTATTCGTCTACACTCATAACTCCACATAGGCTCTCCCTCTACGCACTTCTTTTGGATTTTTTAAAATGTAAAATTTCATGGTATTTGACACACATATTTTCCCATTCTACAACAACGTTTCGAAAAAATGTCACATAAGATCAATCAACTTCTCGCGCTCCACACATATTCCCCCTCAATACACTTATTTCTACACACTATAAATCAACAATTTTTACGTTATTTGATACACATAAACTCTTTTTCGGCAACAAAATTTTTATTGGTAAAACACATCTAGCAATTAATTTATCTTTGCAGATAATCGAATGCCTTGATTCTTCTATTGCAAAAGTAATAAGTTCCTTCAATTATATAATTCCAATGAACATGACAATTGGTGTTATGTAGCCCTATAGAAATTTGATATACATTTAGCTAAACTTAGATAGAGCTACCTTTTTGTCTCTTTTTCTTATTTGTTTTATGCTTCTTTCACTTTGTCTCCTATGATATGTGCTTCTGTAATTGTGCTCACATTATTTTAATAATTAAATGGTTATTTCTCACATTACAATTTGCGGAGTGTGGACATGTAGGAGTGCGGAGGAAGCACAATAGAAGTTTCCTCTGCACTCTGCATATATTAATTAGATGTTTTTGGCTTTTCCCAAAATTTAATAATACAATTTATCAAACAATTTGTTTGTTTAATTAAGTAAATTGATTTAATATAGTGAAATAAACATGTTTTGAAAACTATTTATCCAATATCCGTTTGTGCATTTTGACATTCCTTTCAATTCACCAAAAGGAAGTGATTTCTCATTGAACCTAAGGACAACAACCTACATTCCATCATGGTGTTGTGAGATATGCTAAATAAAAATATCTTTAATGCATTAAGATTTAAATCCTAAAAATGAATTCTAACACATGGGGATTGGATACCTTGTCCTAAAGAAACAAAACAATCGTCTCATCAAATTTTAAATAAAAAGAAATGAAAATAAAGAAAAAAGAATATCTTGATAAATCGACAACATTGGAAGAATTTGTATATGAATCTAACTATCCATTTATGAAAAAAAAAAATACATTTTCAAGAACTTGAAAATTTTTTACTAGTCTCACACTTACCATATTTATTGGGTAGTATCTAATTAGCAAAAAAAATTACAAATTGTAAAAAATTGCTTCATTTCCAAAAAAGGAAAATAAACATAAGACTCAAAAAACTTTCAAGATTAGTACACAACAAAGAGGTATTAAATATTAAGGGTAGTTATCGAATAATATTCTCTCGTCCCCAACCTGGTGATTGGTAGAGGCTGAAACACAATGTACATATTTCTCCATGTGAGCCAATCTACCTTCAAATTGATTCAGTTTTTCCTGTAGACGTCCCTGGCCCCTTTTTAGATTTTCTATTATGTGTTGCATCTGCCACTGGTTTCATTGGAGATCATTAATGAATGAGATTATTATATTCTGGTCATCATGTTTGTTTCTTACGAGTTGTTCCAAAAGCATCTTGAGATATCCAAGATCATTGCCAAAGTTTTATTGATCAGATGTAGGGTCATTAAAATTAGGTATATTGATAGGGATATGATATATATCCTCTCCCCAACCAATGCTCTCTAGGTGACGTTGGCTTGAATCTCCTCGTTCACCAACGCTACGCTTAAATTTGCCTCGTTCACGTGGCATATTGTATTTCACTAGAATACAAAAGTATTCGAATACAATAATTCTATGGATAAGCTAAACTAAAAAAACATTTTATGTTAAATAAAACACCAACCCAACCGATAAAAAAAACAACACACATAGTCTTGCAGTACAATGAACTAGGACGCAATCCAAAAAGAAACTATCTAAATGAATAATGACACACCGTAAAAGAAAAGTTATAGAACCCCCAAGAAGCCAGTCAAAATAAAGACACACAACCATAAATCCAATGTCCTAGAATTTTCTAGTCAGGCCACACCTATGTGAATGGAGTTATTGAGTTGGTAATCCAAAAAGGGGTTGGTGCACAATTCACGACATGCCCTCTGACAAACAACATAATAACATACTATCAAAATTTCATAATAAGAAATGTTTAATTCCCATGGGTAAAATGTATCTATATACCTATTTTTAATTCATTGGTTATACCCTATGTTAATGTAGATCACCACAGATTTAGTCGTTCCGTTGATCCAGGTGTAAACACTTATTTTCCCCATCTTTCTATAAACAAAAAAATATTTCCCTAATTTAATTTGTGCATTTCTCTGTTCCTTGCGTGTTTTCTATTCCTTTCTATATGTCTCCTGCGATATCTGCTTCTGCAATTGTGCCTATGTTATTTTAATAATGAAATGGTTATGCCTCACATTTCAATTTTCAGAGTGCAAAGATGTGAGACTACCGAGGAAACACAATAAAATATTCATCTTCACTCTACACACATCATTTAGATGTTTTGGATTTTCCCCAAAATCTATTTCACTAATTTTAAAATATTTCCCTAATTTAATTTTCGTATTTCTCTATTTCTTGCCTATTTTTTGCTCCTTTCGCTATGTCTCCTGCGATATCTACTTCTGTAATTTTGCTCGCATTATTTTAATAATGAAATGGTTATGCCTCACATTATAATTTTCAGAGTGTGGATATGCAGAAATACGGATAAAACACAATTAAATCTTCCTCCGCACTCCACACATATCATTTAGATATTTTGGGGCTTTTTTCCAAAATTTAATAATACAAATCATCAAACTATTTATTTATTTGGTCAAGTCATGAGATAACTTCACAAAACTGAATTATATTTTTCATTGAGGGTGCACAAAAATATATACATGGAGGGAGAGACTCTTGGGATTCATCTCCCAATGTCTCTTCATCTTCCACCTCTCCTTATTTTCTATTTACACTATTGTACAATTTCACCCAATCCCTAGGATTAGGTGTCAACATTCCCCCCCTTAATCTGAAGGGATGTTGGTGAGTCCAAGCATCGTTATGAATATTTCAAAGTTTTATCTTCCAAGTGATTCGATGAAGATGTATGTAATATGCTAATTTGTGAATAATAGCGTAGATGGATAGTCTTGGCCTCAACATGATGTCAAATCATATGGTATTTTTTATTGTTGTGCTTCGTTTGATCATGGAACTTTTGGATCTTAGAAAATTTATTGCAGAAGTGTTGTCGATCATGAGTGGAGTTTAATGCACTTGTTTCTCTTGCAAATGTTCCAGAATTTTCCTTAGCCACACAATTTCCTTTGTTTCTTCAGTTGTTGCCACATATTCTGCCCCAATTGTGGAATATGTTGGAACTGATTGTTTGTGTGATCTCCAGGAGACATATCATGACCCAAGACTCATATTATAACCTGAAGTAGATACTCGAGTTTCTTTTCCTCTATCAAAGTCTGAATCAGAGTATCCAATAAATCTGAAGTCACCCACATGTGTATACTTGAGTCAAAATTCTTGAGTCCCCTTCACATACTTTAGAACTCTTTTTACAGCAAACCAATGTCTCTCATAGGGATTTTGAGAGGATTCCAACATCAAATGAAATTTTCGATCTGGTAGTATTCATGTAGTTGAGACTTCCTACAAGTTGTGTATACTTTGTTGCATCCTTAAATTCTTTTCCTTTAATAGATATGAGCTTCAAGTTATGTTCCATTGGAGTAGTCAAAGGATTGCACTCAACCATGCCAAACATGTTCTATACATCTCCAATGTACTTATTCTAAGAGAGGAATATAAAGTTAGGATGTTGAGTTACTTCAATACCAATATATTAGTGAACATATCCCAAATTAGTCATTTCAAAACATTTCCTCAATCCCTTCTTTATGGATGCAATATAAATCCCATTGTTCCCTACCATTAAATGATTGTCTACATTCACCACAATATATACAATTGTTTTTTCAAATTTCTTGACAAACAAAGTTGCATCATCAAGATCATAATGTTTGAAGTTAAGTTTCAGAAGATGCTTAGTTAACTTCTCATACTAGGCTCGTAGTGCTTGCTTGAGGCCAAATAAGGATTTTACAATCTTGCATACTTTGTGTTCTTGGACCTTCACAACAAATCCTTCTGGATGGGACATAAAAACATTATCCTTTAGATATCCATTCAAGATAACAACTTTTACATCCATCTAATGGAATTTCCAACCGTTTTGAACTACCAAGGAAAAGAGTGTCCAGATGATAGCCCATTTCTTTTGTGGGGGGGAATTATCCTCATAATCGATCCCTTCTTTCTGCGCAAAACCTTTTTCCACAGTCCTGGATTCATGCTTGTCAAGTGAGCCATCAGCTTTGTACTTGTTCTTTAAGACCCACTTGCAGCCAATTGGTTTGGTTCCTAATGGAGGATTAACCAGTTTCCAAGTTCCATTCTTTATCAAGGCATCATATTCTTTCTGCATTGCTTCATTCCATTCATCATGAGAAGCGACTTCTTTGAAGGAAGTTTGTTCAAAATCTATAGACAAATTCAGTTCACAATTATAGAAACATCCATATCAATAGGTGAATCAGAATCATATAAATCACCTCCATTTTTCCCGGTGGAAATTGTTTTTCCTGTCTTTCCAACCTCATCAGGATGAAAATTTTCAAGTGTATTTGTCAGCCATTTTGGAGGACCTTTATGAGATGGCCTAGGATGCTCAATTGATTAAGTTGGCACTGAATCAAAATTCAATCTCTCAATTTTTCCAATCACATCACTCAAAGTATCATTCGTAGTTGGAGCTTCATGTGGGGGAGAGAGTGCTTTAGAATAATATTCCATAGATTGATCCAGTATAGGAATCCCCCTTCAAGATGTAGAATCTGATTATCAAATTATTGAAATGACTTTGCATGCCTGAATTTATCCAAGCGATCAAGTTTTCACTCAAAAATATTGTCAGTCTTGGAATATTCAAGAATTATGACATCTATATATACTACAAAATTCTTATTAACTTCATCAAAGAGATGATATGCTTTGGAGGTATTTGAATACCCGAAGAAGATACAATTTCGACTCCTTGCACCAAGTTTTTTCTTTGTTCCTTAGGCATCAAGCCTATAACAGGTGGAACCAAAGACACTGAGATGCTTTACCAAAGAAATGTGGCCATGCCACAATTCATAAATATTCTTGTTTCTAATTGTATTAGAAGGACACATATTCTTTATATACACAATATATAGAACTACATCAGCCCAAAACATCAATTTCACATTCTTGAAAAACATCTTGGAACACACCATATTTAAAATTTTCATGTTCATTCTTTCAGCTACTCAGTTATGTTGGGGATTGTAAGGCACAGTTGTTTGAGATTTTATCCCATGTTGGATAAGATAGTTTTAAAATTCATTTGAAGTGTATTATTTTCCATTATCAGTGCGTATAGAGCCAATATGATTTTGTGCATCATTTTCAATCCATGAATGAAAGTTCTTGAATGTTTGAAAAACATCATATTTGTTCATTAATAAGTAAACCCAACACATTCTGATGTAGTCATCAATAAATGTCATCATACATTTATTTCCATTTTCAAAAGGAACAAGCATGGGAACACATAAATCTAAATGAATGAGTTCAATTTTTCTATGTGCTCTGAAATGTGAATCATGAAAAGATCGTTTGCTATGCTTTCCTAGAATACAAGCATCACATTACTTAAGTTTCCTAGGAATTGTAGGCAAATCAATAACACCATTTTTCTTCAACAATCGAAGGTTGTCATATTTCAAGTATCCAAATATAGCATGCCATAAAATACTTGATGGAAATGTACCTTCCTCATAGTGAGAACTAAATTCAAAGTTTTGTGCATGAGAAGAGGTACCTTGCAGCTTTAGAAATCTTTCTTCTTATATCCCCGTCATGACAAGTGAGCGATATGATTCTTTTCTAACCTCAACCTTTCCATCAAACATAAGAATGGAGTGCCATTGCTGGCGGATGTGGACCAAAGACAACAAGTTTCTTCTCAACTATGCAAGGTATAGGACCTCATGTACAAGATAGTCTGGAAGACCAGGTAATTTAAGCCTGATTGTGCCTAGCCCTGATGGCTTGAGTTTTGATTTTTCTGCAAAGTATACTGCTCCATAAACCTTTTCAGTAAACTATTCAAAATAATATTTTCTAAAAGTCATGTGGAATTTTTCTTCTGAATCAAGCAACCAATCATTTTCCCAAGAAGCAAGTGAAGCACTAAACAAGTCTTCAGTATGATTTGAAAGGACTGTATTAGTTTTGTTGTGCTAAGTTTCTTTTCAGTTTATAAACATGTGCATACTTGTATCATTAGTTTGCTTAAGTATTTAGGATTTTAACCATGAATTGTAGATGATTTTAGTGAATTGGAAGCATGAAAATAAGCACAAATATCATTGAACAACAGTTTAAAACAGAGAAATAAGTCACCACATAAAATTTACACAGTAGGCATGATGAAGCAGTTCACCCCTCTTGTGCTACATCTATTGGTCCAGCTCCCAATGGCATGTCCATCTTTCATTATGCTCAAAATTTTGCAAATACATGTAGTTACAGGCCTCTAGTGGATGTTTTCTCTACACCAATGGCTCCAAAAGGCTCCAATTAATCAAGAATGACTCTTCATTCACTATGAATGGGAAAAAATTGAGTCTCGTACTCATTTTCCTAGTTACACCTAGAAAAACTCCACTAAAAGTGGAGGACTCCACTTAACTGGAGTCTAAATAGCCAACTCCACCCAAATTTAGGCACGCTGCCAGAAATCCGCCAGTACTAACCGTGGCATTTAAATTGACTGTCAGGAATTTGGACACATGTCATCCCACCCCGCAGTTACAGTTATGGTTGGCAGAACCTATAGTAATAACCGTGGATAAGGTTTATCCGCGGGTTTGATGGTGGGTTAGAGAAAACCGTCGGCGGAAAACGTTGGCATTAAACCCATGCCATGTGACAACACAAATGGTTCCAGAGATAACGGTTGCGGTTGACCTAAACTGCGCGGAGTTATATGTTTGATGTTTTTTATGTGACCACGATCGCAGGGACCGCTAGTGGGTTGGGACCACCGGCGGTCCCCAACCCCGAACGTCAATACATTGAAACATAAATTAAACTCGACTACCATTCATGTTAAGAACTTCTTGTAGCTTGAGTGGTGGATACTTATGTGTGCATGTCAGAGGTCGCAGGGTCAAACCCTGTATATCTCTCCCAAAAATTTTAACATGCCATATGGGGGACATGTGGTAGCCTCAGGGCTGGCCACGTGCCACCCCCTGATTGGCCCAAAAATAACAACGTACAACCATTCATCAAATAAAACAGTGCCACTTGTCATCCACTGATTGGCCCGGAGAAAAGGAATATTCTTTGAAATATTCCTTTTTGCTGACTGTAGATCCACCCTGTTGACTAGGCATCCCAGTCAACCCTGTCGCAAATTTTACCTATTTGGGATTTCGATAAGAATGCAATATCTCCATAATACGACATTGATTTTTCAAACCATTCGCAGCGCTAGAATCAGGAAGACGAGATATACGCAACCATCCTGGTTTCAACCCAATCCTATAATTTTTAATTTTGAGAAAAATTTATGAACTCTTGATCACTCCTCCCCATTGGGTAGCTTTTGGTCCCCAAAATACTTGATTACCTGTTCAGTAGATGAGGGTACAACTCCCTCACCTTTCCAACCTCCATCCACTTTTCCTTTCTTGTTTTAGTTCCTTTGAGCCCAACTCGAAGGTAGTCAACACTTCCCCTCTTGGATGCTCTTGTCCTCCTGTCAAGAATTGTATCTTCCTTGAGCTCATCCAGAAATTCTGGCGAGAAATATTCAATAGAAGGTAGTTGAACATCAATTCCTTGATCATCGATTAATGGTGGCTCATACAAACGTAAGTTTTCAACATTAACAACTAAATACATTTGCATATATGAAGGCAAGTCAAGTTAAAATGCATTGTTACCAAATTTCTTTATGATATTGAGTGGACCATAGAAAATGGGTTTGAGATTTTTACCTTCCCCTTGCATCCTTTGTTTTCTAATGTGCAACCATACCTCACCTCCCTCTTGAAACTTGTGATCAACTCTATGTTTGTCATGCCTCTCTTTGTATTTTCTTTGACTTTTCTCAAGATGTTCTTGAACTTTTTGATGTATAATTTGAATTTCTCTATGAACTTTCGAGCCTTATCAATATCACTATGGCCATCTATTGCAACATACTTCCCAAAGATGAAGTCTAATGGCGATTTAGGCAAATACCCAGAGCATACTTCAGAAGTTGATGTTTGAGTTAAAGAGTGTTTTTCCCTGTTTTAAGTGTGTTGAATGTAATGCAGTTGCTCATCCCACAACTTAGGATGTTTGCTGCAATATCCTCTCAATAGATGCACAACGGTTCTGTTCACCACCTTTATTTGTCCATCAGTTTGCGGATGAAAACAAGTACTCTTTTTCAATTTTGTGTCCATCATACTCGATAGATTTGACCAAAAATTTCGAATGAACCTAGAATCCCTGTCACTAACAATAGAAGTTGGCAATCCAAAATGAACCCAAACATTTTGAAAATAAAGTTCAGCAGTTTGTTCAGTAATAATGGTTTTCTTACATGGCATAAGTATACACATTTTACTGAATCTATCCACAACTACATAAAGATAATCATGTTGTCTTCTTGACATAGGTAGACCTCCAAAAAATTCCATGGAGACACTCTCCCATCGCCTTGATGGTACTGGTAGTGGCATGTACAACCCAAGCTTCCTATTACTAGGCATACTTGTTGCACACATAGAAAAAATTCTTATAAAACGTGACACACTATCTATCATGCGAGGCCAATAAAAATACATATGTAGATGCACCACTGCTTTTCTTACCCCAGAGTGTCCAACAATAAGATATGAATGAGCTTCTCTCATGACACTTAGCCTCTCTCCTTGTGGTACACACAACTTTCCCAAATGAAACAAAAAATCATTATGCATGTGATAATCTTTTTCTTCAAATTGATTCCCATCACTCAAACTAGAATACACATCTTGAAAATCAACATCATGTGCATATTGTTCTATGTAACTCTCATGTACTCATTTTTTAGTAAATTAGATGCACTAATGATTGGTCTTGAAAGAATATCAACAACTTTATTAAAAATACCTTTCTTGTACCTTATAACCAAATGAAATTATTTAAGAAATCCCATCCACCTAAAATGTCTTGATTGCTGCAATTTTGATTGCGACTGCAAGTATTGTAATGGTTGGTGATCGGTATGCACAATCGTCTCTTTACCCATCAAATAGTGTTTCCACTTCTTGACACTTTGTACCAATGCATATAGTTCTTTGTCATATGTAGGATAATTTGTCGCAGCACCATTAAATGTTTTAGAATGAAAAGCAATAGGCTTACCATGTTGCAAAAGAACTGCACCCATGGCATAATCACTAACATCATTTTGTATCTAGAATGGTTGTCTCAAATTTGGTAATGCAAGGACTGGAGTTGAACTGATCTTGTATTTTAAAGCTTCGAAATCTTGTTTTTTTTTTCCTCCCCATTGGAAGCCTTTCTTCACACTTGTCACTGCATGCATAGGATTTGCGATGGCAGAAAAGTTAGCAAAAAAATTTCTCCAATACTACACCTAAGAAAATTCTTACCTCGATTAATATTTTGGGTGTGGGCCAATTCACAATGGATTCCACTTTAGAAGGATCAATTCTCAACTCTCCTCCTCCTATAATGTGTTCCAAATAAACCAAAGAAGTCTTTCCAAAGTCGCACTTTGACATCTTAAGAAACAATTTCTCTTTCTTCAAAATATCAAGCACTCTATTCACATGCAAGAAATGTTCTTCTCTTGTTTTGCTGAAAATAAATTTGTCATCTAAGTACACAATCACAAAGTCATCAAGGAATGGACGCAAAAAACTATCCATAACACGCATGAAAGTTTTTGGTGCATTACACAAACCAAATGGCATAACTAACCATTCAAAGAGTCCTTGTTTGGTTTTGAATTTCCATATATCACTTTCTGCAATTCTTACTTGATGATATTGACTTCATAAATCTAACTTAGTGAAAAACTTTGCTTCTTTCAGCTGATCAAGAAAATAATCTATCCTTGGGAGTGGGTAATGATTATTTACTGTAATCTTGTTCAAAGCTTGAAAATATACACACATGCGCCAAGTCCCATCTTTCTTTGGTATCAAGACTATGGGTGAACCACATCACAAAGTGCTTGGCCTTATGATTCCTATTTCCAACATCTCTTTGATTTTCCTCTTTATTTCATCATTCTCCATTATCTACATGCAATACATACCGATGTTTGGAAGAGGAAAATCTTGCTGCAACTGAATCTCATGTTGAATCTCTCTTTTTGGAGGCAATCCTGTTGGCTCCTAAAACATCTCATGATGTGCATCAACTACATCATATAAATATGATTTCAATTTAGGATCACATCCCTCAAATGATTAATTATTAACATCATCTTTAGGCTTAATCATTAGAAGAACAAAATTCTTACTTGAATTTACCAGCCTCTTTACCTGTCCAACATTTACCATAGCAATATTTGTCTCCTTGTGATGTGCTCTAACAATTTACTCCTTGCCATCTTTGAATAAATGATACTTGTTCTCACGGTGATGGAAGATCGCTTTCCTGTCATACAAGTAAGGCCTCCCCAAAAGAATACATGTTATGTCAAGCAAAACCACATATAATTCAATTGTGTCAACAAAATGTGGAGTGATTGAAAACCACAATATGCATTTCTTTGAAACCTATAAATTTGCATCCTTACAAATCCAACCTAATGGATATGGTTTTAGATGTGGTATGGTCTCAAGGTTAAGTTTCTTGACCAAGTCTCCAAGGATTAAGTTTCCTTGTGACCCACTGTCAAACAATGTGTCAATCTTGGTATGCTATGATGACCCTCACATGAAACAGTTCAATTCTTTCTTCTTCATTTGGAGCATGTATGTGACAGTTTTATGTACTAGTACTGGGTTTAGTTTCAATTTATTTTACCTTCATTTTATTCAATCCCATGGTTGTAATCTTAGATTCATCACTTGAATCATCTCCTAAATCATGTTGAGTTGTAGTAGTAGTTTTCTGTTTCCCTTTGTTATTGTATTTCTTTGGCCTCATTTCAGGATGTAATTTCCAACAATGAGTTTCATCATGGCCTTCTTTTGAAAAATGTTTACAAACCAATTTTTCTCCCTCTTTCTTAGCAGATGCATTCGTTTTTCTTTTACCTTTTGAGGTCTTCTCTTTTTTTTTACCCTTAAATTTTTTCTTTCTACCCTCTTCAGAAATGTTCTTCCCTCTAGCTTCTAGATGTGTGGCTTGAACACATACTTCATCTAGACTTGTGGGGTTAAACATGAGAATATTATGTTTTAGGTAGCTATGTAAGCCTCCTATGTACTTGAGAAAAGTATCTTGGCTCTAACAATCTACCCCTAATAAGAAGGCTCTTCTCCTAAATTCTTGGGTGTATTCTTGCACATTCTCTCCCTTCAATTGCCTAAAGTTTTGCTAGTTCATTATGGCTTTCTGCATATGAGATAATGAATAAAACTTTTGTTTTATAGCAGTAATGAAATCATTCCATGATAGAATAATCTTACCATGCTTCTTTATCTCCTCCTTTGTCTTAGCTTCCCACCAAACAAGTGTTGCACCTTCCATTCACAATGAAGCTAATTGGATTTTGGTATCATCATCTTGAAGGTTCTCGACTCTCAAATAGACCTCCAATTTCGTAATCCAATTATCAAGCTTTTCTGCATTGACTTCACCATTAAAAATTAGCAATTCAAACTTAACATCAAGTTTTAAAAAATCACTTTTACTAGTGTTTTTTGACTTGTGTGGCTGATGTACTGAAGTAGAAGTAGAGGATGATGATGATGAGGGTGAGGATGATGGCTCTCCATTGCCTCCATTTCCTCAATTTCCCTTCTTTGACTTATCTTCATCATTGTGACCTGTTGAGGATCCATGTCCTTCATTGTGAAGTTTGGATCCTTCTCCTCCTAGTCTCTCATTCCTTTCTTGATAAAGGATTCCAACCATCTCAGTCATGTCAAGGAATGCTTTCCTGAACACCCTTTCTTCCTCTTTGGGATCAAATTCTTCATGGATTTCTCCTCCTCTATGAGACATGCTTAAGGTAGCTTTTGCTTCCTTAGGAGGTGAACTAGGTGGTGGAGATTGTGGAAATATTTCTTTCCTTTTCTTTGGCTCTTCTTGAGACCCTTCTGCTCCCACCAATTTTCCTTCTCCTATTTTGAGCTTGAGCCTAGTAAGCATCTAAAACTTGCAAATAGTTAAACAATTATTTGCAGTAAACAACACCGGATAATAAACTCTAGCTCTGATACCAATCTAATCTGAAAGGAATGTATTAGTTTTGCAGTGCTAAGTGTCTTTTCAGTTTATAAACATGTGCATACTTGTCTCATTAGTTTGCTTAAGTATTGATGATTTTAACCATGAATTGTAGATGATTTTAGTGAATTAGAAGCATGAAAATAAGCACAAATAACACTAAAAAATAGTGTAAAATAGAGAAATAAGTCACCACATAACATTTACACAGCAGGCATGATGAAGCAGTTCACCCCTCCTGGGCTACATCTGCTGGTCCAGCTCCCAATGGCATGTCCATCTTTCATTATGCTCAAATTTTTGCAAATACATGTAGTTACAGGCCTCTAATGGTTTTTTTCTCTACACCAATGGCTCCATAATGCTCCAATTAGTCAAGAATGAATCTTAATTCACTCTGAATGGGCGAAAATTGAGTCTCCTACTCATTTTCCCAGTTACACCTAGAAAAACTCCACTAAAAGTGGAGGACTCCACTTAATTGGAGTCAAAATAGCCAACTTCGCCTAAATTTAAGCGCGCTGCCAAAAATCCGCCAGTCCTAACCGTGACATTTAAATTGACTGTCGGGCGGTTGGACACATGTCATCCCACCCCGCAGTTACAGTTATGGTTGGCGGAACACACGGTAATAACTATGGATAAGGTTTATCCACGGGTTTGATGGTGGGTTAGAGAAAACCGTCGACGGAAAACGTTGGAATTAAACCCATTCCATGTGAAAACTCAAACAGTTGTGTAGATAACGGTTTCAGTTGATGTAAAATACACTGAGTTATATGTTTGATGTTTGTTATGTGACCGCGATCGTGGGGACAGCTGGCAGGTTGGGACCGTTGGCGGTCCCCAACCCCCAAATGTTAATACATTGAAACATAAATTAAACCCTACTACCATTCATATTAAGAACTTATTATAACTCAAATGGTGGAGACTTATGTGTGCATGCCGGAGGTCATAGGGTCGAACCCTGCGTACCTCTCCCAAAAATTTTAACATGCCATATGGGGGACACGTGGCGGCCTCAGAGCTGGCCATGTGTTACCCCATGATTGACCCAAAAATAACAACGCACAACCATTCATTAAATAAAATGATGCCACTTTTCATCCACTGATTGGCCCGAAGAAAAGGAATATTATTCGAAATATTTCGTTTTGCTGACTAGGCATCCCAGTCAACCCTGTTGTAAATGTTTTCCTATTTGGGATTTCGATCAGAACGCGATATCTCCCTCATACGACATCGATTTTTTGAACCGTTCACAGTGCCAGAATCAGGAAGATGAGATCTACGCAACCATCCTGGTTTCAACCCAATCCTATAATTTTAAATTTTGAGCAAAATTTATGTAACTCCTTAATCAAGCAACCAATCATTTTCCCAAGAAGTAAGTGAAGCACTAAACAACTCTTCAGTTGCTCCAATATTACAATGTGCCACAACATAATTAGTAGATTCATTTGCTTTTAATTTTTCTTTTTCATGAGTTTTACATTTATTTCTTGCTCAATTCTTTCCCAGGGTAGCTTACATGTGGATGCATCATGTGCATCTCTATTGCAACGTGTACAATGAAGATCAGACTTTTATCCTTGAAATTTTCTGCCCCCCTGCCTTTGAAATTTATTCTTCCTCTTCCTCTTCCTCTTCCTCTTCGACCACCTCTTCCTCTAGAAGAATATCAAGAATTCTTATTCTCTCTATGTGCAAGACACACAACTTCTCCAGAAGACCGAGGATTTGTCTTCTTCCCAAAATCATTTTCTCTCTCAGTAAACTTCTTCTCAAGGGAGTCAAAGGTAATATCCTTGAGGTTTCCACTTGCTTGCAATGAATCAAGATAATGTGAGTAAGTGGGGTATAATTCCTTGACATAATATATGGGAGGTATGTCCATTTCAACACCAGTGTTTTTAATTTCATGCATAATACATCTTACTTCGGATGCTAAAGAAATATTGTCATCATTTTTCAATTCAAGACTAAATAGTTTTATCATCAATTGAACAACTTCAAGTTTTGAGTGCGAGTCATAAATTTCTTTCAACTTTTTCAAGGCTTCATAAGCATTTCATAATGGTGTAATATGGGGACTCACCTCTTCATTTACATATGCTGCAATCAAGGCATAGGCCTTGTTTTTCTTGTTGTCCCAAATGGAGTTCTCCTTGTCTAAGGTAGGCTTTGCAGGTGCATTTTCTTCGTCTTCTACACAAACTCCTTTCCACAACTCATTGAAAATGAGAGTGTGATTTATTTTCTAGGACAACTTAGGATATTTCTCCTTGCCAGTGAGAACCACTCCCACAATACATATGAGTTAATGCATTCTAAATATGTACTGTAAACAAAATTACACTCTCTTTCCAATACTGTAAAAAATTGCAATTCTGGTGCTAATTTTTTTTTGGTAAAAAAAAATGAATTCTAGTGCAGGGTTATAAATTGGGGGGGGTGGGATATGGGGGAGGGTGTAATGTGGGAGGTGATATCTGGGGAGGGAAAATTGGCACAGTGTATTAATATTGTAATCATATCGTACAATGTGGAGGGAAGGGTGATGCCACAACAAGAAGGCTTGAGGGCCAACTGTACGCAATGGGGAGAAGGTCGACTGTGGAGTCGACCAACGAACAACGTGGAGCCTGTGATAAATGGAGGAGCATGGAGCATGTGTGCAATGGAGGAGCATGGAGCCAGTGTGCATTGGAGGAGCATGGGCACATTGGTATCTTGTAGTTGGAAGGGTCAAGGGGATCAGTGAAGCAGTGTATGCATGGAGTGGAGTGGTGATGTACTAATCTACGTTGTTTAAGAGATCAGATAGAGGGATGTGATATATACCATGGGGAGAGATATATGTAGATATGATTGTGCTGTGTCGGAATGCTCTTGGAGGAGATTCAAGACAACGTGCATGGATCAGAGGCCAACACTCAGGATTGATATTGTGCGAGGATGGAGGTTGCATATGAGTGGAGATCAACCAATGAGTTGTGCATCACCGTAAGGGAGTATGGAGAGTAACAAGAATTCGAGGGGCCAATAATTCAATTATTGGAGAGCACAGAGGGAATAAATTTTAAGAGGGATGGTTAAAGGAGAGCATTCACAAAGAATTGTAGTGGTTCTGATACCCCAGGAATTGCAGATATGACAGACTGGAAAAAAATTAGTAGAAGGACAGAGAATATGGTAGGAATGGAATAAGGGAGTTACATAACGATGGAAAGAAACCCTAAAATGAAGTTGGCTCTTATACCATGTCAAGCTAGGAGGTAACTCCACAAAATTGAGTTATATTTTGCATTAAGGGTGCACACAAATATATACATGGATGGAGAGACTCTTGTGATTCATCTCCCAGTGTCTCTTCATCTTCCACCTCTCCTTATTTTATATTTACACTATTTTACAATTTCACCCAATCCATAGGATTAGGTGTCAAAATATTTAATTAAATAATTTTTTGACATTCCTTTCAATTATCCAAAATCCAATAACATAACTGAACTTTTTTTTATCAATTTTCTATTTCCAAGGCCTAATATGGAATATAAATCTATATGCTCCGCCAATTGCATTTATTTTAATAGTTATGGAAACAATTGCAAAATCAAAATCACAATTAATTCATAATTATTATATTTCTATAATCATTTTAAATTTAAATATTGACATAAATACAAATAGAAAAGTTAGTAAACAATAACTAGATTACATGCTTTCATAGCAAAGGCCATAATTCATGAAAATTATACATATTACAATTGATGCTTTATTATATTCAATGTGATTATGTCTAAGTAACTGTTATAGTAGCTAGAAATAAAACCACATGGCTTCTAAGGAAATATTGTTGAAGCAATAATCATGATTACATTGCTTCATAAACCTCTCTTCATATGTACATAACCTAAGTAAACATAAATATCACATTGAGTCCATCACACATATGTACATATATTTCCAAAGAAATCCTGGAGCTGTTGTGTCCCCATTCTCTAATTTCTTACCTTTAATGGCTACTATCTTTCAACATTGAAAAAACTACAATATAATCAATTTCCTCTTTTTTTTATTTCATTACAAAGGTCTCTTAGCTTCTTCATGCCCTTCTTCACAACAAGATGATAACTGAGTAGACAAGACAAGAAATTCTATAAATTCTCTTTCCATAAAGACTACATCTATAAGCTATGATATCTCAAAGATGTTAATTGAACTTGATAATTTATTCCTTCCTATATATTTAACTTTGGCCTTTGATATTGTAAATATTATGGGTTTACTGAGTGATGTATACTATGTTATTCTTCTTTCTACAACACTAGAACAAGAATACTTAAACTTTGTCCTCAATTTAATTTCTAGATTCTGAACAAGGGTCCATATTTCATTGGCTTGTGTTCCCTCATTCATGATCACCTGGATTACTTTTAGACGAGAGGAACCCAAACAATGTAAAAATGTGACAACTGTATAACATGAATAAACAAGAACCACTGGAAAAAATCAATAGGCTTGAATTCACATAAGCTCTAAATACATAATGACTTTACCATTACTCTTTACGAATTCTTATGATTTTGATAGTATTTTCCATTGAGATATGAAAATATATCTGTTAATTATAGGATTAATCCTTAGTTAAGTTCTTAATATTTGCTAATCCACATTGCAGAAGTTGATATGTGAGGAGGGGTAATGTATGCAGAGGTGTAGAAAATAGGGAACACATATTCTGCCATACATATCAATCTTTCGCACATCCTTCCAGTCTACTAGAAGGAATATTGTTCTCGAAGCCATGTTTACACATTGATCGCTGAATAAATGCCGAAAACACTATTTTACAATATCGATGGATGTGATCTTCTTGATTTGTTAACAAGTATTAATAATTACACAATTCATTATAGTAAATTCTATTGAACATTGGAACGATTTCTTGGTTACGTATCAATTCACTGAAAATAATGCTTACCTTTATCGGGAAGGGACCTTTGGCTCATTGTAGGATTAATAACTTGAACGATGTCCTGATTATGTGTTGATTATTATTTTATATCTGGTAATCTGTGCCGTGAGATGTTGATTTAATCTATGTAACATTTTTCCAAAAAAAATTTGGTAAATGAGACGATGTGTAGAATAATTCTGTGAAGGGGATCTACATATCGTTTTAATGTACTATAACAAATAGTAGATGTGTATCCTTTTGCATCTTCTTGACTTGTTTACAAGTAGTAAATGCTACTAAGCACTCTAAGAATGTGTTGGTTACACGTCAACTTGCGAAATAGATATCGAAAAGACTATTTTATAATACGAGTAATCATTAAACAATGCGTCAATGTAAATGATATTAAGCACTCAAACGATGCAAGTTCTTTGTGCAGAGTGTAGAGGTGCAGAGGAAGCTTCCATTTCTCTCCCTCTGCACCTTCACACTCAATAATTATTTAAAATAACTCTAACTATTAAAATTTATAAAATTAATTAATAAAAGTAAAATGCAATAACATCATTTTATTTGTGATTTCATTATTTCTTCCTTGTGTCTCACGGGAAAATTGTAGGATGAACAAACAAGAACGACTAGCGAAATTCAATAGTTTTTTATTTGCATAAGCTACATTAATATTAAGTTCTATATATATATATATATATTAGTCATAGGATTAAGACTTAATTAATTTTTAATATATGCTAATCCGCAATACGAGGGAGTTGATATGTGAGGAGGGGTAACATATGCAGAGCTGTAGAAATGAGGGAACAAAGGTTTTGCCACACATATCCATTTTTCGCACATCCTTCCAATTTGCTAGAACAAATACTGGTTACCAAGCCATATAAACCATATTGATTTGTTTATGACCAGTAAATACTATTAATCACTCGAACAATGTCCATATTATGTGTCGATTCACCGAATAAATGTTGAAAATACTATTTTATAATATGGATAGATATTATCTTCTTGATCTGTTAACACACTAATAATTACACAATACATTAGAGTAGATGCTATTCATAATCGGAACGATGTATTCATTGCGTGTCGATTCACAAAATAAATGCTTGTGTTTACCAAGAAAATGGATTTTGTTAGTCATAACATTAAGCATTAATTACTTTATATTTATATCCACTAATAACTGGAAATGAAGGTTTTGTTAATCCTAAAATTGAGTCATAATTATTATTTTTTATATCCATTGATTCATGTTGTGGAAGGTTGATTAAATATATGTAACATTTCAAAAAAATGTTGCCATCAAACGAGGCAATGTGCGGAATAATTATGCGGAGGTATGATGCTTGAATCTATGTAACATTTGGCCAATATGTTTTCAACAAGCGAGGCAATGTGCGGAAGAAGTATGCGAAGGGGATTTGCACATTGTTTCAATTTTCTATGATGGATACTGATTGCAGAGACATGTATCTTATTGACTTATTTACAACTATAAATGCTATTAATAACTCGAACAATGTTTTGATTACACATCAATTCACTAAATAAATTCCTAAAATACTATTTTATAATATCTATAGATACGATTTTAGTGATATGTTTACAGCGAGTAATCATTACACAATGCATCAGAGTAAATGTTATTAAGCACTTGAGCAATGGCCTGATTTTCCATCAATTAGATGAATGGATATTAATAGTATGACTAAGAATTAATTACTTTTTTTTTAATTCTGAGTGCAGAGTCATCTGCATCATAATTAATATCCATCATTGTAGGTTCTCGCATATTTTCAAACATTTCCATCTTGACATAGTTTTCCGATATATGTATGCCCTGCATACTTATCCTTTCTCGCATGTTATAGAACTAAATTCCTTTAACACTTTGCATGCCACTTGTTGTCATTACAAATATTTAGTGATATAATATTTAGTTAAAGTAAGATTACTTCTCTAATTGTAATGATTAACACTAATTTTGATTGGTAGTCCCTGATTCTATCGGTATATGGTGAGCTATTTTAGTTTTTGATGTGTAAAAATTATATTGATAACATGCTTGCGTTTCCCCCTTATAACAATGACATGTGTTAATAAGATAAACTCCCGCACTAATTCTTCGATTCAGTGAAAGTTCAATGTCTTATGAATTCTGCTAGAAATTGCTTTGGGCAATATGTCATTGTGTGGAGTGTGGAAGTGAAGAGCTCCTCACAACCTTAATAATTTGGTTAGCAATAGAGGCAAGGACTATGCTATATTGTAGATATTAATATGTTTGCTTAACCTTAATATATCTTCAATTACTTTTTGCTTAATATTATGTGTGTAGAGTAGTCATCATTTTAATGATAAATCATAAATTTCCCAAAAAATAAAGTGATTAGTGGCAATAGAGAGAATCAACTATGAAATAGAAACTCATATTTGGTTTATTAATTTTGTTGTTAAATAGGGGGAAAATATGGATAATTTGTTGTTTGGAGAGAATTGATGAGTTATACAGTTCTATAGAATCTTATCAATGGTTTCCATGTTGCTTTTAAAGTTTTCTATTCTTTGAAGTAAAATTAAAACAAAAATTTCCTAAAAATAAAGAGATTAGTGGCAATAGAGAGAATCAACTATAAAATGCAATCTCATACTTGGTTTATTATTTTTGTGCTTAAAGAGGTGAAATAGATGGACAATTTGTTGTTTGGAGAGAATTGATGAGTTAATACATTTTCATAGAATATTATCAATGTTTTCCAAGTTGCACTTAAAGTTTTCTATCCTTTGAAGTAGACATCTTAGTCCCTTTGAAACCCCAATTATCACAACATAATGGAGAATGAAGGGTTTAATAACAAAAATAACAAGAAAGATTGAAAAAAAAATATGATTTTTAATGCATACATAGTTAGTTACTACAGAGAAATACTTCCAACCTAAATAAAATGTATCTTTATTGGATTCAAACATCGAGAAGAATAAAAAATTCTTACTTGCAAATAAATTAACACTTAAAAGATGTGAGATTATGATAAACCTATGTTGTTGTTGTTATATTCTTCTTATTGTTATTTATGTAAGTATTATTTTTTTCACATGATATGTTGCATAATAATTGTTTTCCATTTTAACTTATTAGTGTTATATATGTTATATAACATATCTCTTCCATCTAGGATATATATTGGAACTTAATTCTCTTGCTTCAATAAAACATCTATTTATCAAGGTTATAGCTTGAGTTCAAATTTGAGGTAGACATGTTCCCTAATTCCTATTGCCTTGGTCACATTCACTTCTCCTCCCCTCTTATTACTTTTCCTATGTTGATCTTCATTAGTTTTCCTCTTGCCTTGTGGTCTCTTAAATGGAATAAGATAATGTTGTAGCAAAAGGACTCTCTTTTGGGTGACAGTTATGGTTCAATTTTACAATGGTTCAATTTTCATGTATGGTGGATGATTCCTTCAGGGTTTTGTTTGTTTGTGTCTTTCTTTTTCTTTTCTTTTTCTTTTTTTCTTTTTTTTTTTCTTTCAATTTTGGATCGACCCAATTATTCATAAACTCAGTTAGAATTCCAAATAGATTGGGACTCTAACTCATTGTATCAATTAATTTTGACAAAAAGAGGGAATTTTTTACATGATTAAATAGTTTCTTCCTAAATATATTTTATGGTTAAATCAAAGGCCATACACAAATGATTTGGTCCGAACTCCACTTGGATCATCCATAGAAACTTTATTGTTAACAAATAAACTATAAACCTTATTTCTCTTTTATAATTACATATATGTGGAGCATTTAACATTGATGTTGTTTATAATGTTCCATTTCCATAAATTCCATTCAATAATGACCAAATTCTCATGAACTTGACTAAAAATAAGAGTGTAGGCTAAACATGCTACAATTTGAAGTTTTCATGGTTATATTTTGCTAACCATTTTTAATCAAAATACTATTAAAATTTTGAAAGAATGGTTAGAATCATAAATACTAGTTGTTAGGATTATACACTCTAGTTGTAATATGGGTTTTGAGAGTAATGCATTCATTTATGTATTCAAAAATGCAATTTCAGTAATGAAAATATGCAATTTAATCAAAAATTATATAGCAAGATTCTTTTGATGATTACTATAAAAATCATAAATTGTATTACCTTTATTCAATATAAAGAAGGGTGGATGAAGTGTAAAATTACTCTACCCCTAAAATAATGGTTCTTAAAAAAAAAATGAAAATTTGTCTTAGGTACCCAAGATAACCCAATATTGTTAAGGAAATATGTATTTTTTTCAAGATATAGAGGAATTTTTAATTGTTGGGATTACTTGGGTGAGGCTTGGGTTCAAAGCAGATTAGTTGCCACTATAATTTCTAGGATAGTGTAAACAACTTGCAAACTAGTATGTAACAAGAAAATTATGACTTAGGGCTGAGTCATCTCGAGTCACAATCAGATGCATGAACCTCTATCCAGGGGCCATCTACCCTTATAAAGTTATCGAAAGAGACTAACATGTCACTTTGTAGGAATTGAACCTAGGTGAAGAGAATAACAAAATATTCTCTTGACTACTATAAGATAATAACAATTTTCTCAACAAAAACCATGTTGAAATATAAGTTGGAACATATAAAATTATTTGTCAGGACATTATTAAATACTCAAATAATTATTTTTTCCCATGTATTTGGAAAATACATGGTCCATGTGACATTGATTTTGCATAAACTTTTTTAATGTTTTAAACATTTATAATTTGATGTTTAAAATTTTGAAAAAATTACTTACCCTTTGTTCTCTCAACTTTTGTGATAATTTCATGTGTTTAAACATTCCAAGCAGATCGAAATATACATATATTGTCATAAGTTTTCTGGTATAGAGTTTTATGGAACACCAATCCTTAGCCTTCTCAATGCCTCAACTAATCATAATGCATAGCCATATCAACGATGGAATGGGCATAATTTAGTAATGCATGTGGTTTCTTGGTGGATGAAGTAAGGTTCTAGTTGTTTTGGGCATTTGGGTTCTTTCATCATTCATAATGTTTCTTTGGGTTGATGGCCTTAGCCCCTTCCTTTATGTTTATAGAAGAATTTCGAGGTTGGATTATTATGTTTACAATTCCTCTTGGTGACCTATAAATAATGATGTGGTTCTTAGTGGAAGTCTCCTTAATCTCAAGTTAGTCATGACTCATGGGTATTTTACATCTAGTGTGACTTGGTAGAAGTAAGCACATGTGACCATGGATTTATCAGAGCATAAAAGTTGGTAGTATTATCAAAATTATAGTGGCATTAATGGAATGAGGATTAGAAATACAAACTGTTAATAGAAATCTATGAGAGAGATAGACATGTAGTAGAGACCAAGGTGTAGCTAAATTTGCTGAAATATTTGAAGGAATAAAACGTGGGAATTCATGTAGATCTATCTCGATTGGATCATTATATTATTTTTCATCCATATCGATGCATTCAAAGTGGAAAAAGTGAAGGAATATGCTCACATGACCTTTTTTATTGGTGGGTCCTAGTTTGGCAAATGGGGTATGAAATTTTCCAGAAGCAGTTTGATGCATCGAATGACAATTTTTTGTTTTGGTGGGGGGGGCGGGGGACTTAATTTCTTAAGTGTGACAAACTTTAATGCAATTATACACATATATACCTTTCCAAAAACATAATAATCACTTCAATCAAAGTCCATATGAAAATTTATGCCATTCAAAAGTTGACCTCATGTTTTAACCACCATAATTTGAGAGGATGACACATCGACCCCCATTATTCATGGAAAATGAGCTAGCCATGTGATCATGATGAAGAAGAATCTAAAATATTACATATTATATTTCCAGTTAATAATTGAAGGATTCAAACTTAACCACTAGCAAGCTATCAAACTATGTTATTAATATAGCCACTAGGAGGAAAAGGGGTTCCATTATATTCAAGTACGTTTTTTTCCATAGATGAGAAGAGTACCTGAGAGTGGATATGAAGAGAGAAAATATAGAGGGTTTTTTCACTGTAGCAGCCCACGAGCCACATGATTCACTTCTTTGTACTTTCATCCATTTTCCATTTAGAGAGAGAGCAGAGCACCCTCACCTTCCAACTCTGTTTTCACCCGAAAGAGTTTCCCAAGTTATATCTTGTGTTAATTTGTGGTTTGTGAGTTTTATTTCACTATTATCTATTTTTTGCATAATTATAATTTGCATGCATATACAATAAACATTAATTTATAGATCTAAAAATCTAAGGAGAAATAAATCCTCATAGTGTGGATTTTGGATTTTATAATATAGTTTAGTACATATGTTTTGAAAATTTGTCGAGTGGAATATCACGACAATTTACAAATCATATATACAAAGTACTAAAATACTAGAGCAAGGTGGATGCAATGATTTGTATAATTTCTCATACTTACAAAGTAAGTAATAATCCTTGGGTGGCATAACAAAATTCTTCCAAGTTGAACTCTTTTTCATCCATGAATTCTTGAGGTTACAAAATTCCAAGAGGAAATACACCAAGCATTGTTGGGCAGAACCAATCCCCCAAAGATGACACACATAAAAGGAATCCACTTATGGAGGCTTAGGTTATGGAATATTCCCTCCATTGGTTTGGTTTTTAAATTTATAAATATGTTATGTTTTGTTGCTTTGTAATTTTGTTGTGACAATACAATTAGTAATATATTCACCTTGTTTTAAAAATAATAGCATGAATAGGTCAAAAAAAAGTTTTTTATTTTCAAAGGAGTAAAATTTGATCAAGGAATTTGGTGCTTCTTTTGGATTGTATTACAATATTACATGTTTAAATCACAACCCTTTTCCAATACAAGGATAATTTACACCATTAAAAAATTATTTTATTATATATATATATATATATATATATTAAGTGTAGTGATTGATATTAATTTACCATCCATTAATTCTAAACATCAAGCATTTTACCCTTGGCCCTAGCACTTAACACTTTATCCATGATACATAATACAAAACAGTTTGACTTTTTATAACCAATTCTTATTCTTATCTTCTAATTTTTAGCTCTTTATAATTTCCCTTAGGTATTTTGTTGATATGAAATGGAGTTGAATAAGGCAAATACCTAACTAGGGTATGTGTTATATTCTTTGCACCACTAGCCTCAAGCGCGATAATGATATGTTGGATGTGATGGGGGTGGTAGCCCCCCTGCACAGTGTTTGGGGCAAAAGATTGAATTTGTTTTTTGGGTGGTTTTTGTGTCCGTAGTTTTCAGGTGCATGATAGTTTTTCCCATGGTTTTGTAGATCGAGTTAAACGAACTATGATTATATTCTAATCTAGGGTTGATGAATTAGGGTTTTATGAATGTTATGACATGTATATAATGTATTGTAACACTGTAAAGGAACATAATGGAGAATCAATTTGGTTTTCTCAGTTTTGGGTTCTAATAGAAAAATATCTGTGTATATTTTCTTTAATTTTCTTTGTATATTTTATGTTTGTTTTAAGAATTTGTTTTCAGGTATCATTCTCTATACTAAGTTAAAATTTGAAAATTAATGAAGGAAAATAGTAAAAAAGAAGATAATGCAATAATGAAGAAAATAATGAAAGAAAAGGGAAAAGGGAAAATAGGGGAGAAAAATAGAGAGAGAGAGGTAAGGGAAATGAAAGGTCAATTCCTTGCCCTTCCATTACCACCAAACTAGCATATATATTCTTGTAGCTTGAACTTAAAAAGGCTTTTGCTTTATTTTGTTAGTCAAAAGAGAAGGATGTACAGAGCCATAAACTACATTGTAGCTTGAGATTGTCAAAATAATACTAAGAAACAAATCAAATGCTGTTTTTCCTATTTAGGTTTGCAAGGTAAACATTGTGTTTTTGTGCAAAAAAATTTCTCAATGATTATGTTAACATTCTATGTGTGAGTTGAGATGGTGATTGCAAGATCATTAGGGGAATTTTGAGGTCTAATGATCCGGATTTATGCAGGAACGCAACAGAATAAACACATAACCATAAATACAGAGATGCAGAAGAAATAACACTTCATTTCATTAATATCAAAGAACTGAAATTTGCTTACAGACATAATGGAAATAAAACTAGCTAGGGCGTTGGTAGTTATCTCTGAGGAGAGATGTGGCGGCTACAGGCCTCTGAACTGAGTTACAATGAGGCTCGAGGGCCTATTTATTATTGAGAAACAATGGAGAACCCTAAACATCCAAAAACCTAACCCTAGGAGATGAAGCTCCAAAACTATGGGCCCCGTTTGGGTAAATTGGTGTTTCAACTTCCCAGGGACGTAACTTTGGCATACTATCTCCGTTTGACGCATATGATACATCATTAGAAAAATCTATCTGAGGACTACAAATTTAGATTCATTGGAGGCGTGATGCCCAAAAAACTTATTTTAGGGCCTCAAAACGGCTCCGAAAGTTCGGAAACTAGAAAAAGTTTGCTAAAAATAGTAAGTTGTCACAAAATTGAAAAAGCGAAAGAGACAATGATGGGGCCCCAAATGGAATAGGCGGAGTGGCCACCAATATCCACGGATCATTCCTCCCCATAGGAAGCAATGGTCCCCATTGCGTTGAGTTCCTCCATGAGACAGAAACGAATTTGAACTTGGTCCTGGTGAATCACTTGCCTTGGTGCGGGTGTTGGACATCAATACAAAAAACCGTCTGATTGGATATCATATTCTGTTGACGAGTGCTCTTTATTTTCATGTCCCTGATACAATCTGTGGTGGTCTGTTCCATGCAGTCTGGGTTTAACTCTGTTGGTGTGATTTGTTCCGCAATGTCTAAGGTGTCCAGTAGAGGTGGGAAGTAAGGACGAAGGCGATCCACATTGAAGACTGGGTGCAGACCAAGGAATGGTGGAATACTGAGCTCGAAGGCATTGTTCCCCACAGCCTTGGTGATGGTGTACGACCCGTATCGGAGCGGGCAAAGCTTGCGGTGGGGTCCAGTGAGGCGCTCCTTCTGCAAATGTAGCCATACTTTGTCGCCCACCTGGAAGTTGTGTGGCACCCATTTTTGATCATGGCGTTGCTTGTACTTAGCATTGGCTCTGTCCAATATATCATGAACCTGCTGGCAGATGTGTTGAATGTGCTTGATGAAGCTACTTGCTTTGTCAACTTTAGACTGGACATGAGCTGAATCGGCCTAAGCAGCTGCAAATGGTATGGCTACGTCAATAGGACATAGTGGCTGGAATCCCAAGCCCACCTGAAAGGGGCTATGGTTGATTGAACTGTGGAGAGCCCAATTATAACTATGTTGTACATATGGGAGGCTCTCATCCCATGTGCATGGATGCTTTGAATTTTACATGCACAGAATGTGTACAAGCATTATGTTGACGACCTCTGTATGGCCATCTATTTGTGGATGGAAAGCTGTGGACTTGGTGAGCTTGGTATCCAACATTGACCAGAGGCTGGACCAAAATGTGCTGAGGAACTTGCTATCCCGATCTGATATGATAGACTGTGGGATCCCAAAGTGCACCCACACTCATTTAAAGAAGAGTTTAGCGGTTTAGCAATGGCTTTGCTATGATATTCTTCTTGCGAGGCCGCCATGATGGCCATCTTTGAGAATGCAGCCAGATCTCCCTACCAAAACACAGTCATTTCCATGCTTAGTAGAAGGCAGGTCCGACATGTAATCCATGGAGATGGATTCCCAAGGTCGACTAGGGGTAGGTAGCGAAGTATATAGGCCTTGCTTCTTGTGGTCGGTTTGGCAATGGCACAAGTAGTGCAAGATCTGATGTGCTTCCCGACATCCTTTCGAAGGTTCGGCCAATAGAAATACTTCTGTAGTACTACTACTGTTTTCTCGACCCCGAAATGCCTAGCGACTCGACTGTAGTGTGCTTCCCATATCATCTTGGCACGCTCGCTTGAAGGAACACAAAGGTGTCCCAGGTGACATAAAAGTGCATCTTGGAGGTGAAAGTTTGGAACTTGCGTACCCCCCAAGAGTGCCTTGTAAGTGTGGTCAAATTCTGGGTCACTCTCATAGAGAAGTGGCCAATCAGAAATCTCGTGCCCACAAGAGTTGAGCACGGTGGTGAGTGCCACGATTAGTGGTTGGTTGAGGCAGTCTGCAGCATTATTGGTGCTACCCTTCTTGTACTTGATGTTAAAATGAAATTGTTGCAAATATGTGGACCACTTCTGATGGCGATCATTTTACAACTTTCCTTGTGTCTATACGAACTGTAGGGGCCGGTGGTCTGTATGGATGATTGTTTCCTTCCCCAAAATGTAATGCTTCCATTTTCGACAAGCTTGCACAATGGAATACATTTCTTTGTCATAAGTGGGATACCTGCGAGCGTGACGGTCGTGTCTCCTTTGTGATATGCCAGGTGTCCTTGTTGGTAGACGCGATAGCATAGTCAGAGGCATCTGTCTCGATCTCAAATGGCTGTTGCAAGTCTGGTAAAGTGAGCACTGGGGCAGAACAGAGGTGATTTTTTAATTCTATGAACACCTTCTATTGAGTTTCCGACCAAAATAATTTTTCTCTCGCTCCTCCCTTGGTGACTTGACTCAAGGGCCAAGTGATATGAGAGAATCCCAACACGAACCTCCGGTAGAAATTAGCAAGACCCAGAAAGCTGTGAAGCTCTGTTATAGTAGTTGGGGCTGGCCAATCCCAAATGACTTGCATCTTGGCTGGATCCACATGCACTCCCCTTTCATCAATAATGTATCCTAGATATTGAACCTGGGTCATGCCAAAACTGCACTTCTCCAAATTGGCACACAACTTGTGTTGCCGCAGTGTTTGGAGGACTTGTCAGATGTGGTGAAGGTGCTCTTCCCAAGTATGGCTGAAGATCAGAATGTCATCCAAGTACACCACTACAAATGAGTTGGTGAATGGCCGTAAGATGTCGTCCATCATCCTCATGAAGGTTGCGGGAGCGTTCGTCAACCTGAAAGGCATGACCAGCCATTCGAAAAGGCCTTCCTTGGCTTTGAAGGCATACTTCCACACATCGGAGGGTTCAATCGGTACCTGGTGATAGCCCGACTTCAAGTCAATCTTGCTGAAATATTTTGCACCTTTGAGTTGGTCCAAAAGGTCATCAATCTGTGGGATTGGGTACCTATTCCGAACAGTGATCTTGTTCAGTGCTCGATAGTCAATACAGAGTCTCCACGTCCCATCCTTCTTCTGTACCAATACGATCGGGCTCCCACAGGGCGATGAACTTGGTCGGATGTGACCCTTCTGCGGCAGCTCCTGAATTTGCCTCTTGATTTCATTGTTCTCTAGAACAGAGCACCGATAGATCGGTCCATTGGGTAGCGGCGCACCTGGGGTCAGATCAAACGGGTGCTTGACCTGACAGTGCAGAGGAACCCCTGTGGGTGAGGTGAAAATGTCCCTGTACTCCTCCACAACCTTATCCATTTGTTGTTGTCATGTAGAGGAGCCTTGTCTAGAGGTCGTGGCCACAATCTTCTTCTTGCCCTGGGGGCGGATCATCAGGAAAACGAATTTCCTGGTTTGGGAAATGAGCTTACTGCATTGTTTTGCAGTAACCAAAGAGATAGTGGTAGGAGGTGGTACCTCTGGTATCCTGTACAACTTATTTCCCAAAGTAACAATAACAGCACGAGGTCGAGACTCATACACAGCATGACGCTTCCACAAGTATGGTTGTCCTAATAATACATCAGAAACATCAATAGGAGCAACATCACATAATACCTCATCAGTGAAGGGCTTGATGCTATAGGGAAGGCGGCACTGCTGGTTGACGCGGAGATCTCGTCCTTGGTGAAGCCACCCGATGGTGTATGGATGTGGGTGAGCTGTGGTCGGCAAGCCCAACCGCTTCACGGCGTCTGCTGAAATGAGGTTCTTTTGGCTCCCATTGTCGACGATGAACTGTACCGGGGAGCCCTTTACCCACATCTGGGAGTGGAAGAGACGTTCCTCCTCCTCTGGATCTTCCGGTTCCTCCTTTTGGATCTTTGCAGTGGCAACAGTGGCGTTGGGCTTCGCATCAATAATCTGTTTCCCTTTTTCATTCACCTTTTCAGGTTCTGATTCGGAGTCAGAGCATGCATCTGACTCAGAAGCCCTCATCTCGGCCACTAGCGGCTGCTTGGCCCGACACTCACTTGTGTTGTGAGTGGAGCTCTTATGGAACTCACACCACTTTCCCGTGTCCTTCTTTGGCTTTGCGGTGTTTTTCTTTGCTTGTGGCTTCGACAGGTTGTCTTGAGTCGCCATGCCTTGGCTTTGTCCTTTGTTCTGCGGTTTGGGAGCACCTTTCCCTTGCTTTTGATTCGTAGGTCCAAAGTCTCGCTTCTTCTGTTTGAATTTCTGCTCAATCTTGGCAGCATATCGGTATGCCGTACCAAGCGAGGAGATGTCGAGGAACTCCATTTCCTCCTGAATGTATCTGTGCAGACAACTGCGATACTTTAGCACCAGATGTTTCTCTGAATCTTTGATACCCAACTTGGTGCGTAGGGTATGGAACAGATTCGTCAGCTCATGCACATCTTGATCCCTTTGTTGCCGCAGCGTGGTCCATTGTATGTACTTGTCCTCATAGCTCCCCACGGGATAATATTGTTCCTTGACGGCGTCTCGGAAATAATTCCAAGTGGGTACGTCCGAGAATAGAGAGGGTTCTGTCTTGTCCTTTTTCTCACAGTGGGTTTCCCACCAGTCCTTAACATGGGGGGCAGCTTTGAGGAGTGCAAAAATAATCTTCTCCCTGTCGGAAAAGTCATGAACCGAGAAATATCCTTCTAATAGATTCAACCATCTATATACGGCATCTGCATCTATTTGACCCTCAAATATGGGAATGTCAAAATTTACTTGTACCTTAAAAGGAGTCGCACCTCCAGAGTGGCTGCTGGATGCAGATGTGCCGCCAGTGGGCAGCCGTTGAAGGATCTGGGAAAAGTTATCCATCATCGCGTTCCTTTGTTTTTCGAGGGCCTCCTCGAGCAATATTTTGATAGGATCTCCTGCTCCCTCATCTTTCTTTTCGTCCCCCATGGGCGTTCGTCGAGGTTTGCGAGGTTGATCTTGCAAAGGTTCCACCAGATCAAGCCCTAGCTCCTTATACCCCGACCTCGTTGGGGACATGCAAAGAAGGATCGAGAAAAAGCAGACCGCTCTGATACCACTGATCCGGATTTATGCAGGAACGCAAAAGAATAAACATATAACCATAAATATAGAGATGCAGCGGAAATAACACTTCATTTCATTAATATCAAAGAACTGAAATTTGCTTACAGACAGAATGGAAATAAAACTAGCTAGGGGGCTGGTAGCTATCTCTGAGAAGAGATGTGGCGGCTACAGGCCTCTGAACTGAGTTACAATGAGGCTCGAGGGCCTATTTATTATTGAGAAACAATGGAGAACCCTAAACATCCAAAAACCTAACCATAGGAGATGAAGCGCCAAAACTATGGGCCCCGTTTGGGTAAATTGGTGTTTCAACTTCCCAGGGACGTAACTTTGGCATACTATCTCCGTTTGACGCATATGATACATCATTAGAAAGATCTATCCGAGGACTACAAATTTTGATTTGTTATAGGTGCGATGCCCAAAAAACGTTGTTTAGGGCCTCAAAACGGCTCCGGAAGTTCAGGACCCGAAAAACTGCTAAAAATAGTAAGTTGTGCCGAAACTGAAAAACTAAAAGAGACAATGGTGGGGCCCCAAATGGAATAGCTGGGTGGCCACCAATATCCACCTGGATCATCTAAAATGGGCCTCCTAAGGAAATTATAAAATAATAGTGGAAATAATAAAATAATATTTGATTACATCATCAAATTTTAGAGGGAAAAAAGAAAAAACTACGTTTTCAACTCATATTTTCGACTTATCTCCCAAAGTGTTTACTCAAATTTCGAGTGAGAGTACTCATTCGATGCAAAATTTAATTCTTCATCCAAGGAGTACCCGGGTCGCATACTTTTGATGGAATGAGAAATACATGAAAAAAAATGATTGCAATCACATTTTTCATGTATTTCTTATTTTTTGTGTAGCAAAGTCCAATTTAAAGATAACATGCTGGCACTTCCTGATGAGGAATTAAATTTTTCATCCAACTAGTACTCTCTCAAATTTGAGAATCCATTTGTAGAGACAAGCTTGAAAACATAATGAAAAGAAGCCATTATTTTATTATTTTTTAATCTTTTTACCCTTTTACTTAAAAAATGGTGAATCATCCCCCATGGTTGACATCATCATCTTGAATCCTATTGGTTCTTATAAAGTTTATCTTTGTTGTACATTTTTCTTATAATGTGACTAATTCTAAAGGACAATGAGAATTTAAATTGATATTATTAGTGCCAAGGCCAACCTTTACATAAGAGTTGAGGATCAACTTGGAGGTTGTATACAAGTTGTGTAAGGCCATACACATCCTTTTGGTGAGGTCTTATTACCTAGCAATACATGATCACCTCTGCCCTGACTCTACATTAAATGATTTCACGTGAATACAAAACAAAGTACTAAATTAATAAAATATATCTAATTCTCACTTTCTAGCCCATTGTTGACACTCCATGTAGCTAAGTTAGAATCCCATTATAATAATCATGAAACCATTAGTTTTTTTTTTTTTTGTTTTTTTTTAAATTAGTCACATTATATTACTGTTTTCAAAAAGTTACATATATCAAAAATCTCCCTTGCTTTGGTTAGTATAGAGGGAGGCCAAAATGGAGGTTGAAAAATAAGGTCTTTAAGTTATGATGACTTTGTTTAATGAGAGCGAGTCAGTTAGATAAAAATTTCATAAGATGAGATAACTATATAGACTTAGTCTGAGCATGGATTTACAAAAAAGATACATAGAAAACTTGCTAAATGTCAGGTCCCTATATCACTAGTATAGTCCCTTATTATTGTTAGTGTAAACGCCTTATTGTTATTATTGTACCCTTGTAACCCCCATTTTGTTATTATTGTGCCCTTAAATTATTATTGTTAGGTCGGCTAGGATTACATTGTGGCCCACTAGGATTACATTATGGCCCCATGGACTCCTATATATAAAAAGAAGGTTTTGTAAATTGTATCATCCAAGAATTGTTCACTCACAATGTATCGAGGTTTCCCCCCCGAATTGGCTTATTTCTAAGGCGTTGATATCTCTTCTTCTCTTTTTGGAGCTGGTTTCCCAACATTTGGTATCAGAGCTTTGGATTCTAGGGTTTCGCTGCTCCAAACAGGTCATCATGGCATTTTCGCTATAAATTTGTTTCTACAAAGTTTCAGAAGATGAAATTTTTAGGGTGCAAAGCCAAAATCCTGAGGAAGAGTTTCTAAAAATTTCAGAGCTTGGTTCGCAATATTTTCGTAGATATGATCTGTGGAAGTTAGGTCTTTTTTTAGGATCCTAAACAGGTCATCTTGGAATTTGCGCTATAACGTTTTTTTTAATGAGGTTCAGAATCTGAAATTTTTATGGTGCGATGCTGAAATCCTAAGGAAACCTATTAAAAATCCTGGCTTCTGGTTCAAATATTTTTTGAGATATGATCCAGGGAAATGAGATATGATCTGTGCTCCCGAATTTCATCTCAAAGAGTGCATGATGGGAAACCTTCAATAACCCCTCCTGTTAGTCGTATCAAGCGAAAGGGTCACAAGCACACCACCGTAGTTTCTTGGCTATAAATTCTCAAAGGTAGAAGGCCAAGCCAAGAATGGTAATCCACAAGTTCGTTACAACTAACCCACTCTACAATTAGGTCATTGTGGGAGATTGGACATAACTTTGTCCTGAAGAATCCAAATCAAGTCAGACCTGTGGTATTCAAAAGAGAATTTAGAGGGTGACTTCAGTGCTAAATTTCAGATATTGAAGATCCGCAATCACAAAGATAATCCAATTTCAATATCGAGCTCCTCAAAAGCAAGTAAAAGGTGTGTAATTTTTTTTCTGAATTGCATAAGTCTTGTTTGAAGAATCAAGTTGAATTGATTGCAAGGGCATATTGTAGAATAGATATCAGTATTGGATTATAAAATGGCCCCTAAAAAGAATTCAACACCCACTAAGCCTTTGGAAAGCTCTACTATGACTCATGAAGACGAAGAATGGCAACATGACATATCAAAATTACAAGAGCAAGTGCAACAAATTTCGCTCTCGCAAAGAGCAACAAAAAATGACATGGAAGTTTTGAAGAAAGGTGTGGAAACTAAGATGGATGGTTTGAAGAAAGACGTGGAATCTAAGATGGATGGTTTGAAGAATGGCATGGAATCTAAGATAGATGGCATGGAAGCTGGCATGGAATCTAAGATGGATGACATGGAAGCTAAGATCGATGAGAAAATGGAAAATATGAAGAATGATCTAAAAGCAGACATGGAAGGTTTGACAAAGTTGATACAAGAAATGTTTCCTAATGGTGAAAAGATAGTAGAGGAAACTCATGATGAGAACAAAATAAATGTTAATCGTGATTTCATAAACTCTAATGTTGGCTGGAAGAACCACCATATTCCAAAAATGGAGATGAAGAAGTTTGATGGAAAGGATCCTGTAACATGGATACTACAGATGGAGCAATATTTTGATCTCCATAATGTGCAAAACACACAAAAGGTACGCATTGCAACTTTACATTTAGAACAAAATACATTTGCATGGTATCGATGGCTTTGCTCCCGTAAAAAAATTGTCACTTGGTCAATTTTTACGGAGGAAATGATAGCACATTATGAGGATACAAAGAGCAACACCTTCTTTAGCCAATTGATAAATCTCAAACAAAAGGGTTTAGTGGGGCAACACATTAAGGAATTCCAAAAATTGAATATAAGGGTAACTAATATTCCAGAGGAACACAGGATTGATCTCTTCATAGGCACTCTAAAGGATAACATCCAACATGAAGTTCGTGTTTTGGAACCTGATTCATTGGAGAAGGCATTCAGGTTGGCAAGAAAAGTTGAATGTAAAATTATGGCGACAAGGAAGCCTACCACTCAATTCTATAAAGAATGAAGTGTTGCTACGCCTAAATTTCCATAACCTACAAGGTTGACACCACAAAAATTGGAAGAAAAAAGAGAAAAAGGGCTTTGCTACAGTTGTGATAGCAAATACACTAAAGGTCATAAGTGTGCTAAAAGAAAATTATTTTACATAGATTGTGAAGAAGAAGAAGAAAATGAACAGGAAGAGGATATACACCAAGAACTAGCCCTAGAACAGGAAGAAATGAATCCGACCATATCGTGTAATGCACTGGCAGGAATTACCACTCCTCAAACTCTCAAGATAGTAGGACAGATCAAGAAGAAAAAGGTAATAGTGTTGATTGATTCAGGTAACACCCATAATTTTATTCATTGTAAGGTAGCCAAGGAATTAAATTGTTTCCTATACCCAGCACCAGAATGTCAAGTGATGGTTGCAAATGGAGGAACTATAAATTTCTCTCGGAAATGCCATAATATCAAGCTAACCATGGGGGAATATGTATTGACTAGTCCAATGCTTTCCATTCCTATGGGAGGTGCTGATGTTGTACTAGGAGCACAATGGTTACAATCTTTGGGGACGGTAGCTTTTAATTTTCAAGAAATTTTCTTGAAATTTTTTTCAGAAGGAAAGGAAGTTGAATTACAAGGTATTGCAGGGAAGCCAGGAAGGATAATAAGCTCTAATGTCATGACAAAGCTTCTAAAGAAAGAACAACGAGGCGTAATTGCACAATTATGCTCACTAGAAGTTCCAACATCAAAATCATCTATTCCTGCATATCTCCAACAAGTCTTGGACAATCATTCCAAGGTGTTTGAAACTCCCAAAGGACTCCCACCTATTCGTGATCATGATCATGCTATTCATTTGATTCCAGGAAGTGTTCCTCCAAACATCAGGCCTTATAGATATTCTTATGTCCAAAAGAGCGAAATTGAATGTATGATTGCAGAAATGTTAGAGGCAGGCATAATTCAACCTAGTCAAAGTTCTTTCTCTGCTCCTGTAGTATTGGTACACAAGAAGGATGGATCATGGCGAATGTGTCCGGATTATAGGGAGCTCAATAAGCTCACCATTAAAGATAAATTTCCCATTCCTGTGATTGATGAATTATTGGATGAATTACATGGAGCAATCTATTTTACCAAGTTGGATCTTCGTTCAGGATATCATCAAATTAGAATGAAGACTGAAGATATTCCAAAAACAGCATTTCGAACTCATGAGGGTCATTATGAAATTTTGGTCATGCCTTTTGGCCTTACCAATGCACCTTCTACATTTCAAGGGTTGATGAATTCCATTTTCAAACCCTTCCTTAGAAAATTTGTGCTAGTATTTTTCGATGATATACTAATCTACAGCAAGTCTTGGAAGGATCATGTTGAACATGTTGACAGGGTGCTCAAACTATTGCAGGAGAAACAATTATATGAAAAAACATCCAAATGTTTCATTGGAGTACAAGAGGTGGAATATTTGGGTCATATTGTATCTCACGAGGGTGTTAAAGTAGACCCTAACAAAATTAAAGCCATTAAGGAATGGAAAGTCCCCACAACCATAAAGCAGTCGCGAGGATTTCTCAGGTTAACAGGGTATTATCGCAAGTTTGTTAAGAATTATGGGAGAATAGCAGCACCTCTAACAACATTATTGAAGAAAGATGCATTTTCATGGACTCCTGAAGCAATTAAGGCCTTTGAACATCTTAAAGAGGCAATGTGCCTAGCACCGGTCTTAGCTACGCCAGACTTCACAAAAACCTTTATTGTGGAATGTGATGCCTCAGGAAATGGAATTGGTGTTGTTTTAATGCAGGAAGGAAGACCCATTGCTTTTTAAAGTTGTCCAATCAAAGGAAAGTATTTACATAAACCTATTTATGAGAAGGAAATGTTAGCAATACTGCATGCACTAAATAAATGGAGAACTTACCTAATGGGAAGACACTTCAAGGTAAAAACTGATCATGATAGCCTTAAACACTTTTTGGAACAAAGACTATCTTCAGAAGAGCAGCAAAAATGGGTCACAAAGATGTTGGGTTATGACTTTGAAATAATCTACAAAAAGGAAAGCTTAATATTGTTGCAGATGCACTCTCAAGAAAGAATGAAGAGGTGGAAGCATTGCTTTGTGCCATTTCTATTATCCAACCAGATTGGATAACCGAAGCAAGAGATGAATGGAAGAAGGACAAATATGTGTGGACACTCATTCAAAAGTTGCAGCAAGATCCTAGTACATCTGATACATTTAGTTGGAAAAATGATTCCTTATGGTACAAAGATCACTTATATCTTTGTAAGAATTCCCAACTAAAACAAAAGATTCTTTTGGAATTGCATACTTCTCCTTTAGGAGGACACTCAGGATTTTTAAAAACTTACCACAGGGTGAAGAAAGAATTTTTTTGGGATGGCCTTAAATCTGATATTCAAAAGTTTGTGATGGAATGTTTGGTTTGCCAGCAGAATAAAGTTGAGACAATTAAGACCCCGGGACTTCTACAACCTTTATCCATTCCAAGTCAACGTTGGGAGGAGATTTCAATGGATTTTATCACAGGTTTACCTAAGTCCGAAGGAAAGAGTGTCATCATGGTGGTAGTTGATAGACTTACCAAGTATGCACACTTTTGTGCATTATCTCATCCATTGAAAGCAAGTACAGTTGCTACTACATTTGTGGACAGAATTCAAAAGCTACATGGAAGCCCAAGGGTTATTGTGAGCGACAGAGATCCCATTTTTACGGGAAATTTTTGGACAGAGTTATTTTCTTCTTTGGGTACTAAATTAGCTCATAGCTCATCTTATCATCCTCAATCTGATGGTCAAACTGAGATAGTAAATAAATGTTTGGAAGGATATCTTCGTTGTTTTGTATCTGATAAACAAACACGATGGGTCAAGTGGTTACCTCTCGCTGAATGGTGGTATAACACTTCCTTCCATACTGCAGCAAAAATGACCCCATTTATGGCACTTTATGGATATCATCCACCATCCATCACATCATATTTAAGGGAAAATTCGAAGGTTCAAGCGGTGGAAGATCACATCGAGCATCAGCAAGAAGTTCTCCAACTCTTAAAGGATAACCTGAATTTGGCACAAAATCGAATGAAACAACAGGCAGATCAACATCGCAGCGAGAGAAGTTTTGATGTAGGAGATTGGGTATTTTTACGGCTACAACCATACAAACAAATGTCTCTCAAGCAAGCTAAGAAGGATAATAAATTATCGCCAAAGTAATATGGTCCTTACAAGGTGTTGCAAAAGATTGGTACTATGGCATACAAATTGGAGCTTCCTGCTTCTTCGCGAGTACATCCAGTTTTCCATGTTTCATGCTAAAAGAAGGTTATAGGTGAAAATCTTCCAGTTCAAACAATATTGCCAGAACTTGATGAGGAAGGAAAAATAATATTGGAACCTGAAGTGGTCATGGAAACAAGAACTCGACAGCTACGGAATCGATCAATTTCAGAGTATCTCATCAAGTGGAAGAACTTACCCACTGAAGATTCTACATGGGAGGATGAGAATTTTATACGAAAGCACCCGGAGCTACTCAAGTGTTGAGGACAACACTTTTTTGAAGGAGAGGGGCATGTTAGGTCCCTATATCACTAGTATAGCCCCTTATTATTGTTAGTGTAAACCCCTTATTGTTATTATTGTACCCTTGTAACCCCCATTTTGTTATTATTGTGCCCTTAAATTATTATTGTTAGGTCGTCTAGGATTACATTGTGGCCCACTAGGATTACATTATGGCCCCATGGACTCCTATATATAGAAAGGAGGTTCTGTAAATTGTATCATCCAAGAATTGTTCATTCATGTAATGTATTGGAGGTTTCCCCCTCGAAGTGGCTTATTTCTAAGGCGTTGATATCTCTTTTCTTCTCTTTTTGGAGCTGGTTTCACAACACTAAAAGAGCTTTAAGGAGCCATTTTAACTATTAGCCAAATCCTTCCTGTTTTTTTCAAGAGCACTCCTCGGGAAGGAGCTGGAGTGAGTGGAGGGAGCGGAAGTTACCATGTTTTGAATTCATTGTTGAGTTTTAGCTTGCACATGTTGATTTCGAGTATACCTATGATCCTTCCCAACAAGATATTCATATTGGGCTATTTCTTGGTGGACCAATTCTAGTATGATTTTCTCATAGTGAGCTTGGGATTTCCTGGCTTTATTACAAGCTCTTTTCTGGGTGGAAGGGGGAGGATCATTGGGCAAGGGAGTGGAAGTGGAGGGGTGACCTCTGCCCCCGCCTCAGTGAGAATTTGTGGTATTTCTGCAAGTTATGATGACGAAAAAATATTGACTAAGATGAGAAAAGAGTAGATGAGGAATGGAAAATGAATGGTTCAAGGTTAAGGAGAGACATGATAGATAAAAGGTGATGGAGATCTAGAGGAATGAAGGCCCAGTTGGAAATACTTGAGAGGTGGGGTGAATCAATATTCCTTTCAATTTGTATTATTATTAATCTTTCAGAGCATTAGTTAATCTTCAATTATTATCAGTGTTTGTACAATGATAGCAGTAAAAAAAAGGAACACAACTGAACACAGTTTTTAAGGTGGAAACCCTCTCTGGAACAAAAACCACCTAAATGATTTTCTAATAATTATTTAATATTCAACTCCAATAGAAAATAAAGCTCCAACTTCCTAGAATCTAGAAAATCATTCTTCTCTAGCTCCCATTGGATGGACGCTCCAATGCCCGAGATTCTTTAGTAGTCAACTGAACGGATGCCCCAACACCCAATGAGCTACAACTCACCCTAGCACCACCCTACCACCCTATAGAAGAATAAAACAAGAATGGACTCCCGTACCAGGGAAAATGATCCACTTTACAATGATATAAAATGATGTAGAAGAAGAAGACACACTAGACCATAACCCCAACTATGACACAACCACCTAATGATGATCCTAGACCTCCGACACTTCCTCTTCAACTAAATAGACACTTATAAAAATTTTACAATGATGATTTTACAATGACTCAGTACAATGATACCTTTAAAATGATTGTATGTAGTGTTGCCCTCGTGAAGACTTCATGTGGTGAACTTTGTGCTGTTGTTCTGCACCTATATTGTTGCTCTTGTCATGCTACCCTCTCTCACTCTTCAAGACATTAGATCATGCATTGATTATTATCTTGATGAATATATAATACCTGCAAAATGTCTTCAAGGAAATACCCATGACATGATAATATCAAAACTTATCTCATCCTGTATAGCATATGTCAGTGCTAAACAAAAAAAAGGAAATTAGAATACAAAGAACATAATGCAATTAAGATATGAACATGCATATACAGAATATACTTACCTGTAGCTTACCTCTGCTTCACCTTGCTTTTCTTTGCTTCCCTAGAAATTCTGGTCCTTTGTAGCCCTTGACAACACATGATCTAACTTTTTCTTTCCTTCTAGGAGCTCGATATTGAATCTGGTGTATCTCTTTTATTTCAGATCCCCAGTATGTGATTTTTAGTCATGTATTAGTTATCTGAGTCTTCTTTCCAATGCCACGCGTGTGACCCAATTTGGATTCTTCAATACAAAGTATGCCCAATCTCTCACAATGACCTAATTATGGACTCGTTTAGTAGAGCGAACTTGTACGGTGTGCCACGTGTCATTGTTTCTTCATTTAACTCTAAAATTGATATAGAGAAAATTGCAGTCTGTTTCTTATCCAACACTTTTTACATAATTCCAATCCAATACTCAGAGAGATAATTATGATGATTTTCCCAAGGTCACCTCTTTGAGATGAAGTTCAGGAGCCTGCAAAAACACTGGCTGCCACAGATCATATCTCCGACAATATTGCACACCTTGATCTGAAATTTTTACAGGAGCTTCCTCAGGATTTCAGCTTCACCTCATAAACATTTCATCTTCTGAACCTTCGTGGAAAAAAAAATGATAGTGAAAATTCCATGATGACCTATTTCAGGTAGTGAAATCCCTAAATGATGACGATATGAGGATCACAATTTATATAAATGCTTAGGTTGAGAGGGTCTTCAAAAAATGAACGTGGGATGGATTTTAGGAGCTTAAAAATTATTAATTATTGACTTTTCATTGACCCATGCCATAACCCCATGGGGTTTTAGCCTACTAACTGGGGTTACAAACTTCAAACATGAATATCTCTCAAACCGTGAAAAATTACATGGTGTGCCATATATCAACGGAAACATCTCGACAAGAAGAAACCATCAAAAATATTCTTGACCCAGAATATAGTAATTTGGTAGGTAAAATTTCCCATGGAAGATCTGGGTAGCCCCTGGTGCTGCTTGGGTTGACATCAATGACAACCATTGATCAACAATCTCCCCCTTTGGAATTGATGGCAACACAAGTACTCCCCCTGCAGTTATGACACCTCTTCCTACAACATTCTCTTGCCCTTTGACATCAATGGAAAAGGGTAACTCCCCTTGACACACAACCATCCTACGGACCTGTACACACTTCCACTCCCCCTTTATATTCTGAATAAGGAAAATTTAATGAGAACTTGAGAGAATCCCAAGCTTCTAGTGAAGATATTCAAATGATTCACGAGGTAAAGGTTTAGTGAAGATAGCAGCGATTTGTTCTTTTGTACCAACATACTCAATTTTGATATTATTTTCAATAACTTGTTCTCTAACAAAATGATATTTGATCGGAATGTGTTTTGTTTTTGAATACATGAAAGGATTCTTGGAGATGTTGATGGCACTCATGTTGTCACAGAATATGGCAATAGGCTCACTGAATTGTACTTGAATATCTTGAAAAGTTTGTTTCATCTAATTGTACATGCTACCGCTGCAATGTATTTTGCTTCCACTGCAGATAACAAGATTAAGGTTTTCTTTTTCTCAACCATGATATGAGACAACCACCTGGATAGAATGTTGCTCCACTAGTACTCTTAAGATCATCAATGCTTCCTGCCCAATCTGCATCTATAAAGGCTTGAATAATGAGATTGTTACCGTTGGGATACCGCAAGCCATATTCGTCTGCGCCCTTTAGATATCGAAGAATTCTTTTGATGGCAATTATATGTGATTCTTTTGGTGCTACTTGGAATATTTCTACTTGTCCAATTTCTTGCATAACATCTGGCTGGGAGGTTGTTACATATAGAAGACTACCAATCATATATTTGTACTGTTAGTGTTAGTATTTTCATACTTCCACCAGGGATCAAAACACATTTTTCATGTGCATCTTAGGTGTCCCACTCTAAATCATTTTCAATCATTCCATTAGGTCATGATATAAAATTGTTCCACTGGTGGTTGTCCTTGTCAAGTGTCCCATTTTCCTTCAAAAGTATATGCCTGTTAACCCTCTTCTATGTATTCATCATGTTGAAAACAAGTCTACTTTCATTCCACTTTTAGTCAAAGTCACTCATTGAGTCAGTTTCTTTCATTTCTCATTAGGTCACTAGGGTTTCAATAGGTCAAATCATTGCATTATCTCATTTTCAATAAAGGGCAACAGAAGGTGTGAGAGTGATCCCAATAATGTCTCTTTACCATGTAAAGATGATCTCCAAGATGGTTTGCGAAGTTGTAATTTGATTTCAAGTGTGAGTTTCATTCCAAGATGTGATTTTAATTTTATTCATGTAATTTTATGTCTTCAAATGTAATAAGTACTCAGTCTCCCAAGGCTGCCAACTCAGATTTCCACATGCCAATACATCAAGTGTCAAATATAAAAAGTGTCTACTTCAGAAATTGATCAAATGTCAAAGGGAGTTGTCTTTTTCCAAGGGTGTCTAAGTCATCATTTTCCACAAGCAATAAACCCTAATTTCCTCTCCCGCTAAGTTAGGGTTTTCTATGGAATTAGAGACATATGAGCAGAGGAGGCATAAGGTAGGTCATATCAGTAAGTATGAGGTCATTCAAAACTCATAAACATCATGTCTCCATCATTTTTCAGGAAATCATTCCAAGAGTCAAGCCATTTTCCACTCATTGGGCTAGTTTTTCTTAGAACTATGTTTCCGACCAAACAGAGATGAATTTGAAAAAGAGGGTTTTGTCCATAATTTCACGTGAAAGAAAAAATTCCTTCAGTTTTTACACAGGTATCATGGTTTTTGAGAAATGTCAAAACCACAGGTGGTACAAGAGGTTTACTGCATTTCTGGAGTGACCTTGGTAAAATCAAGTTTTCTCCTAGTTTGAGTGTCAAAATTAATTTATTGATGAGTCAAATGATAACTAGACAAAGACATATTTCCAATGAGCTATCATGAGCTCAATTTGGAGTTGAGGAAGGCCTCCAAAAGTTGCCTGCAACAGCACTCTGCATTTCTACACCCTCATTCTGCAATTTTTGAACAGCCTTGGGAAAATCAACTTTTGATAAGGAAAATCAACTCCAAATAGAAACCCAAATGTATATTTGAGTAGTATACTTGAAGGGATTTCCAACAAGCTATCCTGGGCCCAATTTGGACACTGGGAAGGCAATCAAAAGAAACCTACAAGTTTAGGGTAAAATGGCATTGCACATAGAGCACAGGCGTTGCACATAGGCCAAAGGCATTGCACATAGGACAATTCAGGTAGTGTTAATTTGTTCAGCATTGTGCATAGAAGAAGGATGTTGCGCTCCTGGGTTAGGTATTGCTCATAGGCCAGTAACCTCCCAAACTCTTCCAATTCTTCCAAATTGTCCCTTCTTCTCTAAATCAAGTATGTAAATCCTTTTTTACCCTTATTTCTACATTTTATACTTGTGGATAAAGTTTTATATGGGCGAAAAATCACAAGCTAACCCTAGTTTTCCTAAAATCCCCATCCCCGTGACAAAATTTCCCAAAACCCTCCTTGTCCCAATTTATTTTCCTTAAACCCTACTACATCACCCTATACCTCTAAAGACACTAAACCTACCCCTACATCCTCATCCCTAAATCCCTATACCCTTTTCCATAGAAGGCCTAATTTTTAGGAATATCACTATTTTTCTTAGGTTTCCCCCTACCTTTGACCTGTAATTGAATTTTCATTTTCACCTCCCTTAATATTTTCACCTCCCATCACCTCACAGGATTTCATAACATTTTTCCCCATCTCACTTATTTTTTGTGGCCCTATCCCCATCCGCTAAAGCCCTCATTTCATCATTTCCTTCCCTGCTCCTATTCCAATCACTCGCTCACTCACTCTCCCTTTCTTTTCTCTCCACTAGGGTTTCCAAAGTGCCAAGAACAATCATGGAGAGAGAGGACAAAGATTACATGGAGGAAGAATACAGTGATGATGAGTTTGATGGCCAAAGACAAGAAACCTCAAAAGAGCATTGGAGAAAGAAAAGCAAGAAGCCCAAAGTCTAAGTTTTGACCAGCAGTTGGAAAAGGATATTGAAGATAATAGAGAAGTGTGGCTTGAGAGAGTCAACAATCACTTGGATAAGCTTCTAGTGAAAGCCAACAAAAATAACCAGATGCTCAGGCACATGGCCCATCACTATCGGACCCGGAACAAAATTTGCAATATCAAGTTCAAACAGATGAAGGATAAATTGAGGAAGATCTGGAAGGGCAAGAAAGGAGGTGATAAACTAAAGATGCTTTTTGATGCATCCTTAGCTCAAAATTTACATGTGGTTGTGGGCCCATCCCACAAATTTTGAGAAATTTTGAAAATTTTGAAGATTTTTGAGTTTTTTGGCAATTTTGGAAAAACACAGGAAATTATGCCCTATGTGCAGCACCTTGGCACTGCGTTATTTTTTGGGGCATCTAATGAGAAAAATGAATACATCATTGGGTTCATAATGATGAGGACATACCCCCTGTAATTTTTCTAAGCATTTGGAGCAAAACTGGTCAGGAAAAAGGGCCAAAAACACCCAAAAAATCATGTTTCTGCCTCTTTTTCAGCTTGGTGTTATGCATAAAACAAAGTTTCTCTGTTTTTCACGGAATTTTTGAGTTTTATCTCACTAGTTTAGTTTTTCACTGATGTAATTGGTAAATATTAATTTAATTATGATGAGGATTAGTTTACTATGGGTAAATTCATTAGCTTGAGTCCTCTAGAGGTCAAATGAATCGGTTTCCTCTCTTTTAGAGGCAAGTTGTTTGGTCTTCCTATTCTTCAGATTCTTGTTCAGCATTTGGTGGAAACTGATCCTCATCTCATGGATTTGACTCCCTGAGGCTAGGGAGAGTGGTTTTTAGGTCTATATCTTCTTCTTCTTTCTCATTTTTAAGGGTTGGACTCAGTTGGATGCTTGGCTTTTGAAGAAACACACTTTGTATCAGTTTTGAGCAAGAATATTAATCAAATTTGCAACTATTTTTATGGGATCCATGTGGTATGGTGTTTATTTTAGTTTATCCTTTTGTTTTCATGTGTTGAAATGCATTTTTAAGTGTTTTCATCATTTCATAACTTCTAAGTGAATGTATGCAAGTTAGATAAGCAGAATCCATTCTCATATGCTCTGTTTTGGGTAGACATTCACAGTCTATAAAAATTTCTTCAGTTTATAAAGAAACCATGATTTCACCATGCTCTTTCTAGCTCCTCACCTATCTTGATCATCCCACCCGTTGAAAGCCTAAAGTTCTAAATTACTATGCCTACTTTGCCCCATAGAACACCCTGCAAAATTTGACCTAATTTTCCTTGCCCTCACTGTTTGACTCCTTTTGATCCAAAAAAACCCTATAAAACCAAATCAAAACCCTAAGATGCTATACCTAGCCTAATATCTTATTTCCTCAGTCATCTTAGTTGTGATCTTTACGGAGAGAGCCGTCTCCCTGCCTAGTAGGGCTAGCTACTTGGATAAGCGTGGTTTGTGGTTACCTCGGAATTGCCTTTTTCAGCCCGAGGTTCAATCTGAGTGATAACATTTTGGCGACCATACTGGGGAAAAAAGGTAAGATCAGATCTTCCCTGGGAAAGAATGACAAAGTTTAGATCTAACTATTGATGGTGGAAAACAATCAGATGCATATGAAGGCTTAACTCTTCACCTGGAAACTCCAACTTGATGTAAAGACTCCACTGGAGGATCGACCTTGCCAGTATGAAAATGGAAGGATATTACACAAAGGTCAAGTGTTCAAAGTGGAATTGTATTCAAGATGTAATTTGATTTCTTGTAAATTACTTCTTTTCTTTTCCTGAAACTATCCTGAAAGTTTTCCGGAGTTTGTTGTATGATAAAGATGATCAAGATCTTGATTCTACCTATTCAAAAAGTGTAAATACCGAGTTTTCCTTTGATCTTGGTCCACATCATTTTTCTGAATCTTATGATGACCATCTTCAAATTGATGAGCCTACAACTTCTGTACATACTCCTACACCTTGTAAAATTCCAAATCGATACAAACCACTCATCTTACCTCCTATACTCCATGCTTTCCCTGATAATCATTACCTATATATGTCGAGGTTTGATGGTGAATATGACAACATCACTATTGAGAGACATATGCAGAATTTTGATACTTTCCTAGACCTTTTTTAAGTTGACAAAGAGGATGTCAATATCAGGCTATTTTCTCTTTCTTTGCAAGGAAAAGTCAAGATTTGGTTCAAAAACTTGCCTGCCGCGAGCATCTCATATTTCCCACAATTCGTCAAAGTTTTCCTCAACAAGTGGGTGGTCAAACAAAACCCTTTCTTAATTCTAAAAGAGTATGACCAGCTGAAAAGACAGCTAGGGGAGACAGTACGACAGTTTTCTGCCAGATTCAATCAAGTCTATTATTTGATACCTGCTAATATAATACCCCCTCCTGGCTCAGCTCTTTTAGATTACCCAGTTGCCTTTGATCCGGAAACGGAGTTTCAGCTGAGAGAAAGGAATATTGCAATGATTTAAGACATGCAGAACAATGTAGTAGATGTAGAGGCTAATCTCTTGATCAAAAGGGCAAATTTGAAGGAAGAAGAGAAGAAGAATATTGCAGAACACCTGAAATCTTCAGAGGTAAAGCTTGACATTTTGGTAAGTACAATAAAGGAAATTATGCAAAAGATCACCATGAGAGACGTATTTTCCGTTAAAGTTCATCATTACCCACTTATCCCAGAAAAAGAAGGGATTGCAAGCCCTAAAGATTTTCTTGCTAATCCCAACCACCATAGATCAGAAAATGGATTTGTAGATCAATCCGAGGAGAAAAAAATCTAATAATCTAATGTATATGATTGGTGACATTACTTATATTGATGATTTTCCAAATTTTGATCAGTATGATGATGATTATGTTCTTCAAACAGAAGCTAATCTTGCAGAGCAATCAGCAGTTGGTTTGTGGGAGGAAGCTCAGTTTCATCATCTCGAACATAGTGATTAGATGATGCATATCAGCTATGACAGTGATGAGGAAAGTCTAGAAAATTTGGAAGTAAGTGAAGGATTTTTGCCTCTTTTTTTTACTTCATTTCAGTTCATCAGAGATAACTTTCATGCGATCAGAAATCAGCACTCTTTGAGTTTTTATCTTGACAATCAAGAGGATAATCAATTTTTTGATCAAAGCTCCTTACCCTTGTGTTTCTCCTCATTTGCAAAAATAATATGAAACTATAAGCAAGCGGATAAGTGAGTGGTCAACACTATAAATGATGAACATTCTCCTGAATTGGTTGAGGAAATCATTTGCGACATAGAATCCTCCTTAGCTCCAGATTTGCAGCCACCAAGTTCCATTGAATTTCAAATTGTAGATGAAGGCTTGGAAGCTTAAACATATGATCAAATGATGCAAGATGATTATGTACCATTATGTTTTAAAGCATTTCAGTTTTTAAAGGAAAAATTTCATAATATCTCTAAATCAATGGATGAAAAACCTGTAGAAAGTCATGCAATCTCATTAGAACCAATGGAAAATAGGTTGCAACAGTATTTTCAAGATTTTCATGACCCTATAGTTGATGTGTTGGATGATATCTGCAGTAAAGTTCCTTCTCCATTAGCTAACTATGACCCTGAAAAGAGTGTTGATATAAACTTGATTCGACAGCCAAGTTCATTGTTTTGTTTAGTAGGTGTTTCATTACAAAGCTCATACCAAGATTTGTAGTCATATCAGGAGAGTAATGAAGAATATTCTTGTTTTTCTGTTGATCATCAAGAAAAATTAGTCATTCACGAGTTTCAGGATCCTTTTGTCAACTTCTTGCAGTCATCAAAGAAAGAAAGCACAGATGTTAGGAAAATTTTAAAACCAAGGTACGAAGACTACCTAGAGCAAAGCAGTAACGTATTAGATGGGATGGAAATCAATATGTATTCCTATGAAGATCCTTTCACAACATTCTTGAGGTTAGTCGATGGGCTCGTGCTTTGCAATTTCATCAAAATTCTATCTGTTGACAAGTTTTCATGGGAGTTCCCTTTTAGTAGTTATTTCTTCTTTCTCATAAGCAAGCACTTGTGGAGAATTCAAACAACGGCTAGAATGCTTACATGGTTGCATTGGTTGTTCCATTTCACTTGATCAAGTGATGAACTGATTAGTTAGAGTAGGTTTTGCTGAATAAGCTCAATTTCGAGCATTTTTTTCAGTTAGTCTGGAGTCAGTCTTGAGTCAGTTTATTGAGTCAATTTTTTAGTATTATGTTAGTCTTTAGCTTTTGAATCCATACCCAATGGATAAACACTTGGTCTACGGTGTTCTTGGCACCTCCAAGGAGCTACCATCCCCAACTGGAGCCAATGTTAGTGTTAGTATTTGCATACTTCCACCAGGGATCAAAACACATTTTGCATGTGCATCTTAGGTGTCCCACTCTAAAGAATTTTCAATCATTCCATTAGGTCATGATATAAAATTGTTCCACTGGTGGTTGTCATTTTCAAGTGTCCCATTTTCCTTCAAAATTATATGCCCACTGACCCTCTTCTATGTCTTCATCATGCTGAAAACAAGTCTGCTCTCATTCCACTTTTAGTCAAAGTCACCCATTGAGTCAGTTTCTTTCATTTCTCATTAGGTCACTAGGGTTTCATTAGGTCAAATCATTGCATTATCTCATTTTCAATAAAGGGAAACAGAAGGTGTGATATTGATCCCAATAATGTCTCTTTACCATGTAAATATGATCTCCAAGATGGTTTCCAAAGTTGTAATTTGATTTCAAGTGTGAGTTTCATTCCAAGATGTGATTTTATTTTTATTCATGTAATTTTATGTCAGTTCAAATGTAATAAGTACTCAATCTCCCAATTCTTCCAACTCAGAGTTCCACATGACAACACATCAAGTTTCAAATATAAAAGGTGTCTGCTTCAGCAATTGATCAAATGTCAAAGGGAGTTGTCTTTTTCCAAGGGTGCCTAAGTCATCATTTTCCACAAGCACTAAACCCTAATTTCCTCTCCCACCAAGTTAGGGTTTGCTATGGAATCAGAGACATATGAGCAGAGGAGTCATATAGTAGGTCATATTAGTAATTATGAGGTAATTCCAAACTCATAAACATCATGTCTCCATCATTTTCTAGGAAATCATTCCAAGATTCAAGCCATTTGCCACTCATAGGGCCAATTTCACTTCAAACTATGTTTCCGACAAAACAGAGATGAATTTGAAAAAAGTTAGAGATTTTTTGTCCATAATAGGCTGAGGAAGAAAAACCTCCTTCCGTTTTTACACATGTATCATGGTTTTTGAGAAATGTCAAAAATACAGGTGCTACAAGAGGTTTGCTGCATTTCTGGAGCGACCTTGGGAAACTCAAGTTTTCTCCTAGTTGGATTATCCACATTACTTGTTTGATGAGTCAAATGATAACTATTTAGAGATATATTTCCAATGAGCTATCATGAGCTCAATTTGGAGTTGAGGAAGGCCTCCAAAAGTTGCTTGCAATAGCACTCTGCATTTTTGCACCCTCATTCTGCACTTTTTGACCAGTCTTCGGAAAATCAAATTTTGACAAGGTAAATCACCTCCAAATAGAAAACCAAATGTAGATTTGAAACATATAATTGAAGGGATTTCCAACGGGCTATCCTAGGCCCAATTTGGACACAGGGAAGGCATTCAAAAGCAGCTTGCAAGTTGGGGTTAAAATGGCGTTGCGGATAGAGCATAGGCGCTGCGCATATGCCAAAGGCGTTGCACATAGGATAGTTCAGGCAATGTTAATTTTTTCAGCGTTGCGCATAGAAGAAGGGCGTTGCGCTTCTGGGTTAGGCACTGCGCATAGGCCAGTAACCTCCCAAACTCTTCCAAATTCTTCCAAATTGTCCCTTCTTCTCTAAATCATGTAAGTTAATCCTTTTTTTACCCTTCTTTCTACATTTTATGCTTGTGGATAAAGTTTATATGGGTGAAAAATAACAAGCAAACCCTATTTTTCCTAAAATCCCCATCCTCATGAAAAAATTTCCCAAAACCCTCCTTGTCCCAATTGATTGTCCCTAAACCATACTACATCACCCTATACCTCTAAAGACACTAAACCTACCCCTACATCCTCATCCCTAAATCCCTACACCCTTTTCCTTAGAAGCCCTAATTTCTAGGAATCTCACTACTTTTCCTAGGTTTCCCCCTACCTCTAACCTGTAATTGAATTTTCCTTTTCACCTCCCTTAATATTTTCACCTCCCATCACCTCACAAGGTTTCATAACCTTTTTCCCCATCTCACTTAATTTTTTTGGCCCTATCCCTATCCCCTAAAGCCCTCATTTCATCATTTCCTTCCCTGCCCCTATTCCCATCACTCCCTCATTCACTCTCCCTTTCTTACCTCTCCCCTACGGTTTCCAAAGTGCCAAGAACAATAATGGAGAGAGAGGACAGATATTACATGGAGGAATAACACAGTGATGATGAGTTTGATGGCCAAAGACAAGAAACCTCAAAAGAGCATTGGAGAAAGAAAAGCAAGAAGCCCAAAGTCTGAGTTTTGACCAGCAGTTGGCAAAGGAGATTGAATATAACAGAGAAGTGTGGCTTGAGAGAGTCAACATTCACTTGGAGAAGCTGCTAGTGAAATCTAACAAAAACAATCAGATGCTCAGGCACATGGCCCATCACTATCAAACCCGGAACAAAATTTGCAATATCAAGGTCAAACAAATGAAGGATAAATTGAGGAAGATATGAAAGGGAAATAAAGGAGGTGATAAACTCAAGATGCTTGATGATGCATCCTTAGATCAAAATTGACATGTGGTTGTGGTCCCATCCCACAAATTTTGAGAAATTTTGAATATTTTTGAGTTTTTTGGCAATTTTGGAAAAACACAGGAAATTCTGCCATATGGCACTACGTTCTTTTTTGGGGCATCTAATGAGAAAAAGGAAGACATCATTGGGTTCATAATGATGAGGAAATACCCCCTGTACTTTTTCTAATCATTTGGAGCAAAACTGGTCAGGCAAAAGGGCCAAAAACACCCAAAAAATCATGTTTATGCCTCTTTTTCAGCTTGAAGTTGTGCATAGGACAAAGTTTCTCTGTTTTAGAGTTTTCTCTGTTTTCCATGGAATTTTTTAGTTTTATCTCACTAGTTGGGTTTTTCACTGATGTAATTGGTAAATATTAATGTAATTATGATGATTATTAGTTTACTATGGGTAAATTCATTAGCTTGAGTCCTCTGGAGGTCAAATGAATCAGTTTCCCCTCTTTTAGAGGCAAGTTGTTTGGTCTTCCTAGTCTTCAGATTCTTGTTCAACATTTGGTGGAAACCGATCCTCATCTCATGGATTTTACTCCCTGAGGCTAGGGAGAGTGGTTTTGAGGTCTATATCTTATTCTTTTAAGGGTTGGACTCAGTTGGATGCTTGGCTTTTGAAGAAACACACTTTGTATCAGTTTTGAGCAAGAATATTAATCAAATTTGTAGCTATTTTTATGGGATCCTTATGCTATGGTGTTTAGTTCAGTTTCTCCTTTTGTTTTCAAATGTTGAAATGCATTGTTAATTTTTTTCATCATTTCATAACTTCTAAGTGAATGTATGCAAGTCAGATAAGTAGAATCCATTCTCATATGCTCTGCTTTGGGTAGACATTGAAGGTCTGTTAAAATTTCTTTGGTTTAGAAAGAAACCATGATTTCACCATGCTCTTTCTAGCTCCTCACCTATCTTGATCATCCCACCCATTCAAAGCCTAAAGTGCTAAATTATGATGCCTACCTTGCCCCATAAAACACCCTGCATATTTTGACCTAATTTTCCTTGCCATTACTATTTGACTCCTTCTGATCCAACAAAACCCTATACAATCAAATCAAAACCCTGAGCTAATATACCTAGTGTTATTAATCAGTATTTTTAGTATATTTAGATGACTATAGGATGGTTCTAGATTTATGAAAACAACACTCCTTGAATATTGTGAGTTTCAGAAATCTCACTGCCTTCATTATCCTTATAGAAAATTTTTCACTATTCTATCAACTTACCATTCCATGGTCACCTTGTCACTCCTAAAAACTCCTTATGGCCTTTCACCTACCATTTTTAGCCTCCTTCTTTGCCTATAACCTCATTGGATTATTTTTCCCCTGTCCATAACTCCACTTTCTCTCTAGGGTTTCCTATAGCAAACTCATTCCCATGTTCCCCATGTTCCTCAAGCATTGATGGTCTCAAAACTATCTCTGCAGGCTCTTTAGATAAATCAAGCACATTTGATTTTGGATCTTCAATGCAGCACTTTGACCATACTCTGTTTTCACTTGAAGATCTCCAAGTCAAATTTTAGTCAAAATCAGGTCAAAGGACCCTCCTACTAGGTCATTAGGGTTTCACATGTTGTAAGGTCATCATTGGATGCTTCAGGTACTGATTTTCCTTGGCAGAAATTGGCTCAGATATAATAGAATATCAAAACATGGTGATTCAAGAAGGACCTAAAAGGTTTCCAAAGAAGACTATCCCTTCAGTTAAGAGTCTACACTTGAGGAAAATGGACAAACTTTGGCACTTCTGTAGGAGTGTTGAAAGGTATATCAGCAGACATTACTGATAAGGTAGGTGGTCTGCTCCTTAATGAAAAAAACTTGCGGCAACAAGAAGGGCAAACAATTTGGTCTTGAGGAAAACTAGGGTTTTGAACTTGATGGCCCAGTTGAGTGCCAAAACAGTGATCAATTGCATAAATGACATGGAGAAGGTACACAAGGCCAAACATGAGGAAAGTCTGTAAGAAGATATTGAAGAAATATGGAAAAAGGTGAGGTGAACTGGATAGAAATGAATGAACTTTAAAGGGCTATAGAGGACTTAGAAGACAACATTTATGATTGCTTTAAAGCACTCCAAACACCTAGGGTTTTTAAAAAGTGGCCAGAGAAGGTGAAAAGGTTAAGTTGAAGTTAAAGGTTGAGACTACCCAGTAATTTGAAGATGCTAGTGTGTGTAATCTCCCAAATATGTCAAAATGACCATATCATGCCTCAAGGAGCAAAAGGAAAGTCTAATTCATCACTTCAGTCACCTGCAAGCAAAAGTGTAAAGAATATCAGTGAGAAAAGAAAAATGACTTTAAAAACATTAGAAAATGGGTTTCTATAGTAAAATAAAATCAAAATTTCTATAAAAGCCCATTATACATTTCAAATGAATCATTTTTATCTTAAAAAAGACCAAGAGCATTCAGAGGAGAATAAATTTCGAGTTTCTAGGAAAAATTTGCCTAAGTTTCCTTGGCGTTGCGCGCTTGGAAATTTTTCCCCATACAAATTCTGAAGGCACTGGAAGTTGGCGTTGTGCCCTGGGGAAGGCATTGTGCACTCAGGTTTGGCACTGCGTGCTTGGGACTAGCACTACGCCCTCAGCTTAGGCATTGTGCCCTTGGCCAGGAGGGCTTTCTAAGAAATTTAACCACTCAAACCACTTCAAAACCCTTTCAAGTTTCCTCCAAAGTCTTCTAAAGCACTGGGAAGAGGTAAGTACCTAACATACACTCATCTTCAAGCAATTTTAGTGTTTCCTAAATCAATGAAATTGAACCCTAAGATCAAACCCTAAGTTTCAACCTTGAAATCACTCTTTTCCATTGCTCCATCTTCTTAGGCATAGTGTCAATGATACAAAGGTAAATTGTACAGATGGAGGGTTGTCATTGAGTTTTTTAGCCTCTCACTCATTCTCATACACCTAGACCCTCACTCACTCATCCCATTCACTTGCAAAGCTACCTCTTCATTACCATCTCTCCATCTCATTTCCATTTACACTCCAGGGTTTTATAAAGGCAGAGTTTACAATGTCAGAAGATAGTGGTAGTGGAGGAGAGGCCTAAATGCCAAGGAGGCATGATCACAAAGGAGGAAATATAAATATATTTGAACCCCTCGGTATAAGAGATCGCATGGCATCTCCCCTTACTGTTTCATGTTTAAAACATGTAGGTTGCTATGAATTTTGTGAAAAGATGCAGCAAGTGAAAAACCACCCTGAGCTAACTATATTATTTATCATTAACTTGCATGACAAACAAGTTAACCTTTCAGGGGTCACCTTTGAGCTATCTACATATGCTATTGCCAATGCCACTGGGATACCAAGTGTGGGTGAGAAATGGTTCAAGCAGGAAAACCTAGACATGAGCTACTCTGAACCCTACCTAAAGCCTAGGTATAAATACCACCACAAGTCCATCTTTCTTTTTCACATATGCTTGATAGATATGCACCCATGATGAGGATCATAATGAAATATTTCACATGTGAGGGAAGATTCTCCCGCCTTTACTCATATCACATCAGGTTGCTTATGCATTTTACTAGAGTGAGGATGCTGCACATACCCTATTACCTCTTTAGAAGCATTGATAAAATGGCATACATAGTGAAAAAGAGAAACTACCCTCAGCAGATGTGAAGTCTTTTCCATCACTCACTTATAAAAATTGTTGTTATGCACCAACTACAGTAGAAAGGCATTTAATGGGAGACCGTCATTGCCAATGAGGCTTTCACCACTCCACAAGGCCATCAACAGCAAGATGTCCCTTCATATTCTCATCCTCTCATTCCTCCTTCACCATCACACCCCACTACTCATGCATCACCATCCACTCACATTCCCTCACCCCATGATGACCCTTCTACATCTCCACTCACTCACATTCCTTCACCTCAGGATGATCCTCCTTCTACACCTTCCCATAGGCCTTCACCCTCATCTCATGACACCACAACATCAAACAGTGAAGAGAGTAATGAGACAAATGGCAGTGAGGAAGATGGCAATGAGACAAAGAGCAGTGAGGAAGATGGCAGTAATGAGGGCAGTGAGACAGATGACCCTGAGATGGTTGACATAGAGCCTTTTCCTTTGACATATCAAAGAGGTCATAGGCAAGTGTTTGCTCCACAAATTGTGGAAGGGGCCCTGCCTTCATCATCAACAAAACATCTTGATAAAGGTAAGGAAAATGTTGAAGATAAGGTCATGGTTGAAAAAGAAGATGAACATGATACTGAGCAAGAGTTTCAACTGACTGACCTTAAGAGTGAGGATGAGGGAAGGATTACAAGCATGTTGATCAAGATCAAGGATGCCTAGGTTAGGGAGCTACAAAAAAATCTTGGCAAGGAAAATAATGTGATCCATTTCCTTGAGGTTGAAAACAAGCAGCTGGAGACCACCTAGACACAGAGAAAGCCATCTGTGAAATCAGAGTTATCAGAGGTTGGAAAGAGGCTGGAAAATCCAAGGCAAACCTAGATGAGATCTTGGGCACTTTTGATGAGAATTAAGAAGAGGAAGGACAACTTCCTAGGAGGAGGAAAAGGACAATTGGTTTGAAGAAAGCCTTAGCCAAAGAAGGAGAGCAAGAGACAGCATTGGCAGAGCAACTCACTCCAAGTGAGCTTCATGCCATGAAAATAGATTATGATAGGTAATCTTGGCTAGAGATGGAAAATGTGCACTTAGAGGATCAGCTGGAGAAGGCCAAGAGAGACCTTGACATGCAAAAGAATATGGCAAGGCATTATGCCATGGGGAACAAAATTGCAAGGGACAAGCTCAAAAGAACCCTTGCAAAGATTCAAGTCCTAAAAGGGGAAAAGGAGAAATACAAGATGGATATCCTTTTTGATGTATCCCTTCAAGCCTCCCAAACATGATCAGTAAGTTAAAATCCAATTTTGACACATTTTTTTACTTTTAGAAATTTTGAAAGTTAGCCAGCAGAAAAAGGGCCAAGCGCACAGCGCCACTAGCATTGCGCTCTTTTTTGGGGCACCCAACTGAGGAAAAATTTACATTTTCATGATTCTTAGGCCAATTAAATCACCCTCAAAAAGGTTCAAGTCATTTGGAGTAGAACTGGTCCCTCAAAAGGGCCAAAAACAAGCAAAAAATCACCTTTCTGCCCCTTTTCAGCACTAGCACTGCGCCCTGATCAGTCTTGGGAGAATGGGCTTTTGAGCTGGTAAATGGAATCCATTCTGAAAACTAAAGGTATATTTGGAAACTAGACAGGACAGGATTTCGAATGAGCTATCATGGAGCTCATTTGGACACCCAGAAGGCCTCCAAATCTCAGCTGCAACTCAAGCTATTTTACTAGTTTTGGCGCTGCGCCCTTGAACCTTGGCACTACGCCCTTGCCAAAAAGTCAACAAAAGACACTTGGAGATATTTTTAAAGTTATTGAGAGGCCTTAAAGGTCAAATGATTCCTAAATTAGCTCAGAGGCTAGCTTAGAAGCTATTTTTGCATTTATGATTTTGGGATATTTGTGGCTTGGGCATTGCATGGTCTCATAGGAAAAAATGACATTTTGGAACCCTAGATAGGGTTTTTCTCCTCCTTTGCAAGTTAAATATTGCATGGAGGCTTCATTATTTTTTTTGGTTGTTTTATGGAGATGAATACATAGACTTGGAGTTTTGAAGAAATGGGCTTTGGAGCTTTGTAATTGTTTTGGATTGAATGCCATGGATGCAGGCAATTTCATAGGATTCATGAACTTTGTTGAATGGTGATGTGATTCTAATATTGTATTTTTTTCCTCATTTTTTACATATTTTCCATCTTTTCTCTTGCAACAAAATAAAATTTTTAGGTTAATACATGTTGTTTAGAGGCACCTTAACTATGTCTGCTTTCTATTGTTTAAATGTTTTCCTCTACTAGGTTTGCTTGGAGAAATTAGGAGTTCCCTGTTTCTCCATGTCCATATAGTTTGTTTCCTTGAAATTAAATCTAGAGTATGGCTAAAGAAGTTTATGGTTTACCCTGTCCTTTGGTTTTTCTTGAAATTTTGTTCTCAAGGCTTTCTTTGAAGGGTACTAATTAGGGTTTATGATAAATAAATTTATGGTTTTCCTTGTCCTTTAGTTTATCTTGAAATGGTTACTTTGAAGGTGTTTATAGTTTGATTAAGGAATTTAGGATTTCCCTTCTCTTTGATCATTACTTATGTTCTATCTTAAATTTTTTCTTTCTCTGAAGGTAGATAACTAGAGAATTTAGGAGTTCCCTGCTCTCTAGGGTTTGTTGGATAGTTTTTTTTAAGTTTACTTGATAGGGCTAGGTCAAATAGGTTTATGATGTGCCCTGTACTTTGATTCTTTCTTATGCATAGTGATCTTAAAATAATTTTCTTGTTATATTATATGTTAAAGGATTCTTAACTGCCCTTTAAACCTACTAAATTCACCATTTAATGTTAATTTCACTGACCTAAGCTATTAATATCCATTTGGCTTTGTTAAATTTTCCCTATGAAACACCCTTGACCTATTATAGTACTTTTCAAGACCTTTTTCAGACTCCATAGCGCAATGGTCTGAATCTCTCCCACTCTATCTGTTATGCTTGATAAGCAACCCAATCAAACAAAACAAACAAACAAACACTATCATTATAACTAGCCTAAAATCAAAACCCTAAAATCAATCAAGTTACATATTTTACACAAATATAGAGAGAGCCATCTCTGAGTCCAGGAAGGCTAGGTCCTAGGGCTCCAAAGTTGGTTTGATGTTACCCTTGTTCAATTTGGTCTTGCCAAACTAACAAATTACAGGGACCTAACACCTATCCTAATATCTTCTTTCCTCGGTCATCTTGGCTGTGATCTTTACGGAGAGAGCCCTCTCCTTGCCTAGTAGGGCTAGCTACTTGGCTAAGTGTGGTTTGTGGTTACCTCAGAATTTCCCTTTTTAGCCTAAGGTTCAATTCGAGTGATAACATGTACAACCTCTTATCCACATCCTTAGATGAGTTTTCTATGTTCAATTTGCAACCTGTTACCATCGAAGGACGGGTTTGCAATCTTCCATTTTGAATTTCTTGGGCATTTCCTTGATGTACTTGGCTTGAAATATAAATATTCCTTTCTCTTGCTGATATATTTGAAGCCCTAAGAATTATTTCAGCTCACCAAGTAAAGACATCTCAAACTCACTTTGCATCTTTTTAGAAAAGTTCTTACTTAATCGATCATCATTGCTACCAAATATTATATCATCCACATATACCTCAACGATTGTCAAATTCATTATCTATTTGTACATAAACATTGCTATCAAAAATACCTTTCTTGAACCCTTTTTGACGTATATATCCATCAAGATGAGCATACCATGCTCTGGGAGCCTGCTTGAGACCATATAGAGCCTTCTTTAACCTGCAAACATAGTCTTATTTTTTTTATAGTAAAAAACCTTCAAGTTGTTCAATGTAAACTTCTTCTTCTAATTCGCCATTCAGAAATGCTAACTTAACATCCATTTGGTAGACTTTGATTTTTATTGAACATGCATAGGCAAGAAAAATTTGGATGGCTTCCATTCAGGCAACTGTTGCAAATGTTTCGTCGAAATCAATTCCTTCCACTTGTGCATAGCCTTTGCAAACCAATCTTGCTTTGTTTCTGGTAACCTGTCCATCTTCATTCAATTTTTTCCTGAACACCCATTTAGTCCCAATGAAATTTTTATCTTTTGGTCATGGAACTAATCCCCAGGTGTTATTCTTCTTGATTTGACCCAATTCTTAATTCATAGCTACTACCCAATGTTCATTCTGGTTGGCTTCCTCAAAACTACTAGGCTCAAAGTTTGTTAGAAAAGCAATGTGAGCTTGTTATGATGAACGAAGTTGTCGACCTTCATTTATGTCACCAATGATTTGATTTGATGGATGGTTCTTTTGAATCCATTATTTGGTTCTCTTTGGAGGAGCTTCTTCTTGTTGCTCCGGTATATCTTGATGATCATTATTTACTTCTTCTTGGTTGATAGTTGCTTCTTGTTCTAGAATTTTCTCTGTATATTTTTTAGCCTCTGTCTCAAGTTCCAAAGATTTTAGATCCTCACCATTATTCGTTAGAACACCATCTTTGTCAAATGTAAAATTTATGCTCTCCACTACCTGTTTTTATCTTAGATTATAGTTGCATTTATAGGCCTTTCTTTTGTGTGAGTAACCAACAAAGATACCTTCATCAACACATGATTCGAACTTATCCAAATTTTGATCTTCTCTTTTGATATAACATTTTCTTCTGAAGATTTTGAAATATTTTACATTAGCTGGTTTTCGTTTCCATAATTCATATGGGGTCTTGTTGCAATTATTTCTGAGAAGACTTTAGTTGATATCGAAGATTTCCGTATCAATTGCTTGAACCCAGAATTTTTCATCCAATTTTGAGTCCTTCAACATTTTTCTACCCATTTCCTGTATGGTTATGTTCTTTCTTTCAGTAACTCCATTTTGCTGAGGTGTTCGTGCTATTGAAAACTATCTTTTTATTCCATTTTCATCACAGTATTGCTGAAATAATTTGGAAGTGAATTCTCCGCCATTATCTGATCTTAGACACTTAATTTTCAAATCAGTTTCATTTTTGACCAACACCTTGTAGATCTTAAAGCACTCAAATGTTTCAGATTTTTTCTTTAGGAAACTAACGACTGTCATCCTGGTATAGTAATCTATCATTAACATGAAATATAATTCTCCATCTAAGCCTTTTATTCTCACAGGACCACATAGATCAGTATGTATCAATTCCAATGGAAGTGATGCAAAGTGTTCTTTTGTTTTAAATTGGAATTTTGTTTGCTTGCCGTAACGACAAGCCTCACATAGTGTGTGGGAAGGTTTTGATATTTTCGGCATTTCTCGTACTAATTCCTTTTTTCTTATCCTGACAAGATTGTCAAAGTTTATGTGACCCATTCGTTTGTGCCATAACTAGCTTTCATCATCTTTAGCTAGTAGATATGATTTAGTTGCTTCATCTAGAATGTATATGTCATTTGGAGCTCGACTTGCAGTAGCCACAATTTTACCATACCTGCCTTTCCTGATTTCATATTTTGTGGAGTTGAATAGCATTATGTGTCCTTGATCACACATTTGTCCAACACTTAGTAGATTGTGATTCATGTTTTCAACCAATAGAACATTCTTGGCTAGAACATCTTTGCTTCCGAGAGTGACAGTTCCATCCTTCTTCTCTTTCATAGATACGAATTTATTTCTATCTCCAGTCATATGCCTTGAGCAACCGCTATCAACATACCACACATCTTTGTTTTTTTGAGCCTTGAGAGCAAAAGCACAATTATCAGACTTCTTCTTCTTCCATGTTTGTTCGTTCTATGGCTTTGAAGATTCTTCTAGAGGATTTTCAAGTCTGCAGTCTCGGGCTGTGTGTCCAAAGTTCTGACATTTGTAGCATTCCATAATATTTCTTAAATGTTCAAATCTATTGATGTTTTTTTGAGCCTTGGGAGGTTCATATTTGAAGGATATCTTGGAATTGTATTGGTTCCTAGGGTACGTGTGACATTCTACAGCTTTATGACCAAATTTTCCACATGAATAACAATAGCCATGAAAAATATGTTGGTACCTGGATGGAAATCTTCGTCGAGGAATCGTCTTCCAAGGATGTTCTTGCGAATCTTGTCCAATGAAGTCTACATGCATTTCAGATATCATAGGTTCATTGTATTTTGTTGTAGAAGGCCCTGCTTCTTCTTCTTTGTAACCGATGCCACTTCTGTCATTGTAAGATCGTTGATTGTTGATAAGTTCTTCCAATGCCCTTGAGCTGTTGGCATAGTTTTGGACAGTTTTTCCCTTCCTCCCTTCCTTATGCAATGAGACTACTTCGGCTTCTAATGATTCCCTTTCTTGGTTTCTTTCTTCCAACTTCTTTTGAAGTGACTCTTCAATACATTTGTATTCTTCAACTTCAATTTTGAGACCTTGAACTTGTTCTTCAAGAGTATTGGAACAGATCTTCTCAGCCTTGAGCTCTTTATAAGCCTAGTTGCCTCCTTATAAAATTCTTCTATGGTCAACCCTTCTTCTTCGTTGTTTGATACCTATTTTTTACTGTGCTTGGCCATAAATAGTACTCTCTCATTGGCTTCTTCTTCACTGTCACTCTCTTCATCGGATGATGAGCTATCTTCTTTAGAGAGAAATTTCCTTTTGGGTCCTTTCTTTTTGCCTTGATTTTTGAATTTCATAAAGCCTTCCTTTCCTTTTGAGTTTCCATCACTTATGTTCGGACATTTTGCTGTGAAATGCCCAACCTCATCACAGCCGAAACAGATCAATGGAAGTTTACCTTTGAATTTTCCCTTACCAATTTTTAGTTTTCTCGTAAAGTAAGCATGTTCTTCATCTGAAATACCTTCTTCATAATCTCCCTTTTCTTCACACTTGTAGGTGCATGTATTTTCAATTGAAGGTTGTTTTTCCTTATTGGTTTTCTGAGATGCAACAAACATAGTTTCTATATGTGAAGTACCCTCTTCTTCATCAAGTCTCATTTCATATGCTATGAGAACTCCATGTAATTCCTCTTTGCTGAGTTTGTCCATATTTTCACTGTATTCTAAGACTGATACATTTGAGTTGAATGTCCCTGGTAATGTTCTAAGAATCTCTTGTATAATAGTCTTCTCGTCAAATAGCTCTCCCAATCCTTCCAGAGTGTTGGTTATTTCATCAACGTATTGGAAGTATGTAGCAATGTTGCCATCTTTTTTCTTATGAGTTGCTCAAAATTTTCTCTATAGATTTGAAGCTTTGCTTCTTTGACATTTGAATCACCTGCATATATATTCTCAAGCTTGTCCCATAGATTTTTGGCGGTTTTACAACCCAACGCCTTATGATAAGAATATTCAATAAGTCCATTGATAATAATATTCTTTTCTTTTGCATAATTTACCAAATTCAACTTACCTTGTTCATCCGTGGTTGGTGTAAAGCCAATTTGAACAGTGTCCCATACTTTTTAACCTTGCGCCAAGAGATAGACCTCCATTCTTCCTTCCCAGAGTTTATAATTATTTTCATTGAATAGAGGTACACCATTCTTGGTATTCTCCATGACCTCCTTCCAGTTGTTAAACTGCTATTGAAGGAACCAATATCTAATACTAATTGTTGGAAATACTGAGGGGGGGGGGGGGGGGTGAATCGGTGTTCCTTTCAATTAGTATTATTGTTAATCTTTCAGAGCATTAGTTAATCTTCAATTATTTTCAGTGTTTGTACAATGATAGCAGTAAATAAAAGGAACACAACTACACACAATTTTTAAGGTGGAAACCCTCTCCAGGAAAAAAACCACCTGAATGATTTTCTAATAATTCTTTAATATTCAACTTCTATTGAAAATAAAGCTCCAAATTCCTAGAATCTAGAAAATAATTCTTCTCCAACTCCCACTGGATGGAAGGTCCAACGCTCGAGATTCTTCAGTATTCAATTGAACGGATTCCCCAACACCTAATGAGCTACAACTCACCCTAGCACCACCCTGCCACCCTGTGTTGGAAATATGATGCAGAGTGTTGTCCTTGATGGCAACCCACTAAATGAAGATGAAGACATGCGACTGTTGACATGTGTTGTCCTTGATGGCAAACCACCTGATGATGGTATTATCGACCTGATGGACTTGGTAAATGATGTAAATCTGATATGATATGATGTTTGTTGACAATATGATGCTAAGTGTTGTCCTTGAAAGACAACCCACTTGATGAAGATAATGGCAACTTATTTGATGAAGTTGTGCTTGATAGAATATGGTTTGATGAACTAAATCTGATGTATCTACAGTGAGTACAGAAGACAATGAAGAAAGGAATTCAGCTGGTGCTAAATTTATGGTGAAAAGAGTATGTCTCAAGGAATACGCGGATCTGTCTAGGGGAAGTCGCGTATGCACGCGTAAAAGAACGTGCCAAGTCGCGTATGGGTAAAAGCGCTCAAAAAGTGCAAAACCAGGGGTAACCACCATGGTATTGACCCATTGTATTGGGTAATGATTCGCCTAAATGACCCCGTCCAGGAATACCATCGGAAGTAATGTGGTTTTGGCTCATGGTATTGAAAAAGGGTAAACCTATAGAAGGAGAAGAAATTCATTGTGCAAATCATGAGTGTGGGAGCAAGATGTCTGAGCTTGAATGAATACTTCTCTATGAAGTATATCTGAATGGAAAGGGTAAAGGTTTGATAATAGATCTGAATCTATGTTGCACCTATGAAGAAATGATGAAGTGATCTAGAATATGTTTGTATCTGCTAGATCTATTTATGGAAGGCTTAGATCTGAAATAAGGCGAACATCTGTCTGAAGTAAAAGGGTAAATCTGAACTGAATATCTGATCTGAAGAAGTATGCTACTCTATAATGATTGAAGATCTATACGCTACTTTGCCGCAGAGGAAGCGCGTATATACGCAGCTTCACTGAAGAGAAAGCGCGTATGCGCAATGAAATATGTACAGAGGTATACGCTGGTTTATGTGAATGGAAGCGCGTATATACGCGACATCAGTGAAAGGAAAGCGCGTATGCAAACTAGGGTTTGCTGAAGTCTGTGGTAAGAAATGTCTGATCTGTTCTGCTGGTTTACTGATATCTGTCAGTGAGTTATATGTATATGTTTGATGGTTGACTGTGCTTAAAAGTATGGAGTGGGTCCAGTCTGAAAATATGATGAAATGTGGCCTGCAAGTGGTGTCCTAAAGGAAGCTTTGGATCTAGTGTGAAAATTGATGAAAAGTGGTCCATAGAGGTGCTGAGGGTTGTAGCCTTCAGTCAGGGGGTCGTAGCTCCCTTCCAGGTGAGGCTGGTAAACGAGATCGGGGGGTCGTAGCTCCCTTCCAGGAGAGGCTGGTAAACGAGTCAGGGGGTTGGAGCTCGCTTCCAGGAGAGGCTGGTAAACGAGCGCAAGTGGGTGCCTGCATGCTGGTAGAGTCTGCACAAGCACATATGTTGTAAGATGTTTTCTCTATAATAAAATATTGAAGGCTGAGCAACTGCAGCGGTGGTTTTCTCCCGATTTGGGTTTCCACCTAAAATCCTGGTGTTCATGTGTGATGCTTTGTGTGATGGTTATTCTGTTCTTACTGCACATGTTTACTGTTTATTGAACATCTGATGAATGAATGATGGAATGATATAAGTGAAGATTTAATGACATATCTAGATCACTGTGTATACGCGAGTTGCATGAAGGGTATCCGCGTATATACGCGAGTACACTGAAGGAAAGTAGCGTATGGGTTTTAAAGAATGAAAAAGTAAATAATTTGATTATGTAGTAAATATTGATTCACCCCCCCCTCTCAGTATTTTTCCCAACACCCTGAAGTTTTCACAGCCTTGAATCTGTTGGTGACTTCATGCACCAGCCTAGCACCACCCTACCACCCTATATAAGAATAAAAAAATAATGGAATCCCATACCAGGGAAAATGGTCCACTTTACGATGATATAGAATGATGTAGAAGAAGAAGACACACTAGACCATAACCCCAAATATGACACAACCACCTAATGATGATCCTAGACCTCCCAACACTGCCTCTTCAACTCTTGGAAAATAGACACTTGTAAAAATTTTACAATGATGCATTTACAATGACTCAGTACAATGATACCTTTACAATGACTGTATGCAGTGCTGCCCTCGTGAAGACTTCATGTGGTGAACTTCTTGCTGTTGTTATACACCTAGATTGATGCTCTTGTCATGCTACCCTTTCTCAGCCTTAAGAACATTATATCATGCATTGATTCTTATCTTGATGAATATATAATACCTGAAAAAATTCTTCAAGGAAATACCCATGACATGATAATATCAAAACTTACCTCATCCTGCAGAGCATATATCAGTTCTAAACAAAAAAAGGAAATTAGAATAAAAATAAACTAATGCAATTCAAATATGATCATGTATATATAGAATATTCTTACTTGGAGCTTACCTCTGCTACACCTTTCTTTTCTTTTCTTCCCTAGAAAGTCTAGTCCTTTCTAGACCTTGACAACACATGATCTAGATTTTTCTTTCCTTCTAGGAGCTCGATATTGAATTTGGTGTATCTCTGTTATTTTAGATCCCTGATATGTGATTTTCAGTCCTGTAGTAGTCCCCCAAGTATTATTTTCAATGCCACAGGTCTGACCCAATTTAGATTATTCAAGGCAAAGTTATGCCCAATCTCCCACAATGACCTAATTATAGAATGGTTTAGTAGAGCGCACTTTTACGTCATGCCATGTGTCATTTTTTCTTCATTGGACTTTGAAATTGATATAGAGAAAACTACAGTCTGTGCCCTATCCACCACTTTTTAGATAATTCCAATCTGATACTCAGAGAGAGAGTTATGACTATTTTCCCAAGGTCACCGCTTTGAGATGAAGTTCAGGGGCCTGCAAAAACACTAACTTCCACAGATCTTATCTTTGAAAATATTGTGCACCTTAATCTAAAAATTTTACAGGAGCTTCCTCAGGATTTCAGCTTTTCCTCATAAAAATTTCAGCTTCTTAACCTTTGTGGAAAAACAATTTATAGTGAAAATTCTACGATGAATTGTTTTAGGTAGCGAAATCCCCACATGAGGAAGATACGAGGATCACAATTTATAAAAATGCTTAGGTTGAGAGGGTATTCAACAAGAAAACATGGGAGGGATTTTAGAAGCTTAAAAATTATTAATTATTGACTTTTCAATGATCCATTCCACAACCCCATAGGATTTTAGCCCACTAACTGGGGTTACAAACTTCAAACATGAATATATGTCAAACCGTGAAGAATTACATGGTGTTCCATATATCAACAGAAACATCTTGATAAGAAGAAACCATAAAAATATTCTTGACCCAGAATATAGTAATTCGGTAGGTAAATATTCCCATTCAAGATCTGGGTAGCCCCTGGTGCTACTTGGGTTGACATCAATGACAACTACTAATCAACAGGCCCGGGGAGAGTGAAATGAAAACATGGGAGACGATCTACAGGGCTTAGGGGAGTAAAAAATATTATAATTCCAAATAAAAATAAGTTTTTGCATGTAGGATCTCCAATCCACAAACAAAAATAACCAAAGAGTGGCCCAAATAACAATAGTTTAAAATCGAAGGAGATGAATTGGAGTAAGAATGATCTTACCATGGTGTTGGAGGAGATCACATTGAGGAAGCAGTTGATCCAATTTTCTATTGCTCATATTACAAGATGAATTCCCCATCCAAAGTGTGTAGGATTCGAGGGATTCTATGCATGGTCCTAATAACGGGTCTTGGGTGCCTCGATAAGAGGAAATTTTCTAAAATCGTGAGTTAAAATTTGATCCATTTCCAAAATGAACCAAACATGCTTTAAAGAGATATTTACCTACGTAGTTCTGTTTCCAATATTATGCATGGTGTCGAGGTTATTATGATGTGAGCTGATGGTGATAACCTTTTCCTCAAAGAATTTGAATATGGGAAATCTAGTAATGATGGTAAGTTTTCATTCCAAAATTATGAAAAAAGGTGATTGTTGAGTGTTTTAATCGCCCTTAAAAACCACTTAATATTAAATTATCGACCAATGAATCGTAATCTTTGGTTTACACTATGTATTGATTCAAGGTTACAATTAAGTATAGAATGGTTGATTTCTTTATATATTATACCTAGTCTTGTTTTGATTTTTTTAATTTAAGAACTAAGAAGAAATGAACTCAAGTTCAAGAATGCACTTGCAATCCTAATAACTATTGATAATGAAAACCACGACACTGCTTAATATTTCACAATTATTCTCATGCTTACTTCTAAAAGAACACAATGTTTATTAAGTCACAAGAAACATGCCAATCCTTGCTTGAAAGAGAAAAGATTGTTCGTACTTAATTGTTGGAATATAAAATTTTAAATGCAACATCTTTTTCCAAACAAATAAATTCCAAGTTTCTAATTACAATATTCAAGCTTCACAATAGCAATCTCGATCTAAATGAAACCTCTAGTTTAAGAAAAAATGAATCATCCACTCACACACACTAAAGAATTACGAACTAGACTTTCACAAGTAAATAGAAATAAGACTAACTACTACTGAACTATGATGACACTTAGTTTATACACATGCCTGCTTTTTATGAATAAACAACTATATTACCAAAAAACACAAAAAAAATATTTGCTACAGAGTTTATCAACTACCTAGTTTGCGAACAGAAATGTTTTAAAATAACTCATCACACTTCACACTACCTATATATGTATCATTACCAATCCATAAGAAATCACAGATCATGTACCTAAACTAACAACTAAACCTACAACATAATTCCTAATTCAATCCTATACCATGCTGAGCGGTAGCAGTGGTCATATTATACCATATTTGATTCAAACAATGTGCTAATCTTCTCATCATAAGACAAATAGCTTTATGATATTTATCACCAGGATTCAACCAAGTTTTACCCCTACAAACACAACTTGTACACAAGATCAAAACCTTTAATGAAATCAATAGAATCAAAGAGGTATGCGTAACAAACTAATAAATAAAGATTCAAGATAATGAGTTCTGAGTATAACAAACACTATCTTCGTATCAAATATGGATCTTCAGCCTGAAACTAATTCACACAAAATTCATATAAATTCAAAAGCCTAATCAAATAAGGGAACTTTATCACAAGTCGTGGTGGACCCTGGCCACACCTGGAACAATTTGAACTAACTCAAAACTTAGAAACTTGTAAAAACCACACTAAGCATTACGAATTTTGCAGCAAAAAGCGGATTATATTACATCAAATCAACAATCCATCATAATTCTAGTACATTCCTTTCTCCAGCGTCTTGAAATTACAAAGGAATTATGATTACAATAGTGATCTCAATCTTTGTTTCTTTCTCTATAAACTATTACAACATGGATCAGGCCTTTAAAAAGGATACCCGATAAGAACTAAACTTAATTGGTTATTTCCTACATAACAAACAGTTGAAACCGTGACTATATTAGGCTATGTAGTATCCTTTCTGAGATTGATCCTCAAATAATTGTGTTTCACTTGATTGATCTTTAGTTGGTTGCGTCTATTTGGGAAAATTGTTTTCCATCCTTGGGCACAAGGATATTGGTGCTTAATATCCCAAGATATCTTGTGAACCACTTGCTGCTATACTAAGGAAAACGTTCAACGCTGACGACCACATTAAGTACAAAATTTCAAAATATGATTTAAGTACAAAATGGTGAGGGATACTTGAATGGTGAGGATTCCATCACCTTGTGCTTTATGTAGATTTTAAATATTCTCCAGCTACCTACCAACAAACTTCATAGTCTATTAGTCGAAGAGATAGATATTTAGAAGTAGTCTAATAAGTATGATCCCATAAATCTACCCAAACTTATTGAAAAACATTGAAATACTGCTAAGTAAAATATCTTTACCTTCAGTCACATAATAAGAAGGTTTTATCAGTAGGAGGTACAGTTCAGAAGGGTAAAACGAGTGTAAATGTAGGGAAAAGGAGTAAGGATGGGAGTAAATATGGGGACACAAATGGGATTCAACATCCCCCCATGCCTATAAAAATTCATGCCCTCATGCATTTGTTGTTGTTCAACAAAAAGATAAAATTGGAGAGACCAGTACTCAATTCTCTGTTGTCTTAATCAAAACTTCCAAGCCATGATGAGCTGGTGTTGAAGGCTTCTGAAAACATAAGGCTAATTTCTGAGCATCCATTTTCCTGGCAGGTTTGAGTTGGGATGAATTCCAACGAAGTAGCTGCTTATTCTTTAACTTTAGTGCATCATTCTGAGATGTAAGAGAAATATTGGTATGTCAATATTGTTTATTAGTCCTCTGAACATAATGGAATAAAACTTCATACTTGTTTGTGTGTTCCCACAACTTTAAATTATTTCTCTGCAATTTACTGACAAGGAGCTGCAGGTCTTCTTCCTTAGCAACAGGAGAGGTTTTGGCTGGTGTTGTAGACTGCTGGGAAGTACTTCCTTCTGCTCGCTTTCCCATGTTTTACTAGCAAGTTCTTCATCATGCCCAGGTTTGTGTTTCTGGGCCTTTTTTCCCTTTTCATTTTATTCCTTTCCGTGACTTTGGGGCTACTTGTTTATCTGGTACACTAAAAATCAATAGTGATTCCTGAGATTTCTTTATGGGGTTTTCCTTTGTAGGAAAATTAGACTTCATTTTTGGACTAGGGTTAGGTTTAGGGTTCTGGAAAGTCTCACCCTTCAAGCTTGAAAACTTTGATGCAGGGATAATAAGTCGTTGTCGACCCTTAGTCTGTGTCTCTTCCCCTGGAAAATTTTCAATTAGGAAGTCCTTCCATGACTTCTGACTTTTTCTCAGCTCTGACACTATAACCATTTTAATCAGACTATGATGATAGAGAGAAGTTTCAAGGTTTTGATGGGCGTACTTAACTCCTCGGGCCATCTTATGCAAACACTGTTCTAAGTAATAAGGAAAATTGATTCTTCAATGCTCAGAGAAATGTAGTAATAATCGAATATGATAAAGGAAAACAACATCATACCTTCCCTCACACGTGACGAACCTTTGCAGAATTGTGACCAACGGGTGCCAATTTTCCTCCAAACAGCTTCGCAATACTCCCTTGGACCAGCTAAGTGTCTGGTACGTGGGATTAATGAACTTGGTACAGTCTGATACATCCATGTTCCCTCCCTTGAAGAATAGTTCACTCATGGGAGGCAACCTTTTAGCCTTACTAATGTATTCCTAAGAAATTTTAAACTTCAAATTCCCCACTTTCACATTTTCTCCATCAAAATTCTGTGCAAAAACTAGGGTCACCTTGTCATTGAATCCTTGAATTTTTTTAAGAAACTTCATCCATCCTCTGCCATCAAACAGTTCCCCTGCACTGTGCATACTCTAGACTTCTTGAAAACTGCTCGAAGGTAGGCTCATGTATATGGGTCCCCATGCCTTAGCAAAACTAGGTCCTGAGGATTTTCTTTTGTTGTACAATTCGCTTTCACATTCATCTTCGTAATGCCCTGAATCAATGAATTGCCACATTGCTACCTTTGCTTGAAAATTTTTATCAAGGGCCTTGCTTCAATGGTCAAACTAACATCCTGCAATACACGATGATTCGGTACCCAACAAATATATACAACGTGGGGATGGTTGGAAGGGCAACGATGAAGTACATGACCATTGAGTATCATGATGACAAATTGTGGTGATAATTCGAATTGATATCAGAATCAATGATACGAGGGTAAACAAAATATTGGCATGTATCATCATAGTTAGGAAAAGAGTGGGGGGTTAAGAGGGTTTGGTTATGATAGGAAGGAGTGATATAAGAATGGTAGGTAGTAGAGGTAAAGTATTACATATATTATAATCAAGTGTTCTTAATTTAGTCTATATAAACAAATAATCACATAATTTTAGTTCCAAATCATACTAATATTGGACCTCGAAGCTATAAGAGTCATGTTGAATTCAATTTGGATCAAAGCATAAAAAAATTTATGAAGGATTCTGCCTCTACTATTCATGTTAATCACTCAAATCTGCATGCAGCCTTACTTCTAAACAAAATTCATATTCAGAAATTTCAAAATTTGTGACAACATCGAGTTAAGTACATGAATTTAAGTACATAATTATCTTGAATTGTACTGAAAACAAAATTTCTTCCTAAAATATCATCACACAACTCGCTGTGACTTTGCCTTTAGACCACCAAAAAAATTCAAACACATCATCCCATGGATTTTGACCAGGCCTGAGATGATTTCTGCCTGGGGAATTTCATGTTTAGGGAGTCTGAAATGTCCAAAAAGAATACTCTAGGATGATTATTTTCCGTAAATATTCTGCTAAGTCCAGAAAATAATAATTCTATGCTCAGCAGACCCCTATCTACTACCACCTCAATAGTTTATTGAGCCTAAAGTAGCCATGTGCTTGAGGCATTCATTTTTAGGGATTATTAATAACCAAAAGTAGACTCCAGGGGGTTTTCTTTTCCATAATTATTCTCTTTAGCCCGGAAAAGAATAATTCTATACTCAAGGGATCCCTCGACTACCACTGTTCCATTCAGTTTTTTAATGCTAGAAATATTCACTTTTTTAGAGTCTAAAACATTCAAAGAAGACTCTAAAAGTTCCTTTTCCATAATTAATATGTCAATTCTGGTTAAAGGAATAAAATTACCAAAGACAAATTTGTCCTTTATTCTACATGAGCTATGAGGAGAACACCTAAAGATATGAAAAATATGTCATCTCATTGTGTATTTATACTATATATATGTGTGCGTGTGTGTGCGTGTGATCCAGATTTATGCAGGAATGCAACAGAATACACATATAACCATAAATGTAAAAATTTAGCAGAAATAACACTTCATTTCATTAATATGAAATAACTGAAATTTGTTTACAGACAGATTGGAAATAAACTATCTAGGGCACTGGTAGCTTATCTCTGAGAAGAGATGTGGTGGCTACAGGCCTCTAAACTCTATGTTACAATGAGCCTTGAAGGCCTATATATTATTGAGAAATAATGGAAAACCCTAAACATCCAAAATCCTAACCCTAGGAGATGAAAACACCAGAATATGGGCCCCGTCAAGGTAAATTGGTACATCAATTTCCTGGGGCCATAACTTTGGCATACTATCTTTGTTTGATGCACATGATACATCATTAGAAAGATCTATCTGAGGAATACAACTGCTGACCAAAAATGTAGTGTCCGGAACAAACAAAATCATATTTGGTGGAGGTTTTATGCCCAAAAAACATCGTTTACGACCTCAAAATGGCTCTGGAAGTTTAGGACCTGAAAAAAAGCTAAAAATATTAAATTGATCTATAATTAACAAAATTGAAAAACTGAAAGAAACAATGGTGGGGCCCCAAGTGGAATAGGTGGGTGGCCACCAATATCCATCTAGATCAGTGTGTGTGTGTGTGTGTGTGTGTGTGTAAATATAAGAATAAAATCAGTTTGAAGGTCCGACAGAAGCCGAATCCTTCCTTTGAACTAAATCCATCTCTGGATCTTGCGTCACTTGCTGTAAAAATTCTTGGTGAGAAATGGGTCGATGGTACAACTTTAATCGATGTTTGTTTACTATAAATGAAGATTGCTCATCATCAATAGTTTAAATGCGGGCATATCCATTATCAAAAACTTCCTCTACTTCATAGGGTCCTAACCATATCGTTGAAAATTTCCCTTTGAAATGTTTGAATTTACTATTATAGAGCAAGGCCCAATCCCCTGGGTGAAAAACCTTTTTATTGATAAATTTATCATGCCATCGAGATCACTGATGTTATACTAACATGGTTCAGTGAAATGCATCCTGCCTGATCTCATCAAGCTCATTTAATTGCATCAATATTTTTTCTTAGGCGTCATTCAAGTTAATTCCCAATTTAATGGTTGCTCATAATGTCTTTACCTGAAATTCAATTGGAAGCAACACTTGTTTTCCATACACTAATTCATAAGGGGTGTGCCCTGTTACATTCCTCCAAGTGGTATGATAGGCCCATAATGCTTCAGGTAGCTTATCAACCCAATCATCATGGTGTAGTTGAATGGTTTTAGTGAGGATGGATTCTAAGACTTTGTTTATAGATTCCACCTGCAAGTTTTCTTGGGGGTGGTATGGGGTAGATTTCTTATGCTTAATCTGATATTGTTCAGTGATGGCCTTCACGAATTTGGATGTGAATTATGTTCCATGGTCCTAAAAATTTCCCTAGGCACCCCAAAACGGGTGAATATAGTTTCAAAAATGAAATCCACCAGTGCTTTCTCGAAAGCAGAATACAAAGCCTTGGCCTCCAACCACTTCGTCACATAATTAGTGCAGACAAAACTGTATCTTTTCTTCTTACACATGGGAGAAATGGGTCCCACAAAATCCAATGCATATTTTTTGAACGATTCCATTGATATCTGTGTTTAGAGAAGCATCTCATCTACTGGAACGGGCCTCCCCATTCGTTGACAGGAATCACAACTCGAGGCAAAATTTTTGGCATATTTAAAAAGTGTGGGCTAATAGTATAGTGCATGTGGGATTTTGTAAGTTATTCTTTTATCTGCGAAATTCCCTCCACAAGGCTCGATGTGGCAAGTCTTTAGTACATCGAACATCTAATATTCTCGCACACACCTTCTCATAATCAAATCAGGTCCTATACAGAATAGGTCCTCATCTATCCAAGAATAATTTTCACTTCGTTGAACAATATTATGTTTCTCACTGGTAGAAATATTTTATGGAAATTTTCTTGTTACTAGGTAATTATCCATATCAGCGAACCATGGGGTAAGAGTCAATATTGTAAACAAGTTCTCATCTCGAAATTCATCGTGGATTGGTACCGAAAGTGTTTCTTGAGAGATGTTCATTCGGGATAAGAAATCAACAACCAAGTTGTCTTTCCCATGCCTGAAAATCACAGTAATGTTAAATTCTTGCATTAAAAGCAAACATATAGTAATTCTTCCATTATTAATAGGTTTGTTCATTAAAAATTTAATGGCTGAATGATCGGTATGGAAAAAAGTCTCATAATCGGTAATGTAATGTCTAAACTTACCAATAGCATGAATAACTGCTAACAATTCCTTTTCAGTAACTGTATAGTTTAATTTGGCCGGTGAGAGATTCTTGCTAGCTAAATCTATGGCATAAGGAGAGTGATCTTCCCTTTGACCCAAAAAAGCTCCAAGGGAAGTTTCAGATGCATTTGTGCAAATGTGAAATGGGAGAGATTAATTAGGCCCTCTCAATACTGAAGCAGTTGATAGCTTATCCTTAAGTTCCTGAAAATAATTATGACAGTTAGTTTCCCATAAGAATTCAACATCCTTAGAAAGCAATTTAAACATTGGTGCTTCAATTTTAGTAAAATTTTCAATGAATCGTCTATAGTATCCAACATGTTCCAAGAAACTTCTTACCTCTTTCTGTGTTGTGGGAATCTGAATATTGATATTACCTCTATTTTCGAGGGATCCACTTTTATCCCTTCTTCCAGTACGTGATGCCCCAAGACAATCCCTTTAGTTTGCATCATCTTACATTTAATACTACTAAGGGAAAATTGAGCTTCTTGACATCGGATCAATAATTTTTCCAAATTTTGCAAGGCTTGGTAAAAATCATCCCCATATACTGTGAAGTCATTCATATATACTTCTACACAATCATGGATCAAGTCAGAAAATGTAGCCAACACAACTCATTGAAACATGGTTGGAGCATTACATAAACCAAAAGGAAGAACACGATAGGCATAAGTACCCCATGGGCAGGTGAAGGTGGTATTCTCTTGATCCTTTGGGGCTATTTGAACCTGGTTATAGCCACTATACCCATCTAGAAAAAAAAATACTTTTTCCCAGGCAATGTATCAAGTACCTGATTAATAAATGGTATAGGAAAATAATCCCGTAAGGTGGCCTTGTTGATCTCCCTATAGTCTACGAAAATTCACCATTTCCCATTTTTCTTTAGAACTACCACCAATTTTGATACCCATTTATTGTCGTAAATAGGATATGTGAAATCTACGCTCAGGAGTTTCTACAATTCATCTTTAACTACATCTTTCAAAGTTGGTTTCATACACCTTTGAGGTTTCCTAACAGGTCTAATTTCATCATTTGCATAGATATGGTGTATACATGTGTCGGGATGAATACCTTTCATGTCCAAGTATCCTAAGAAAATTCTCTTGACTGCTCTTGAACCATGTTCAATACTTGGTGTTTCTGTTTTGCACTTAAATCATTGCCAATGTACAATGTTTTCCCGTCATCAATTTCAATAGGATCGGTTTTTTCTTCATTTCTACCTTCTATTGCTACCATATTGAATGTTGCAAATACATTTGGGTGACAATTTTCTTGAAACTCATTGCTAAAAACATGTCGATAACCATTAAAAGAGATAGGATAATTGATGCAAGTAATTTCAAATAAAAATTGTTGTAAAACATGATCTTCTGATTGTTCATGTAATCCTCATGATTCTTCCATAGTTAATAGGGACAACTTGCAATCTTTGTCCCCATAAGGACTTTCCAACCAGAGGGGTACCTCAACAGCCATTTGGGCAGGTGAAAAATTAGTCACAATTTGATTATGTGATCCATTAGAAATGATCATCTCTCCATTCCTACACCCAATGACTGCATCAGCAGTGGCCAACCATGGTCATCCCAAAACAAATGGATGTCCTAGTCTTAAGGTTTTTGGAGAGATCACAAAAAAATCAACAAGATATTGCCATGAAGCTATGGTCACTACTATGTCTTCTAATATTCCCACAAGTTTGATAACAGACTTATCGTCCATTTCAAGCATTATAGATATAGGACTAACTCCTTGTAGTTGTAATTATGTCATTATGTCTATTTTCATGGAATTTATATCAGCCCCCAAATCGACAAGGATGTTTGGTAAAAGTGTGCCATTAATTTCTATTGTTACCAAGGGATTTCCCAAATCATTGTATTTTAGTTGTAAATCAGATATCATTTCTGTTATTTGACTTAATACCTTAACATTATTATTTTTATTCCTCTTTCTTCTTGGCTTCTTGATATAGAGAACCTTGATGATTTTGGTATAAATAGGAATGTCCCTAATAACTTGTAATAAGGGTATATTTATACAAACATTCCTAAGTTCAGTTTCCAAATCATATTCTATAGGAGTCTTCGTTTTCTTAACAAGCAATCTTTCCGAGTAAGGATATTCTTTTGATTGTTCTTCATCGTCATCTTTTTTATTTTTTGTCTGTGGGAAAATTGTATTTTCAGATTTTCTTGAGGGTCCTCTTGAATTATCACAACTGATTTCTCCTTATTGGTTGTTTTCCCTTGCCTTAATTTAATTTCACTTATAGGGAAAACCATAATAAAATAAGTGGGAAAAGGATTCAATTCTATGTTTTGCATTGGTTGAGGAGGTTTATTATTGCATTTAGGGATGGGTTGTGCAGGAAGAAAAGTAGGAAGAGGTGGATTAAATGATTACAGTGATTGCTGAGGTGGTGAGTTAGAGCTTGAGGGTAAAATTAGATGAAATGGAGGTGGAGGCAATAGGGGTTGTTGATAGTAGGTTGGGTTGTATCCTTGTTGAAATTGAGGGCCATTCTGCGTGTAAGGCATGTTAGGCATGCTTTGGTATTAAGGATATGGCTGATTTTGAGACAGAAATGTATTTCTATAAAATTTTCCCCTCCATCCCTGGTTCCATGGTGAATTTTGAGGTTGTTGACTACTCCAAGGAGGGTAGGATGGTTGAAAGTTCCATGGCTAGTTTTGGAAAAAACTTTGTGGATTAGGATCTTGATATTTGCTTTGGTTTTTCCCTCTCCATGGAGGCTTTTGTTTGCTTGAGATGGATCATTAGCCTCCATACTATTTTTGTAAATGGCTTGAAAACTAGGAATAGTTGGGCATTTTTCAGTAGCATGTTCTAATGCACATATCCCACATACTTAAACCTTATTGACAAGGCATTCCCTTTCCATGTGTTTGCACCTACATTTAGGACAAACTATTTTCATAACAAATTTCTCCTCTTCTTGTTTCCTTTTTATTTTCAAGGTGTCTAACTGGTCACTAATAATGTTTAAAATGTCTATCTTAAATTTTTCTATAAGGTTTCCCAGTTTGACTCTAGTGAAAACATTTGAAGCAGTTTTTGTATTTTTGGACACATAATCTCGTGGGTTTTCCCGGAGTCTTTTGCCTACTTTTTCCTAACTTCTAGAGTAGGTTCGACACAATTCCACTATTTCAGCAAAAGGTTTCTTATAAATGTCACCGACACTTAGGAGATTGAGTGTGTCGATACATTCTTCCCTTAATCCCTTCAAAAAGAAAATCCTAATAGTCCTTTCATCTAGGTTCCCCCTCATGATTTATGGTAGTTTTAAAGGAATCTCTCTAGATACTCTTCTAGACTTTCATCCTCCATCTATTGCATCCTAAAAAAATTATTGACAACCCTATTTTTAGAGTAGTCTTGGTACTTTTTAAGGAAGACATATTTCATGTCGTCCCAGGAGGAGATGGTGTGTTCTCCTAGGCTCATAAAACATCTGAGGGTTGAATCCTTTAAGGTGGTTGGGAATAACCTGAGTTTGTGTGCATCATCATAATATTTATAACTTTTGCATAAAATATCAAATCCAAATAAGAACGCATCGGGGTCTTCGGAAGACATACCTTGAAAGAGTGGGAGAGATGCCATTGGTATGTTCTTCATGGTAGTATTTCTGGCCATGTCCATGATAGAAAATCCAAAAAAAAATTATGTATCTTCCTTCAAGCCTCCTCTTGGTCCCTCATCATTTCATCCTCCAAATAAAGTGTGTCTTGTGCCATCTTCTTCATGGTATTCCTCATTATTTCCATTTTCTCCTCCTCTGTTAGCCATGTTCACTATAGGTTTTAGTGGGGGTTTAGTGACAATTCAACTGGAAGAAGATTCAACTGGATTGATCTTAATACTACCAGACCCCAAGTAATTGTGAGATCATTATGTTGCTGATTCCAGTCATGGAACTAGCACCAGTTTTGTATCTACTGTGGTCCCCAAAACATTTTTTTCTTGTTGAGGCATAGTTTGTTTTTGTTCAGTCGCTTCTTGGAGTGGAATTTCTTCTGTTAGCCCCAACAATCTCCTAGGCTGAGGAGGAAATCAAATGAGGTAACCTCAGACCTCTTTTGGCTTGGTATCTAGCCCTACCAAGGTAGAGAGGGCTCTCTCCATGAAATCACAGCCAAATCTTGACTATGATGGAAAGGACTTTAGGCTATATATAATAGGCTCAAAGGTTTTGATTTAGGGTTTCTGGGTTGGAACAACAAGAGATAAATTACCATTGGGCAATGGAGTTAGGGTTGGTTTCTTTCTACAGATTTGAGGCAAAGTAAGCACTATGTTCAGCCATATAAATTATATGAAATGAGAGATGGAAAGGATAAGAAATCCCATTTCACTACAGGAATATATCAATGGATGAATCTCTAGTGTAGATTTAGAATAAATAACAAAAATATAGGTTAAAAAACAGAGCATCATACATGAATGAATTCTGTAAAGATAACCATTAACACATAACAAGAATCATCAGTGTGAAAGGAGCATCTAACATGGATGAATTCCTATCACTTACTCTCAAACAATACTAGCAGAAAATCATATTCATGGAAATGATATACCGAAACACATACTGAACATAAACATCATGATGAATCTCAAAACAAAGAAGAGAGAAACTCCTGCATTTAATTACATACAAATATTCAAGGCAGGCACATCCTGGACAATGTCATCCAAGTCCAGGAGATCATTCACTCAAGTCAGAAACGAAAAGAAAAAGGAATGCTGATCAAACTTGACATGGCCAACGCCTTTGATCGAGTCAACCGGGCCTTCCTTTACAAAGTCCTTCTTGCCTTTGGCTTCTCCCCTCTCTTTGTTGCCCTCATCAAAGCCTGCACTGACTCCGCTTGGATTGCCCCCCTCGTCAATGGTCGTTCCACCTCTTTCTTCCATGCCCAGAGAGGCCTTAGGCAGGGATGCCCCCTCTCTCCCTTCCTTTACATTTTGTTGGCAGACACTCTCAGCAGAAAGCTCTCAGCTGAAAAAACTGCAGGCACTCTTCCAGGCCTTAAAACTTCCACTCTTTCTCCTGCCCAGAACCATGCTCTTTTTGCAGATGACTCTCTCCTATTAGGAGGAGCTTCACCCAGAATTGCTATAGCCTTTGATGATGTCCTGAAAAGTTATTGCAGGGTCACAGGAGCCTCCATAAATGAAAGGAAGAGTGAAGTCTTTGGACGGAACATCGATCAACAGGAGCTCTCAAACATCTCTGCCCTTCTTGGCTTCAACAGCCAAGCACAATGGGAGATGATAAAATATCTTGGACTCCCTATCATTAATGGCTACAATAAGAGAGCTCTGTGGTCTGAAGTCATCAGCAAAATCAAGACAAAGATATCAAGCTGGGGAGGGTATTGGCTCACTTCTGGAGGCAAGGTCATTTTGATCAAGTCTGTCCTTTCAGCACTTCCAATTTACCAAGCCGCCTTCCTTCTGGCACCAAAGCAGGTAACAGATCTCATCTCCAAACTTATTCGTGACTTCCTCTGGCAAGGTGGGAAAGGGAACACGCACAAAATGCATCTTGTGAAATGGGAACAGGTGAAACGCCCCTATGCAGAAGGAGGTCTGCAAATTAGGGACCCAGCCACGGTCAATCTTGCAATGGGGGGAAAAATCCTCTGGAAATTATATGACAATCCTAAGCATCCTGTCAGCGATTCACTGAAAGCAAAGTACGCCCCCACAGTATCGCTTCGAAATCTACAGGCTTCTCCAGCAAATAACGCATCACAGGTTTGGAAACTCTGTAATAAAAGTTTAAATTTCTTCAAAGACAGAGTGTATAAAATTCCCGGCAATGGCAAACATACCAATCTATGGCAAGATCATATTATGGAAAGAGCCCCCCTCTCAGCAAACGAAGAAATCGATGAAATCAGACAGTGGTTGCTACGCGCAGGAATTAGCACCGTGTATGATCTAGCCAAGTGGGACAGCCGTGGTGCTTGGTCTGGCTGGGACTTTCATGGTATTCCAGATCGCCTGCACCACCAGAAGATAGCGCTCGACGAACTGCTGGAAGACGCAGCTCCAGTGTGCAGATGGTCGAAGGACAGTTGGGGTTGGGGGCGATCCGGGTCTTATACACCAGCTTCTGCCTACAACGCTCTCCTTCCCACGAAGAACAGCAACAGAAAGCCGGACTTCTGGAAGAAAGTTTGGGAGCCCCTCGCTCTTCCAAAAGTCAATTTCTTCTTTTGGACATTGGCACACAATAAATTGCTAACCGGAGATAATCTGATGAAAAGAGGCATCGCTGGGCCTAATCGATGTGAATTGTGCAGAAACAGTGAAGAAACTGCCAAGCACCTCTTCTTGGACTGCAAGTTCGTTAAAGAAGTTTGGAGTCTTATTCTTCATGAGTTCCAGATCACTGTTCCCTCGCACAACACTGTTGCTGATCTCTTTGAAGCCTGGGATGAATGCTATCCCCACAAAATCCCCAGCAAATCCTTTTGGAGGAAAATCTGGACTGCTATCCCCAAATTCACTTGCTGGAAGATTTGGCTGGCCCGAAATGCCCTGATCTTCAATGGGAAAGAGCAAACTCCTCTAGCTGTAGCTGCTAAAGCGAAATCCCTCCTTCTGGAAGCTGCCCAACAGCAATACTATTCTGCAGATCCACTGCTGCTTCCTGAAGAAGAAAGATGGTTGAACTCTCTCTCCCCCTCCTCCCGGAGGTTGCGCTTAGTCCCACAACCATTGAATCCAATCTGGAGAATAAGAGAAACTGAAGAGCACTTTCAAGAATGGTGGAAAAAACAAAAAATATCCACGATTTTCTTTGATGGCGCCTCCAAAGGCAACCCCGGGGCTGCTGGAGCAGGAGGGGTCATCTATGATCCGAATGGTGTCAAAAGGGACATCTTCTCCTGGGGCATTGGGCAGAAATCCAAAAATCAAGCCGAGATTTTAAGTCTTCTTAAAGCCTGCCAAATTGCTAGAGACAGTGGGGACAAAAAAATCCAAGTTTTCGGAGACTCTGAGCTCTTAATTAAAAAACTTAATTCGGAGAACCAGTTTATCAATGTAAGTCTCAACAAAACTCTGAACAGATTGAAGGATGTTCTTTCCGACTTTGAATCCTACAAATGTTTCCACATACTTAGAAATCTGAATAGTGAAGCAGACCTATTGGCAAACAAGGGCTGTACACTAGGGAAAGGTCAAATTCTCATTAATGGGGATAGTGCTATTCATCTATGTAACCCCTGAGATTCCTGCAGCATGCAACATGGAACAGAATCAGATGCAATGTAAAATTGGCAGCATTGGCATAAGTCCAAACTTCTTCTAATTCAAATAAAGATACATCCGTTACAGTTAAAAAAAAAAAAAAAAATACACAGTCCAACAGCCTCTCCCTCTGATTTCCAACCTCAATTACATTGAATTTACAAGATATATATAGGAATAGAACCATTCCTTAATATTCATGGGTCCAAATTATCCAATTTCCCCAAAAGAGCAGTCAGTTACATCAAAATCTAGAACTGTATCCCAAAAAAAAGACTAACCTACTACAGAAATATCACTGCAATTATGAATTCAAAAATTCCAACTCATGATAGCTGTCTAAAATTTGGAAGAGGTTTTTGTAGATCAATTTTTTATAAGCAAAAACCTCTCTCAGTTCCTTGAAATTTTTTTTCATTTACCTGAGATCTACATTCAAAAAATATGTGTCAAACAGGAAAATTTTGAGATTCGAAAAATAGGGCTCAAAGATGCTTTCGATTCTCCCAAACTATAATAGTTATGCCAAAAATGAAAATTTTTTTTTTTAGCCCGTGCTAAGGAACAACCTCTTTCAGTTTCCTGAGATTTGTTTCCATTTTCCTAAGATCTGCATTCCAAAAACATGTGTCAAACAGGAAAATTCTGAGATCCGAAAAATAGGGCTCAACGATGATCTCGATTCTCCCAATCTGTAATAGATATGCCAAAATGGAAAGAGGTTATTTTTTTTAGCCCGTGATGAGGAAAAACCTCTTTCAATTTCTTGAGATTTGTTTCCATTTTCTCAAGTTATTCATTCTAAAACATGTGTCAAACAGGAAAATTTTGACATCCGAAAAATAAGGCTCAAAGATGATCTCGATTCTCCCAATATGTAGAAGATATGTCAAAACTAAAAGAGGTTATTGTTTTTTATCCCATGCTGAGAAAAAAACTCTTTTATTTTCCAAATTTTCACTACCATTTTCTCAGGAACTGCCTCGGAAGTCAAATGGTCACACAAAGAAAATTGGAAATTTTTCTATAAAAAAGTTTGAAAGTGGGTTTATCCCACATGCACTATGGGAGGTGAAACAATGAGTTTTGTATACAATTTTCCACACCATCCTATTTGATTTGGATTGCACACCTTTTGGCTCCTTCGTGGGCTCTTCCCCGTCGAAACTTAGACCTTGACTTGGAGAAATAAACCATAACCCAACCATCCATTTGGCGAAGCCAAAATTTTGAAGGCACCTTTCAGCCATGTCTCTTTCTCTTTTGTTAGTTCTAATAAATCTAAATATGTGAAAAATCCCTCATATTATTGCTCATTTGATCAACTAGTTTCACCACAGCCTGAAGCACTTGAGTCCACTGTAATAATCTCCAAGAAGGCAATGTACACGAAGTAGGCCAATAACACCAAAGTATCCCAACACTTTCATAACCTTGCTTTCCTCCATTGTAGAGACAATGTTTTGGTGAAATTAGCATGTAAAGGATAAAAAGATGATATAGAATTGGACAAAAATGGTGATTATAAGGATAAGTAGTTTGATGACGTGGTCGGTGCAATATAAATGCGAGAATGGAAAAAAACGATGTGAGGCCAGTGATAATGACGGAGCTGAGGTGAAAACATAGAAAAATAAGGTGGGGTGGGTGGGATGCAAATGTGCTAACATCTTCTACCAATGCCACTTTGCTATTGATTCCTTCCCCTTCACTTTTGATACCTACGTAACGATTACCTGGATTAGTGGGTGGTGTTTTGGTAGGACCAAATATCTCAGGAAATGATTTTGAAATATATCTACCATCTATATCTCTAGGTCTACTTTTACTTCTATGCATAAGAAAGAAGTAGTACAAATATCCATGGAGACAACCGGACTTTGGAGCAGCCCCACTAAAGTGGATGCGTGACTCTTCACTCATGCCTTACCGTACACTCCCCGCCCTTTGACTGTCCTGAAAATACCTTTGTTACTCTGTAAAAGAAATTTTTACTTGAACCAATTGCGACTCCCCAGCAATGACGCCAAAAATGTTGAGTATTTTAATCGCCCTTAAAAACCGCTTAATATTAAATTATCGACCAAGGAATCATAATCTTTGATTTACACTGCGTATTGATTCAAGGTTACAATGAAGTACAAAATGATTGATTTCTTTCTATATTAGCCCTAGTCTCATTTTTATTTTTTTAATTTAAGAACTAAGAAGAAATTAACTCAAGTTCAATAATGCACTTGCAATCCTAATAACTATTGATAATGAAAACCATGCCACTGCTTAATATTTTATAATTCTTCTCATGCTTACTTCTGAAAGAACACGTTTTTTATTAAGTCACAAGAAACATACCAATCCTTGCTTGAAAGAGAAAAGAGTGTTCATATTTAATTGTTGGAATAGAAACTTTTAACTACATGATCCTTTTCCAAACAAATAAATTCCAAGTTTCTAATTACAATATTCAAGCTTCATAATAGCAATCTTGATCTAAATGAAACCTATAGTTAAGCAAAAATGAATCATCCACTCACACACTTAATGATATCTAAAGAATTCAGAACTAGACTTTCAAAAGTAAATAGAAATAAGACTAACTACTACTGAACTATGATACCACTTAGTTTATACACATGCCTGATTTTTATGAAGAAACCACTATATCACCAAACAACACAAAAAAAATCTTTGTTGTTGAGCTTATCAGCTAGCTAGTATGCAAACATAAATGTCTTAAAATAACTCAACACAATTTGCACTAACTATATATGTATCATTGTATAAATTATACAAACATATGTATAGAAATGGATTCAATCCGATCAAGAAATGTACTAAATCTAGATACTAAATCCTTCTACAAATCAATTGCAGAAAATAAACACAATCGCCAATCACAAAAAGTAAATAAAGAATCAAATCAAAACACAACACATACATTTTCCCGGGGAACGCTTACTGCTCGAAAACTCTCTATCATATATTGTATATTCCACAAGGAATCATGAAACAATTACAATGCACTCTTCTCACAAGAGTCTCCTACACTCTGCCTATCGTCTCACACTGATCCAGACAAAATCGGGCTAACACTTAGCCAATTCTCAGCCTGTCTTTAGCCTGCCTTGCTCACGCAATTCCTAGGAAAATAATCCCTATTATTTAGGATAATTATCCTTCCTTGATTGTGCAATACATCATGGGAATACTATGGTGTATATAATTGTGCTCGGGAAATTTACCATAAATAAAACTGATAGATAACTTCCCTTTAACCTTTGTCTCAACTGGGTCTCCATTGGAACTGACATGCATGCAACTATTAATAGTAAATCATCAGTTGCATGGAAGATCACTGATTTTGAATTGAATAAGATTTAATTCACTTGACCTCTCACTAGTGCAACAAATAGTTACAACTAGTTCAACTGACTTTAACTCACTTAATTGAGTTAATTGATTACTCATGCATTAAACTAATACACTAACTGCAACTTGGACTCTAAAACAAATAGAATCACTCTACATGTCTCACCAACCACCCTCAACTCGAATTCCATGAGATAATTGAGTTTATCACACTCAGTCAACTATTACAAGTGATTATGAGATAAGATTACATTTTATTGTCTAATTTATTTAAGGGATAAATAAATTAGAAACATTTCCAATTTATTTAATAAACTGAATTTCACATTAATGTATCGCTAGGACCCATCACTACATGACTTGTGGTCCCACACTAGTGTAGGTGTTGTCATGTTGTTTCTGGATGCCAATTTCATTTTTTCTTATTGCAAACTTCAACACTCCCTCTCAAAAAGAAAGGAATCAATTTGTCTCGATTCTGTACCTTAGAATGTCTTTGCATGCAACACTTCTCTAGTGTTGTTCGCACATGCAAATATTGCCTGAAACACTTCTCTAGTGTTTATCGCACATGAAAATTTTGCATGTAACACTTCTAAAACTGAATAGCCTCCAAACAAATGAATCAGTATAATGCATCTATCATCAGAGTCCTCTGACTGCTGCTAGCTACTACACATGTCTACTGGATTCTCTGTGTTGTGGACATCTACATCCATGCACTCTACACTGCTGCCAACTCTAATCTGTGCTCCAATATCTAACACCTCTCACTCTAATTTCTGTCCTCTTGACATCTGACTGCATCAAACTAACTGGTCTTGCTACTACTGTATTTTTGTCTCCTCGTAGCTAGGCTCGATCCATGAGATGCACCATCTCTAGGACCCTGCCCAAATTTCTTCTTCGGATCAATTCTGCACATCTCCCTACCTCACACCTAGAGGTATAATTGTATGCACTCCCTCTACCTTTCTAGCTCGAAATTTCTCTGCTTGAGTGGTTTCTTCCACTCCATGATCCTCTGCATGTGGCTGCTCCACATCTTGAGGTTCATTCGTTGGAACCAAGAGTTCCTCATCTGCATGAAAATAAATCTACCTATCAAGGGATAATTGCATGTATTTCTCACACTTCCCCATGGTACATCCCTTTCATGTGTCTATATGTGCAAGAGAACCCTTTGGAAACTCCATAGAAATCTGTTGCATGATCTTCAAAGCTCCATGGTGTAACTCACCCTCATCCTGAATCACCACTTTGTCTGCTTTACCCATCAATGTTGCACAACCATCTACATCAAGTTTATAGAGATTCTTCACACCAATTTCGATCTTCTTGGCTTGTTCTATTGCTTTGTGTCCAAGGAAATCTTTTCCTTCACTGAAAACAACATCATAGCCTCTATCCTCCAACATTGCGACTGAAAATAAATTTTTCTTCAAGCCCGGTACATGCATTACAACTTTGAATAAAAATGGTTTACCTGACTGTCTCTGGAAAGTAACTGTACCAATCCCGGTAGCGCTATACCTTCCATCATCACCCATTTCGATATGCATCTGGATGTCCTTCTCCTCCAAGATACTGAAAATTTCTTTGTTTCCCGTCATGTGGAAAGATGCACCATTATCCAAGTACCACCCTGATCCTATCGCACTTGACACCATGCATGCGATCAACGAGAAGTCAAACTCAAATTGTGAGGCCAAAGCCTCACCAGCTGCAGATCTTGAAGCCTTCTTGTTCTTCTTCTTTTTTGGACAATTAGTGGCATAATGTCCATGCTCGTGATAGTGAAAACACTTCACTATGGACATATCACGCTCCTTGCCTTCTTCGCCGGTCTCAGATTTGGAATAGGATATCTTTCCCTTCCCCTTCTTCGCCTTAACAGCCAAGGAGAAATTTTCTTCATCATCTTCCTTAGATGAAGATCCATCCCCGATATTCTGCCCGAATTCTTCTTGCACCAAATCCGACCAAATTCGTTCCCAATTTGGCAGCTTCTCCCTCCCATTGATAGTGTCCTAATAACTATGCCAACCCTTGGGAAGTCCTAGAAGAGATAAGCTCACCAATTCATCATCCACGACAGTAATTCCAATGCTCCCACACTCATCCCGACATTGGACAAAATTTGTTAAATATATCATAATAGTGTCGCCTTTCTCCATTTTGATTTTCCTGAGCTTGTCCTCCAGTGAAAATTTTCTATGATCATTGCTGCTCCGAAATAGATCTATCAAAGCTTTCCACATTGCATATGGTGTCGCTTTGCCATGGATACTTGAGACAATGTGGTCTCGTACTCACTCTATTAAGATCCTCCTCACCCTTGCAACCTTCTTTTGCCAAGCATCAAGATTTGCAACATCTACTACAACAAGTTTGGGAACATCATTATCAATAAATTATTTCAACCCATTGTCTTCCAGTACTTCCTCCTTCTTGTCTTTCCATGCAATCTAATTGGAATTTCCCTCGACTACATACTCCAATCTCAAGCCACTGAAACTCATTTCGATCTTGATATTCCTGTCGCACCAAGAATACTTTTGCAAATTCGAATTCTATTCAGTCACAAACTCAACTTCTCCTCCACTATAGTGATTTCCTGTGCTCTGATACCATGTATAAATTATACAAACATATTTATATCAATGTATTCAATCCGATCAAGCAATGTACTAAAGCTAGATACTGAATCCTTCTACAAATAAATTGCGAAAATAAACACAATCAACAATCACAACAAGTAAAGAAAGAATCAAATCAAACCACAACACATATATTTTCTCGGGGAAATCTTACTGCACAAAACCCCTTTATCATATATTGTATATTCCACAAGAAATCATGAAAAAATTACAATTCACTCTTCTCACAAGAGTATCCTGCACTCTGCCTATCGTCTCACATTGATCCAGACAAAATCGAGCCAACACTTAGCCAATTATCAGCATGCCTTGCTCACACAATCCCTAGGCAATTAATCCCTATTATTTAGAATAATTAGCCTTCCTTGACAGTGTAATACATCATGGGAATCCTATGGTGTATATAATTGTGCCCAGGAAATTTGATATAAATACAACTGATAGATAACTTCCCTTTAACCTTTGTCTCACTGGGTCTCCACTGGAACTGACATGCATGAAACTATTAATAGTAAATCATCAGTTGCATAGCAGATCACTAATTGTGAATTAAATAAGATTTAATTCACTTGGCCTCTCACTAGTGCAACAAACAGTTACAACTAGTTCAACTGAATTCAACTCACTTAATTGAGTTAATTGATTACTCATGCATTACACTAATACACTAACTACAACTTGGACTCTAAAACAAATAGAATCACTCTACATGCCTCACCAACCACCCTCAACTCGAATTCCATGAGCTAAATTAGTTTATCACACTCAATCTAATATTACAAGTGATTATGAGATAAGATTACATTTTATTGTCCAATTTATTTAAGCGATAAATAAATTATAGACATTTCCAATTTATTTAATAAAATGAATTTCACACTAATGCATCGCTAGGACCCATCACTAGATGAACTGTGGTCCCATACTAGGACCCATCACTGTTTCTTGTTGCAAACTTGAACAATCATTACCAATCCATAAGAAATCATAGATCTTGTACCTAAAATAACAACTAAACGTACAAAAAAATTCCTAATTCAATCCTGTACCACGCTAAGTGGTAGCGTTATTCATATTATACCATATTTGATTCAAACAATGTTCTAATATTCTCAGCATAAGACAAATAGATTTATGATATTTATCACCAGAATTCAACCAAGTTTTACCCCTACAAACACTACTTGTACACATGATCGAAACCTTTAATGAAATCAATAGAATCAAATAGGTATGTGTAACAAAATAATCACTATAGATTCAATGTACTGAGTTTTGAGTATAACAAACACTATCTTCGTATCAAATATGGATCTTCAACCTGAAATTAATTCACACAAAATTCATATAAATTCTAAAGCCTAATCAAATAAGGGAACTTGATCACAAGTCATGGTGGGCCCTGGCCACACCTGGAACAAGTTGAACTAACTCAAAACTTAGAAACTGGTAAAAACCACTCTCCACATTACAAATTTTGCAGCAGAGAGCGAATTATATTAGATCAAATCAACAATCCATCATAATTCTAGTACATGCCTTTCTCCGCATCTTGAAATGACAAAGGAATTCAGATTACAATGGTGATCTCAGTCTTTGTTTCTTTCTCTATAAACTATTACAACATGGATCAGGCCTATAAAAAGGATACCCGATAAGAACTAAACTTAACTGATTATTTCCTACATAACAAATAGTTGAAACAATGACTATCTTAGGCTATGTAGTATCTTTTCTGAGATTGATCCTCAACTGGTTGTGTTTCACTTTATTTATCTTCATATGGTTGCATCTATTTGAGAAAGATGTTTTCCATCCTTGGGCATGAGGATATTGGTGCTTGATATCCCAGGATATCTCGTGAACCACTTGTTTCTATACTAAGGAAAATTTTCAACGCTGACTACCAGATTAAGTACATAATTGCAAAATAAGATTTAAGTTAAAAATGGTGAGTGATACTTGAATGGTGATGTGTACATCCCCTTATGCCTTGTCCGGATTTCAAATTTTCTCTAGCTACCTGTCAACAAATTTCATCATCTACGAGTCCAAGAGATAGATAGTTAGAAGTAGTCTAATTAGTATGATCCCATAAATCTACCCAAACTTAATCAAAAACATTGAAATAATGCTAAGTAAAATATCTTTACCTCCAGTCACATAATAATAAGGTTTTGGTAGTAGGAGGTACAGTTCAAAAGGGTAAAAGGAGTGTAAATGTAGGTAAAAGGAGTAAATATGGGAGTAAATATGGGGAAAAAACAAGCTTCAACAATGATCAATATTTTCTTAGAGGCAGTGTTGCCTAAAGTTGTGTTTGTATGGTACATGTGACCATGATGGCGATTTGAATTCATTTGAATGAGCGTCACTGAGATGGTGTCTGACTCTTTGGGAAAACAAGTGGCTTACACTAGGAGGGATGCTAGTCATGATCAAGGCTATATTACAAAGAATCTCAGTCTACTGGATGCACCTTTTCAAATTACGTAAAGTTGTCATCAAAAGAATAGATGTTATCATTTCCAAATTTCTTTGGGAAGGCGCTGGTAAGTCTAAGAAATTTCACCTAGTTCGTCTGAGAGTAATTTATAGGAGTGAGGTGGATATAGGTTGGGGGATCAAAGACATAAAACTATTTAACCTAGTTGTACTTGTTAAAAATATTTGGAGATATTTCAAAGGTGTAGGTTTATGGCAACAGGTGGTAAGAGAAAATATCTTAATCACCTATCTCTAGACGCTTGGATTAGTGTTGGAGCCTAGGAAAAGTGGGAGGCTTCACACATATGGAGAAGCTTGATGAAGGCCAAGCATTAGCTCTATGGGAATCTAAGGTGGGAGGTGGACAGGGGAGATAAGATAGATGTAGGCATTGAAGTTATCAAAGGCATGGAAGGATCCCACATACTCTTAAAGCCAATAATTCACTTTATTAATCATCTGGATTGACAATTTCTAAGCCATTTTGGATTCTTGTGCCATTCATTTGTTTCCTCTCCAAGTTGGCTGCATGCTAGTGAACTTAGGCTACCGATGGACTTTGAGGTTGAGTAGGATAGATTCATATTTAGGCTCTATCATGCAAGTATTTTGTTGTCAGAGAAGGAGGATTCTTTAGCTTGGGGAGGGCGAGAGTTAGAAGGGTTGGTTTCAGTCAAAGAAGCATATGCATATATCACACAGGGGCACATGTATCTAGTTATAGTTTCATGGTTGTCAAGAGTGTGGTGCTGGGAGGTCCCCCTGAATCTGAAGTGTTTCTTGTGGTTGGTTTTCCACAATCGAATACTCACGTGGGAGAACCTCACTAAAAGAGGTTTTTATGGGCCTAGTATATGCTCTTTGTGTGGAAGGGTGAATGAAGAGGTGGTATATTTTTTTCTTGCTTGTACATTTTTTGTTTCAATTTAGAAAGATTTATTTATGTTCCTTAATTTACAAGAAGATGTGGACAAACCTTCCATCGAATTTTGTCTCTTGCAGTGGTTTGAGGGATAGAAATAGTTTAGGTCACTTCCTTTCTATATCTATTGTGGTATATGGAGGTGCATGAATGACATCATTTTCAACCAAGTTGTCCCTGATATGAGATACGATAGTATGAATATTGTGGTGTACTTTGAGGAGATTGGGCCTTGTATTCCAAAGCCACAAAGTCTATTATGTCTTTACAAGGTTATCAAGTCATCTTCTCCGGAGGGCTTCTTTGATGGAGTGCCTTCAAAAGGGATATGCACGTGTGGGGCACATATTGTCTTGAATCCTAGTCACTCCTATTGTTTTTTGCTGGCATGGGGGTGAAGGATGTAGAAAATATCTAACATAGCTCTGATACCATGTATAAATTATATATAAAATCTATACCAATGGATTCAATCTGATCATGTAATGTACTAAAACAAGATATTGAATCCTTCTACTATATTTGTGGAATATAAAAGACGATCTCTCAATCACATGCAAGTAAGAGAAAGGAAATTATCAATCACACAACACGAGATATTCTTGGGGAAATCACCTGCTCAAGAACCCCCTATAATATATTTTAGATAGTCAAAGAATCATGAAACAATACAATGTTTTCTCACATCGAGAAAATCCTACACTTTATCGATCGTCTCACCCTGATCCTCCACAAAACTGACTAGCAATTCTCAGGAAAAGTTGACCAACACTTAGCCAATTCTCAGTCCCTGCTTAGCCTAGCCTTGGTCACGCAATCCATAGGAAATTAATCCCTATTAAATAGTATAATCAACCTTCGTTGACTATGCAAACCATATGGAGCCTTCCTCTGACTTTATAATTGGGCCCGGGAAATTCGATAATAATTCAATTGATAGTTAACTTCACTTTAACCTTTGTCTCAACTAGGTCATCAAAAAAATTGACATGCATGCAACTATTAATAGTGAATCATCAGTTACTTGGTAGGTCACTACTTGTGAATTAAATCTAATTTAATTCACTTGACCTCTCACTAGCTCATCATTCAGTTAGAACTAGTTAAACTGATTTTAACTCAATTAATTTGAGTTAACTGATTACACTCACACCACACTAGTGCATTAACTGCAACTGGACCCTGAAAATAATAAAATCACACTACATGCCTCACCTTTGACCCTCAACTCGAAATTCTTGAGCTAACTCAGTATTTCTGACTTAGTTCGGCCCCCAGTGCAGATCTTGGTGGTAGTAGCAAATATTCAAATGAGAACTTTGAAGACTAAAGTGGGGAAAGGCTCCATGTGAACAACACTTTAGCATGGGTTAGTCGATGCTAAGAGATAGGGAAGCCTTGTATCAAGGGTGCACTCTGCACGAGCATCGAAATGGAATAGGGTTAATATTCATGAACCGGGACATGGCGGCGGGCAGCAATGTTAGGAAACTTGGAGACGTCGTCGGGGATCCCTAGAAGAGCTATCTTTTCTTTTTGACATCTTTCCCACCCTGGAATCGTTTCACCCGGAGATAGGGTCTAAACGCTGGAAGAGCATCGCACATCTTGCGGTGTTCGGTGTGCCCTTGGTGGCCCTTGAAAATCTGGAGGATTGAGTACCGTTCATGCCTGGTCATACTCATAATCGCATGAGGTATCCAAGGTGAAAAACCTATGGTCAATAGAACAATGTAGGTAAGGGAAGTCGGAAAAATGGATCTGTAACTTTGGGAAAAGGATTGGCTCTAAGGGATAGGCCTAAGGGTATGCGTCCTCAACTCGTGGGCTGCCGACAGTTTGCCTGAGCTGCTCTCACAGCAAGGGAGGGTAGTCACGTGCCAATTGGGCTACAGGTGTAGAATGCCCCCTCGTAGGGGCTTTTCCCTAGCCAGCGAATAGTCGACTTAGAACTGGTACGGACAAGGGTAATATGGCTGTTTAATTAAAACAAAGCATTGCGATGACCCCTGTGGATGCTGACGCAATGTGATTTATGCCCAATGCTATGAATGTCAAAGTGAATAAATTCAACTAAGCACGGGTAAACGGTGGGAGTAACTACAAGTCTCTTAAGGTAGCCAAATTCCTCGTCATCTAAATAGTGACGTGCATGAATGGATTAACGAGATCCCCACTATCCCTATCTACTATCTAGCGAAACCACAACAAAGGGAACGGGATTGGCAGAATCAACGGGGAAAGAAGACCCTATTGAGCTTGACTCTTGTCCGACTTTGTGAATAAAAGTTGTTATGAGATGAACTTACAACGTACTTTCAATTTAATTAAGGGATAATTAAATCAAAAGCCCCACATGATAGCCATTTCTGGGTGCCATTTTCTGGATGCCAATTTCACTATTTCTTGTTGCAAATTTCAATTGAAGGTTCTAATAGTAGGGCATAATTGTTGGCTCTTTGGGTTGTGCTTCTGTGTGCTTCTTGGCTAGAAGTTGAGGAGTTTTTTGTTGCTGGCGAATATAAATTGGTCATTGAGTGGGAACAAGGTATCTCTGCTTCTAGTTTGCCTTCCCTTCATCACTATAAGAAATAGATCAGAGCCTAGTCAAAGTCCTTCAAGAGCATCACTTTATACCATATATACAAGGAGCAGAATATGGTGGCTTACTACCTCTCCAAACTTGGTAGATCTGCTCCACTAGGAGAAATTTGTTTCAACTCCTTCATAAATGGATCTTCGTGTAGTTCCAAGAGGTTCAAGTTCTAAAGATAAAATTTGTTTTTTTGCTTTCAACATTGGCAACCATATCATACTTTCAAACAATTTTTTTCAAAAGTCTCTTTTTGGATCATTGTGTTTACAAGAATATGTTTTCATATGTAGCTTGTAATATCTTTGCTTTAGGTAATTAGTATAAGCTGACAATAATCTAGATTAGTGAAGTCATTTTTAGTGTTTTTTGGTTTCTCCCACTTTGGGAGTAAATTAGTGATGCCCCCTCTCACATTACTAGTTTTTCTCCCTTTAGAGAAGTTTTTTATGTTACCTATAACGTTTGGGGATCATTAGACTTATCGAGAATGTAACTACTTTTGTTTTTAATGAAATATGGTTATTTTTTTATTTTGTAATATATATAACCTTCTTGTTCGGTTATGCCACATTCTCAAGCACTGTTAGTTGGTGTGAGGCTAATCAAAGTACATCCAACGACCCCCACTTCCCAACATTGTTTCTTAATTAAATATTGGAGAGTTCAAATCTCGTGAAGTGGAAAATGCCAATTCTCTTTAACTACTCTCTTTTTCAATCACTTGGCATATGGGATTCAAGTCAATTTGGAACATCTTGCCTTCAATAAGTATGGTTTTGTGTAGTTTCAATTTATTCCCACTCTCTCAAGAAGTTAATTTTTAAGTGTATTGATAAATTTCCATTTCATATATTCTTTAGAAAATTTTCATTTAATATAGATTTAATAATAAAGTATAAGGTGGATTAGCATTTAATTGAGAGCGCATGAAACTTGTGAAAGTATTGTGAATTGTATTCTAATTATTGATGAAAGTTATTTTGAATCCCTATACCTAGCTATGGTAACAATATATAGTTGTTCATTGAGCTAAGCTCTTGTTTTCCCACACATCGCAAAGAAATTAATATCATTATGATAAATATTACTAGCCTAAATTGGGATAGAACCATATGTGTTTCAATACTAAGAGCATAGACAATGAATGGAGCTTCAGTTTTGTAGTTTAGTATAGATATTTTAATATACTGGAGTAACATACTATAATTTCTATTAGACTAGTATTTCTCATTGTGGAGTGCCTCAATAATTCTTGAGGCTAGAACCTTGTGTCATTTGTTGTTGTTTGGGTCTTGATAACAAGTGTATTGTTAAGTTTAATAAGCCTTTAGAAATAAATGAGCATAATACTATTGAGATACAACCATTCTTACACGATAAGGGATTGACATTTGATCATTCTATTCAACCTATTACTTCATGCGTGTACTCAACCACAATTGCCTTCTTTTAAAAGACAAAAGTGAATGAATGTGTTGGCAATGGGAATGAATACGTAAAGGATTTTTGCCCAAACAAGAGTAGGTGCAAGCCTTCAAGTTAGCAAATCTACCTCACATGCTTGGTAAAGGAGAGTGAATAAAAGGATTTACAATTGGTTGTTTTTGTACACGTTATACATTGAGAACAAAAATATTAAGTGTTTAGAGGATAACATATGTTCATAAGACAAGGAAACATAAATCATATTATAATTCCACAAATATCCATATTAATGAAATTAATGAAATTTAAATCTTTTATTTATGAATTGTTCACACTTTATCTTTAACTCTTAACACTTTAATTTCTGACCTTTAATGTTTGACTACACTTAGCACCTTAACTTTTCCCTCTAACCTTTCACGCACAACTCTTTACCCTTATGCATTAATATGTAAAATAAATTCGTAATCTATTTTTTATATGTTTTGGAGCTTTTTCGATGATATTTTTCTGTAAATGTATTTAGAATTTAACAAGAATTTGTTTATTTTTCTGTAAATGTGCTTAGAATTTAACAAGAATTTATTGGAATCATAAATTTGAGCTTTGAATTCTCCACAATCCAAGTGTCCCAGAAAGAAAATCTTAAAGGAGTTGTCTTTAATGCGACTTTTTGGAGTTTTTGGTAGATTTTATAGACGGAATCAATGGAAAAAATTGAGGTGAAATCTTGATTTGTGTTATTTAAATTGGTTTTTTGACTACATATATAGATTGAGCACCCGAAAAACCCCAAAAAACTTTATTTGTGCAGAATTTACCCATCAGACTTGTGATTTTAATAAATTCTTGCTGGATTTTAAACAAATTAAATTAAAAAAATAAATTGGAAAACTTTTCAAAAAATTGCATTAAAAACAACTCACATTTTAAATAACAAAATATCATGGTTTAACTAAAAAATATTTTAGTAAATTCTAACCAAAAACTCCAAAACATAAAACAATTAAACAATAAAAAAAATTATAAATATCATAATATGCAACACATTATAATAAAAAAACTCAAAACAATTAAACAATACCAAAAATAAATTATAAATATCATAATAGGCAACGCATTATAATAAAAGCATAAGTATCAAGTATCAATATTGTGACGTGGACATGAGTGTAATAACTAGCTAAGTCAAAGTGATTAGATTAATATCAATATTGATGGGAGCCGCACCATCATTATTATTTTGTGGGGTTGGTATGGTGAATTGGAATGATATTGAATAAAAACTAAGCTCAACCAAAAAGAAATCAACTAATTTATCTATACATAATAAAATGATATAAATCAAAAAAATCAAAACAAATTTGGAACCTTTTGAACTTATAATTAACTCATTTAAGACAAACAAAAAAAAAAATTTAAAAATTCAAATTCACGCATAAACATGGGTTTTAGGATGAATTATAATATTATAAAATACTTTAATGGTTTTTCATATTTTCATAATTTTTATCATTACAATTAGATTTAAAATTTTACAATTAAATGACAATATTGAAAATTAATGTTGATGTAAAATTTTATAATTAAATGATAATATAGCAATATTGAAAATTAATATTGATGAAAATATTAAAAAGCCCTTATTATTTATGAAAATAATTTTTTAATATATTTTTCACTTTAAAACACAAAAGGAAATTTAAGCAAATCCATAAAAGAACAACTATATAAATGAATAAGTTTATATCTATTTTGTTTTATAAAAAATAGCATACCTCTAAAGTGAGAGAAAGGAAACACCAAAGTGAATCAAAGTGGTTATATTGTTTAATGACCGAGGGGTATGTATTTTTTATGAAATGATTACTTCAAAAGGTCTTCTAGTGGGGGTCAATGTGAATGGACATAAAATGGAAATATGTAATGTCACAGGTTCTAAGATGTCCTTTCATTATTAGGCCAACCCTAAGTAGTGTTTCTAATGGATCTTTCAAGAATAATACATTAATGTAAAAAGAATCTTTCAAGGACCATTGGGATAGGAGGAAATAAAAGGTCATTATGTATAATGATGTTTTCATGGGTCACCATTACAATTCAATTAGAGTTTGGAAATTACTAATTCAAATGAGATTCACAGTCCAAATTTCATGAGATAGTCACCACTCCAACAAATTGGAGTAGTAATGGCTCATCGATTCTGAATGACAAGTTCTCATGATATGAGTTCCATCTTTGAGTTATTAAAAATTCACCCATAGAAGAATGAGGAAAAACTTCCACTTGAAATTACTATTAAAGAAACAAACATCCTCCTTATGATTTTTCATTATAATCAATATATCCATAGAACGTAGTTTCAAATAATCAGGACATAAATAATTAAATGGTTTATGGTCTCTTCTATTTAGATTATGTAAGTATGAATATAACATGCGAAGAAAGGTTATGGAATGCAAACATAAACTAAAAAATAGAAAACACTAGTAATATAATGTCCATAGATGAGTTTAGAAAGCATCATATAATCCCATAAACAAATATTATTAGATATTATAGAAGTATATTTTAATTAAAGTTAATACAAAAATTGTTTATTAGATATGAAGTTATATCATTTATTAGCCTACAATCTAGAAGTTATATACTTTATCAGACATCACTTACTTGCTAGCGATGATGATTCCCACTGATCTAACCATATTGATTGTCCATACTCCAACATTTGCCAACAAAGATTTCTTTTCACAACCCATGCTGAAACATATGTTAATCTTGAAAAGCTGAATGATCTATTGCAGAGTGGGCTCTTCCAAAAATTATATTTCAATGATGCTCACACAAGTCTATATACATTCCAAAATATTTGTGATGATTTAGTAAAAATGTTTTCCAATTGTGGACAATTTCAATGTATGTCAAGAGACACTTTTTGTATATGATTCTATCTTTGTGTGACATTGTTTCAAGAATGAAAGAAAAGAACAACATGAATAAAGATAAAATAATTTAGAGAAAAGTGAATCCAAGGCTCACACTTATAGAGATCTAATGAATAATTTCAAAGCCAAATTTATTTCTCTCCACTTTGTCTTTATGTAAAATACCATGCTTTTTCCATTGGGGGGTAGATAATATGAGGCAAGAAGGTAGGCATGTAGTCTTACTCCTAGTCTGTTTCATCTCAAGTACTAGGTAAACAATTGCTACTACATGGAAACTGGATATTGGGTAGTCTATTTATCAATGAAGTAATTATTCAAAGGAAATAATAGCTAAGTGCACATTGTTAGGAATATAATTGAACCTCGAACCTTGATCTGTTATTTCTTAGAAAAAGAAGAGTATGCTTCAACCTTAGATTTTTCTTCCAAATCTGATGTAGGAAAAATTTGACTTTTCCTACAACTCAGCTCTGACTCATGGATACTTCTACGGAATTCGGAACCTCGATAGGTTCTACCCAAATTCAATATTGATCTAATTGTTTCTTTGTTTATAACTGAATGTTTTTCAACGCAACAATTAGATCTAAAGTCCCAGCTACAAGGTATTTGTTAATTTTTCATAAAGAAGAATTGTTCTTTACTTTGTTAGTTACATTTCACCATTAACAAGTTGCATTCACCCCAAATAACTATTCCATTGTACATATATATATATATATCATTAACCATCAGAAAAATGAAACTATGCAGAAAGAAAAATACCATCATCATCATCATCATCATCTTAGCAATGAAAAATAAAAGATCAAAGGAAGAGAAGTTGGAACACATAGAGACACCAGGTAAAACCCATTATGGGTAAGACCCTTGGAAATTATTCTTCTTAGATATTTATTGAATGATTCAGCAACAAGAGTATAATGATCCATGAGTACATATCTTTACAATGCAAAAATCAAATAGCATATAAGCACTAAAACCATACCCATACTTCTGCATGAAGGAAATTGAATCTGAGAACTGAAATGCACTGACACTCGCTGTAGTAAATTGATGATACTGAATGAGGATTGAATATACATTTGCAACGAAAACAAAAAGATCTAATCTATAGATCTACAGACCTATAATACCAAAACTTGGATCTAAAATATCACCAAGTGATCTCAACTCTAAAGTCCTAGATCTGAATCCAGGAGTCTGTCAGTGATGCTTTGACGTAACTATGATTGAACAATTGAAGTCTCAAAGCATTGCGCAATCAACTGAAGGTGATCCAAATCCGATCTGCCTAGTAACTCTCTGAGCCGCGAACTTAACATGCTTAGCCCGCGGTTATGGGGCACTGAGCCGCTACCACAATACCTTGTGCTTTGGCTCAACTTCAGAACAACCCGATCTGACCTCAGGGCTTTGGCCGCACCCTTAACATGTTGTGCCAATAGCTTTGGCACCTTGGCCACATGCACAACGCATCTTGCCTGTGGCTCTGCTTCAGCAGGGCTGCTACCAGGGCCTTACCTACTCGTGACTTTGCTTCAATAGACCTAATTATGGAATGTGCACCAAAATTTGACCCCGATCCACTACGTGCCACTGCACGAGCTCCTTTCGACGTACCTATGCGAGCCAAGAAATCAAAAATACGAAAAAAAACAAAAATAGCATGGAGAAGATCTCATGATCGAATGTGTCTAAATGAGCTTGAGGTTGCCTCAATTTATAACTTTGTGAGTGACCGATTGGGGCTTTGACTGGATCAACATGCGGTTAGGCCAACCCATAAAATATTAAATTAATTCATAACTTAACTTCTTCTTAACCGATTGGGGTGATCTATAGGTCGATTTTTATCCTCTCGAAAAGAGGAATCTAATTAAATTATTATCTTAATCATCTGAGATTTCCACAATGGAATTTGAACCTAGCTGCAAAACTTAATAGTATTCCACATCTTTTCGCATAACCTCGGCATGGCAACTGCATCCATAATTCCAACACACATCCAATGTTGATTTCATTCCTCTATCAATTTTCTTTGTCACACCTTCATGCATGCATCCAATCAACCAATTCCAATGTCGAAACCTACTTCTTACAATGTCATTTTAATGCACTAAGAATTAATTTAGTACTCATGCTATCAACTCACATACTCTATTACAAAACCTTCAATTGTAATACACGAATAATCATCTAAACTGCACATAATTTTTCTACTACTGAAATTTTCTCTAATCTCTTATTGGATTTGTACCATTCATTCATGACAGAGTTTAAACTCAATTTATTATTATTTTCAATATTCACACAAAACTTAAACTCTGCCATTAATTCCATATTACACACAAATGCTATAATTCTTCATTTACAAATACACAAAGACAACCATGATCATAAAAAATGTATGGAAACTCTATTTCATTAATTAAAATCTATACATACACAAATATTCAAAAGCTCTCTTCCTCTCTTTGCTTGGTTCTACTTTCATTTGGCCATTAGATTTTCCCGTAGGCTTACAATGATTAAATACAAAGTTTCAAGAAAATTAGATTTTTCTACAACCATAAATCACTCCCTAATTTATTCCCTAAAGCTCTCATGATTTATTCCATGAATATCTCATGATTTATCCCCTATTATCCCCTAAATCTCTCCTACTTTTCAAGGTGAATTAGCTTTTGTCTTATGGAAAAAATATCCCCTATCCATACCTTTTTTAAAACTATTTTATAATAATTAAAGAAATTAATAATATTTACAAACAAAGAATTAGAATTCTTTTCAAATGTTGAAGCCCCTTTTGAGCTTTATTTCTAAAAAGCCTTGATTTTTCGAAAATGACTTGGAATTTTAGATGCTCCTACATCAAAATCATAGTTCTTGTCTTCTCCCTTCACCTTGAGTTGTTGCCACTAATTTCATACCACCCATAAATATAAACCTAGAAATAACTAGATAGAGACTTTGGCATGTTGATTCCTTTGTTTGTGGGAATAGATATTTCTCTCCTACTATCAATCACTCTTGAATTGTTGTTACATTCGCTATTTTAGTAGGAAACCTTACTTGTGACTTTTTATTCCTTCCAACCCACAAATTAAAATCCCCAATGATGATGAACATGTTGCAAATAAATAGGACACTTCAAATCTACATTAAATATTTGGGGAAATGTGTGGCCTTTTGGGGCCTTTGATTTGCAAAATCCAATCCATCTGATTTATCCATTCCCATCCAATGTTACATGGCATGATAATCATATGATAACCATGACTATCAATTCTCCCATCAACATGTTAAAGAGTGGACTAGTGAAATAATAGCCTGCATAGAAATCCCTGGGATTGATGAGGTCAAGGAAGTCCCTAAATTATGAAGCAAACAATAGTAGTGGAGGAAAACTTGGGCCCAAATTAGATGGAACCTTGGTGCGATTTAAGAGGACCTCAATAAGAATGTTTGAAAATTGTTTGGAATTTATAATTACTATGTAAGAATTCAACAAGATTTTGGAAAGGCTCTTGAGCCTTTAGCAATGGTTGAGCATGGAAAAATGATACCAATAAAAGGCATTCTAAATAATAGGAAATTACCATTACCTCACTAAGGATTAAAAAGGAGAGGTACACAACTTCCCCACTTATAAAGGTGCACTACAGAGGGGTGCAAAGGTTCCCATTTGAGGAATTTGCGACAAGAATTAAGAGATTTTTCTCAAGGAGCATGATTGTGGCTTGAAACATTGAAAATCATACAAGTGGAATTAATGACAAAATCACTCTAAAGATGAGGGGAGCTTGTGCCTTTCTCAATGTTCCTTTTCACATGGTGGAACCAACTCTCTCACATGAACTCAAAACCAACTATATGAGCCTCCCCACTTTCAATTCCCTAATCCCTTAACGTGCCAGATGATGGCACAATAATGTGCAAGTAAAGGAGGCATGGATTGATTTCAAAAATGTTTCAATCATCTCCAATATAAATTAATTTGAAAAGGTGTGGATTAGATGGTTACGTAATCAATAATTGAATTTGTTTGGCCCCCGAATGGTAAGATAGGTGGATACACCAATTTTTTTTCCTGAAAGAACATATATACATATATACATAAATATGGAAATAAATAGAAATATATGTTATAAAAAAAGTAGATCATTAATATAATATGATTAAATATTTAAAATTTGGAAACATTCATTGCTTTCAACTATGCATTTCGAGGGACTCTATATGTTTTGGTGCTTTGACTAATTGTTTTTCTCTATTTCTATTAGCTTTGGTAGTCATGTCTATAGGAGCTTTACGACCATTTTGAGCTAATGTTTGACTTCATATTTTATTGTGTCTTCCACATTCTCATATATTAATTTGAAATATTTTATAAATTAAATATTTCAAATGGAAACCAAAGATGAATATCATTTCTATCTCATAAACAATAAATTTCCTATGATGTATAACATGGATTTGAAATTGTATTTCAAATGATTGTGGGCCCACCATTGTTAAATTCTTATATAAATCAATAAATCAAAGTTGTCTCTTTATAATAATCTCAAAAATAAGTAAAAAACAAAACATTTTTTTGTTAAAAAAGAGTAATTTTTTTTAAGCTAACTCTAAAGAAAAACTAAAGCAATTTTCAAAACCAAAAGTAAAATATAGGAACAACTAATGTGTAGTAATAAATATGCTAGTGTGAAATTGAATTGAATGGAATAAATATTCACATATTGATCCATCTCAACACATGATAGATGGAGCATTAAGATAAATTTACACTTGTTTTTTTCACACATACACAAAAATATATATGTTTATATATATGCAAGAGCCACATACCAACTTCGTGTTTAACATGAAATGAATAACACATTTCCCTCATATTAAAAAACACAACATTTAAATGACTCTTAGTAGAGATCCATATTAACTTTGCATCTATTATATGAGATCATACTCATTTAAATGAAAAAAATCTTGACTTCTCAAACCTGGATCCCTTTTTGTTCATGATAGAACACCAATTAAGATGGGAGTTGTCTACCTAGGGAACGAAATAGCCCGGACGACAGTTTTTTGCCGGAATCCGGGCAACTAAAATTCAAGAAATCAGGTAGTTGGAGTGTTTGGAATCCATTTTTGACAGTGGAAATGGATTCAGCACTACAAAAAACCCTTAGGGCACTCAAAATACTAAAGTTTAACAACTGTAAACATGATTCTGATAAAATTTTTGCCAGATTTTTAAAAAATCCTTGCCGAATTCTGGACCAAAACGGTGCCTGGAAAGACTACGGCATTAAGATGGATACATATCTTAACTCTTAAGAATGTGCGTGTGAACTCCATGTTGACCACGTGAATCACAGATTCCCCTCGAATCACGCCACCTAAATGTTTTAACCACTATATTTCAAAGTTCGTCTCTCACAGCATCCTGTACGATGAATATACCAAATAAAGTAATATAAATTTTCATGTTATCTAAAATATAGGTACATATTTAGAATATAAACACAATTTGTTTAAATGGTTAAATGATAGGCTTCCTATCGTTGTTTACAATATGAATAATGACTAAAGATTCTAAGCTTCAATTTAAGCATTGGAGCATTAAAAAAATATTGGATTGGTAATTGACAAGATTCATTCTTAGATAAAATATTGAATAATAATAAAATTATTAATAACATAAAATTAAAATACTAAAAATATTTTCTCAATTTTATATTGAGATTAAAATATTTTTTTTTCAATATTATAAGATTAAAAATTAAAATAAATATTATTAAGATCGTGGTCAATGCTAATGATCTTTATAATAAAGTTGCAAGTGGACTAACCTAAACTTAGTTGGAATGAATAAAATTGTAAGATTGGTATATGGAAATGAATAGTTTTATAAGATTTGTATTAAAAAAATAAATAGATTTGTAAAATTTATATTATAAAATAGGTTAAATATAAATATCATATCATATATATATACACGTTGTAAGGTATTATTTGAAAATAACTCCCTCAGCTATCATCGTGTTATTGTCTACACCATTAGATATAATGTTAGATAATTAAATAATGTCAGAAGTACCACTTTTCAGGGTTTCTACACAATTTCTTCTCATTCTTTTCTGCCATTTTCATAAGGGTTTCTACCATTTCCTTTTAGCCATTTTCAAAAAAGTTTCTACCCTACTTTTTAGAATGGCAGAGACAAATTTCCTTTTGAGTATAGATTTAGTTTTGAGCATAGATGAAATGGTTGATGTTATTCTTAGTTTTCTCCAGAAGGGTTCAGGTCTTACGCTCAGGGCATGTGATGGTTTATATATTCATGAGTATTATTAAATTAATAATGAAATTTTTTAAAATATGTGATTTTTTAAAATTTCCAAATTATTTCAGAGGACATGATTTATCTTGAGTAATAATGATGAATGTTATTTGAAAACAACTGGCCTAGTTGCCACTGTGATGTTTGAGTCATTGGATCAAATGTTAGATGATTGAAATATTTTAGGCCATTAGATCAACTAAATATTTGTATATATGTTTTTTATAATGTTATTTTTTTATTTTTAATAAGTTAGATTGAGTTTATGTTTTGGTGACTTTTAAGTTAAAATGTTGTTATTAAAAATTTGTTAGATTTTAACCTCAATTTTTTTAATAAAATTTAAATTAATAATTTAATAAAACGAGAGTTAAAATAAATTAGTTTGATGAATTAAAAAAAAAATTAAAATACATAAACATTAAATTTTTTGGTACATAAGCATGAAATTTTTATTTATAATAAAATTTATACCATAAAATTAAACTACACACAAACCTATATATATATATATATATATATATATATATATATATATATATATATATCTTTAAATATTACACAAATTTATATTACATGAATAGAAAAATATATATAAAAAAAGAAAATAACTATTTATATATTTAAATATTACACTTTTATGCTACTATGCTCTTTAACAAAATATGATAGAAAGGTTGTAATGTCATGTTTAACATTTTGACTATGTCAAATTACACAAAATTAAAAATAAAAGTAAATTAAATTAAAAAATTGACATAATGTAATGAACATTTAACTAGGTCAAAATACAATAAAAAATAAAAATAATAAAATAAAATAATGATAAACTATAAATACAGCACATGGTACTGACCCATGGTATTCATGTGGAATTTAGTTTCTTTATAGGGGGGACTAAGATGGCCTAAATCAATCTTAATTCTGGATCTAAACTAATTATTTAATAAAATTATTTTTAAATGTTTATAACCATTATTCTTTTAAAATTTTACTTAATAAAATGTATCTAACTTTTCATATTACAACTATTTTATTATTCCAAAAATACATGGTTTTTTTTGTTATATATTATTTATGTTACAACTATTTTATAATTCATGAGTATTATTTCTTAATATATAAAAAATGAAATTAATAATGAAATTTTTTAAAATATGTGATCTTTTTTAAATTTCCAAATTATTTCAGAGGACATGATTTATCTTTAGCAATAATGATGAATGTTTATAATTCTCATTTCTTAAATAACACTAAGTTTACCTTTAAAGGGGTCGGTAAAAATTGTTTGTATCAAATTCAAGGATACAGAAGAAAGGAGACATGGTCAAGCCCTAAAAAGGCATAACGTTGAATGTATGGAATCCATTTTTCCATTTTCTGTGATACACATGAGAAGTGCAATGAAAAATCTTGGAATTTGGAAAATGTTAAGAAGCTTATCTCATATTCCATTCATTTAGATTTGATGTATATGGAAGAAGAAAAGCACGACAATGGATCCTTATCAAGAATCTATGATTCTTTAGAAGGAAACGACGTTGACAAGGCTATGGAGGACCAAATAGGATAATTAACAACAGAAGAGGACTCTTCATAAAATGGGTTACTCAAGGATTTTGGAATCCAGATGAGCTACATTATCTCATTGATTCAAGCAAGCGCTCAAAAATAGACAGACAATAGTGATATACAGACAATTTATTCATAAACAAGAGAAAGCTAGAATTATAACCCGAGATAGAGTTATGGGAAGAGAAACATTCCAATTGTAAGGAGGACTCAGAAAATACTAAACAAAAGACACTTACCAATTGCAATCAGTTGAAAAAAAAGGTATCTCTAAAGGGTCACTTGGGGAGGAATATGTTATTTAAAAGGTCGGGAAAATAATTTCATTTCAAAACAAAAATGTACTATCACTAGGGAAGGGAGTTATTACATTTAAAATTTGTTCCCATTCTTGTCACTACGAAATTTGATTGTTGTTTTTTATTTGATGGGAAAATAAATGATCTTTAAAAGGCACTAAAGTCTTGAATTATGATCCTTAAAGAAGTGGCTAGATTCCCTGATTATGAGCTGATTTTTTCTTCTTACTTTTGGGTCTTCATGATGTTTGTTATTCTGAATAAGGTGAAAAGTTCCAAAGAAATGGAATATTGGTCGTTCAAAGAGGAATTATGGAAATATGATTGTAGATAATTTATTAATATAAATTATCTAAATCGAGATTAATTAATCATCCCCAAGGGTTAAAAAAGGCCCAAATGTCTCTTATCCATAAAATTGACTATTAAGATAACTCTATACTCTATGTTCAAATGACAAGTGAAGGTGGATTTCCCATACATAAGCTTCTTAGTAGTCTCTTATGAAGTACAACATGTCATAGTGATAAGCTTTTATTCCATTAAATAATTCTAGCTATAGAGCAGAGTAGTTCTAGGAGTAGTATAAGAGGAATTCAACATTGCTAATGTGATAGAAGCAAATAATTTTCTGTAAGGGTGAAGTATGCCCAACTCAATCATAAAAATCAAGTGCATCCTTGATGCAAAGAAAAAAAAAAACCATGTAGATTTCGTCATACAGAGGTCTTGAGAACTTTGGCCAAAATGTCACATCCATTATGAAAAAACACATCTTACATGCAATTGATAACAAAGAAGTTGTTCCACGTCAATTATCCAATATGGCTATTTTGATTTGAGGTCCAGTAAACATAATTCTCCACCCCTTATTCTGGAGGATCAATTGGAGCTGAGAAAGTTCCTACTACCTCTTCTTTCTTATATGCTATTCTTTCCTATACCACAACCTTACGGCGTTTCCTTTGCAACATATAGTGCAATTGCTAATTATATTTTGATTATAATAATTTTTTCTTTCTAGAAAATGACATTTTTTATTTAGAGTTATGGACTTATTTCCCTTTAAATTCCAAGTCATTACCAAAAATAAGTCAAGTTAGATTACAACCATAATTAACATAACTACACTAGTAAGACCATGTCACTTTGAGGATTTCTAAATAAGATTCACAAGCACCATCCACGAAAAATCAATGTAAGGAAATTTATATTTACCATTCGACCACACTAAAAACACACAATTTTAGATAATATTATAACTTAATAAATTTCCAAAAGTTCTTAATTTACAAAATCCACATTAACTTAATACATTGATTTCATTATATTAAAAAAATATATATATTTTTAAATATTTAATTACATTATGAAGGGTTTTCCATATATATTTTTAAAATATTTAATTACATGATGAAGTGTTTTCCAAGAAACATAAAAAACACTCTTACTTTGAGTGGATATAGATTAAAAGGGAAGAGAGTATTATATTGAAGAGATTATTGAACTTCAAAAATTAGATCATTAAATTTTGAACTTTCATGTCTCGAAAATATGTCATTAAATTTATTGCCATTAAATTTATGAGTTTTTTTTTTATTGTAAGAATATTTACGAGTATAACTATATTTAATTTATAATTAGTTAACTTTTGACCAATTAAGATTTAGAGGGAAAATCATGGTAGATCACTAACCGAGAACTAAGCTTAAAGTTTACAAGAAATTTGAATTGACTAGACATCGTGCAATTTCCAAATCTAATGGTTCTTTGCATTTGAAGAAACCCACCCAGCATTAAGAAGTGGACTTAACTCATGCTGCTGATGTAGAATGGAGTATAGCTTATGAAAATTATACTAGGTCAAGGGATGTCCAAAGTTCCATTCCTAATCTTGCCAAAGGGGATTGATCATATACATATTCATCTTAGAAAGATGCTTCTAGGTTATGGGCTCAATAATCTCCATAAAGAAAGGTTGATCTATAAAATAAATTTCAAACTACTTCACCATTGAATGCCAATTCTATGAAGAATAAAAATTAACATAGAAACAATATCATAGAAACTTTGTTGATTATTGATTTTCTTTACTTTGAATCCTCTCATGGAATTTCTTATGATTCTTTCCCTTTGAACTAAATAGGCTCCCAAATATATGCATTGATCTTTCCCCTTGCTTGAGAGGCAATTTTGTCATTAGAATGTTTAATTTTTTGTCCAAAACTCTCATTTTGCATTGCGTAAATGTAACACCTCCTCCCACATATACCCACTTTTACCAGCTCACTAGGGTAAACATGAGATGAGTGTCACTATGATATGACCGGACCTCCAAGTTCTAGTTATGGAAGTGGGGTTGAGACAACGAAAATTTACAAACATCCCTCAAGGACTACAGACCACTAAGGATCCTGCAAACCACCCTAGGTGATCAATCCCTGAGTTGGAGTTCTTTTCACAAGGTAAACTCCCCAACCACACATACAACACAACATTAGCATGGTTATGAGGTCCCAATCGCATAGACCTGCTTCCATGTAGCTATGACCCAAAAACACCAATTTTGTGCTAGCGGTTCCGAGATTTGAGCCAATTTTTCAGGCTAGCCTCTGAACCACTGCACATAACTGCCTGCAACTTTCTAGAAACACAAACAAGATGATTAAAAGGCCAACCAATCAAAACTTAAGCAAGAACTAGACCTAGACATGCCTAATCCATGATAGACATTTTTTCAAACATATGGTAAACATAGAAGCTACATGTCATGAATGCATATTTGATCATAAACCTTTGAATTTTATCTAAGAATCATCAAGAAGTCTCCAAGCCCTCTATAGCTACCTGCAATAGAACTTGTTCGACCATGCATTCATCAACCATTCAATAACTTATTAAAACATGACAAGAGTGTTGGGAATTGGATAATCCAATGCTCCTTGTGTGTTTCGTGACATGTGCTTGACTGCCTCTCGAGGATCCATTAACTTTGGCGATGCATCCATTTAATAACACCATAAGGTTTTGGTGTAATGGAAATCACCATTCCAACAAGTGGTATCAGAGCCAAAGGTATTGAGTTTGAATCACACTCGGCTCATGCTATGGGGGAGATTGTTGGGAATTGGATAATCCAAAGCTCCCTGTGTGTTTCCTGACATGTGCTTAATCACCTCCTGAGGATATGTTAACTCTGGCGATGCATTCGTTTACTAACACCTGTGAGTTTTGGTGTAATGGAAATCATGATTCTAAAAAAGAGCCAGAGATAGAATACATCATATAATTGATATATAAGCAACATATAAACATAATGGAAACCATGGAAAATCAACCATAAAATCACCATCATAACCACTACAAATTCTCATATATCATAATAAAAAAATATCTCATATTAACATATAAAAATACCAACCAAGTCAGGGACTTCCACGTACCACCCAACCATATATTGGGTTGAACCAAATCTCTCTTTCAACCAATCGCTCCCACACCATATTCCAAGAATGAGTGTGGGATCATAAGGGTTAAACCAAAAAAAAACTAGGGCTTCTAGAGGAAAAACCACCTCAACCCTCAACCACAATGATCTCACTTATGTGGTTCAGAAATCAATAACGTCAACCAAATCGGTCTCTACCCAAGTTTTCCAAGGCTCAAGGAACTAGTAACTCAACTGACAACTAAATCAGGGCTCCAAAGCATTTGTTCCAATCCACAGCTCTAGGGACTAGTAACTCAACCCACAAGGCTCTAGATATTTTGTCCTAACCTGCAGACTCCAGGAACTAGTAACTCAACCCAACTTGTTCCAGGGCTCTAAAGTGTTTGTTCTAACCCATAGCCATAGGAAACCTAAGAACCAATCAGAAAAAACAAGCGGGAAACCCATATCACCATGTCTATCAAGGAAATGGAAAGGCAAGGTTGAAACCAATGTCAATCCAAGAAAATATCCATGCCAATGAAAACACATAACCAAGGAACTACATGCATACACCATGCATCCAAAATACAACAAGGAAATCACACATGCAACCTATTATGTGCAAAGCAATCTAGTTATATCTACTGATCCAAATGTATCCTTGTGCTCCATTGCTTTTGTTTTATTTCTTTATCCAATCTAAGTGAATGCTAGAGTGCTCCAAGAATGCTCCAAAAATTCTCTAAGTGTGCAAGAGTATGAGAGAATGATAGAATGAAAGGAGAGAGACAAAACTGAACTGACAAAAACTGTAATGACCAAAATCTATCAACTATTTCTCTGATGCCTTTTTATCATTTATGTCTCATTTTTCTTCATTTTCCTTCATTTTTCCTCTATTTTCTCTTTCATGAAAATTTGTGTCTCTTCACCATCCTTTTCTCTTATTTTCCTTTATTTTCATAATTAAATTCCATTTATTACCTCTCGCCTTTGTCAATGTCTTTGCAAATTTCCATAGCCATAAATAAACCACAAGTGATTTCCACTATAATGTCTTAGCCAATATTCAAATTAGAATGTAGAAATTTATATAACTGATATGTTATACATCCAAGATTCTCCTGATCACACACTATTTGACTTCATGCACAATACAGAATCTCTTCTACCATTGATCATTAATTTCAGAAATAAAATCAATTGCATGCACACATTAAAACCATAAACATTCACACATATGAACATAGTATTTATGGGAAAGATTAAATCTGAAAACCCCCAACTATATGTATATTATATGTCATAGAGATCATGTAACAATCATTATACAAAGCTCCTCACAAGCTCTCAGTACAATCTCCAATTGCTACACACTAATCAGGTCCGATCTAGCAAAACACATGCTCCAATCTCCTCACTCCGGGTTAATGAGCACACCAGTGAATTAATAATTAATTCACACCACTCCTCAAGGATTATTTAGATACACCAGCCTAACTATGTTTAGATTAGTTAAACTGAATACAACTCCACTAACTTCCTCAATCAACTCCACCAAACTCTGTCACATGAGTTCTAACTGAAGTATCCATGCAATAACTCCACTTAACCCTCAGGAATAGCGTAATTCCTTCTGTCAGCTCCTGTGCCACATCTGTGCACTTAACTGAAGTGCTCCAAGAGAATAAGATAATGTTTAGAGTCCAAATATTATTAAGAGCTAATAATATTCGACATATCTATTTTTAGACTGGCAATCTAAAAATAGATTCCGCCCAATATGTCTAAAACTAGAAGTCCATCTATTTTTCCAACTTGACCAACCATCCAAAAATAGCATCCTGCAACTCATAGAATATGATCGACATGTCTAAAAATAGACATAGTCTAAAGATAGACTTGTGCCAAAAATAGCCTGTGGGCCCACTTAGTGAAGGCAACTCTTTTTCACTAAGCTCATCATCTTGTTGCAATCTCAACACTCCCTCTCAACAAGATAGGGATTATCTGCCACCCTGATCCTACCCCTGTGGTATTCGAAATTTCTCCTGGTGAGCGACTTCGTCAAGATATCAACATCCTGATCCTCTGTGGGAATGTATGAAAGTAACATGATCTTCCGCTACACACAATCTCTGATATGATGATACCAGATGTCAATGTGTTTAGATCTATCATGAAATATTGGATTAACCGAGAGTTTGATGCAACTCTTGATTATCACAATATATCACAGTAGGATCCAAGTGTGAACCGAACAACCCGACCAAGATCTTCCTCATCCATATAGCCTCGCATGTAGCCAAACTTGCTGCCATATACTCGGCCTCCACTGAACTGAGAGCCACAGATCTCTGCTTCTTTCTGTAACAAGAAACTGTTGTCGACCCGATACTGAAAATCCCTCCAGATGTGCTCTTCCTGTCCGTTGGGCTCCCTGCCCAATCTGCATCTGTGAAGCCACACAACTTCACCTCATCTGACTGTTTGTACCATAATCCATATCCCGCGCCGAGATAGTCTCAATGGCTGTCTTGCAAAAGAGTTGTAGTCAACCCAGCCAGAAAGCCGGGCTAATGGGGCTGGAGAGCAGCACAAAGCCATGTATTGACTAGATACATACAACCCATCAATTGTTGGGTGTTGTGCTGGCATCCACTACCTCTCGCTAATGCAGCATCCTCTTTCCTCCATCCACCAGGAAGAGGAGGAAGGAGTGGCCGACAAACGCAGCTGCTGAATCCTCCGCATCTCCCGGCATACTTTCCGAGACACAAAAAAATCCATCACCGTGACCGGCCAAATTTCCAATCCCAGGAAATAATGAAGGAGGCCTAAGTCCTTCATCTCAAACTCCTTTGTAAGATCTGCCTTGCATGAGTGTATCAACAGTTCATCACCTGTTAGTATTAAATCATCTACATAAAGCACAATGATCAAAAGCTTACCCTCCACCAAAATCTGGTATAGGTTAGGATCCGCCTCACTCTTGGCGAAACCAAGTCCAGTGAAATAACTATCTATCCATGTGTACCAAGCACGAGGTGCTTGTTTTAGCCCATACAACGCTCTTTTGAGCCTGTACACATGCGACTCGCTGCTGAAGATCTCAAAACCTTCGAGATGCTATATGTACACCTCCTCCTCAATCACTCTATTGAGGAACGCAGTCTTCACATCCATCTAATGAATGTGCCACTCCATCTGTGCTAAGAGAGCAAGAATCGTCCATATGGAGGAATACCTTGTGATAGGTGCAAATTTATCCTCATAATCGATCCCCTCAATCTATGAGAATCCTCGGGAAAAAAATCTTGCCTTGTACTTCTCCACACTCTCGTCAGTTGCTTGCTTCACTTTGTAGATCCATCTCGAACCTACCACTGATTTCCCTTCCGACCTTGGGACAATCTCCCATGCACTGTTTCTGACAAACGAATCATACTCTTCCACCATGGCATCTACCCATGCAGGGTCCTCCACAACTTCCTCGAAAGAGGATGTCTCTGTCACGATACACTTGCTCATAAGAGCCATGCATCCAGTATACCCGATCCGGTGACTGTCTCTGTCTGCGCTGTGCTGTAGGTGGTCCTACAACCTTCTCTGCATCTTGAGCCAGTCGCTCAGCTTCTGTAGTGCGCTTCCGCCCTCTGATGGTTGGCGCCGCATGAGTGGTCTCTTCCACTCCATGAACCTCCTCTTGTGGCTGATCCACATCCTGAGGCTCATCCTTAGGAACTAATAGCTCCTTCTCTACATGCAAGTTTGGCTCCCTCTCAAGCGAACACTTCATGGATTTCTCCTCATGAAATTTGATATCCCGTCACACAACAGTCTTGCGACTGTCTGGAAAATACAAAAGATAGTTGTGGGGCGTATCAGTGTACCCCAAAAATATCCCAACCTCTGTGGTCGGCTCCAGATTCTTCCTGGCATCCTTCGTCACATGAATGTAAACAGGTGAACCAAAAATCAAACAATATATTATCAAGTTGACTAGAAAAAACGCTCTCTGGGGTGTACTCATGCCAAGTATCCTCGTGAGGACAACGGTTTTGCACATAAACCGGCGCATTGCATGCCTCTTGCCCACAAGTGTATGGGAAGGCCCCGATCATGCAACATCGCCCATGCAACACCCACGACTGCTGTTTTTCGGCCACTACTCCCATTCTCGTCCTCAGTTATGAGGCGCTATGAGCTCTCTTCGAATTCCTTCTGCACTGAAAAAGTCCTTGAATTCACTAGAGATGAATTCACCACCATTTTCGCTCCTAAGCCTTCACCTGATTCCCCGATTCTTTCTCAACCAATGCCTTGAACTCACAGAACTTTGAGTAAGTCTCGCTCTTCTTCTGCATGAAGAAGATCCAGCACTTCCAAGAAAAATCATCAACAAATATCACATAGTACCTGTGCTTTGCTGTTGAAGCTTCTGAGAAAATCACACACGTCTGTGTGAATTCTCTCAAGGATCGTCGTGGCATGACTATCCTTCTCATGAAAGGTGGCTTTCACAAATTTTCCCAAAGTACATCCCTTGCACTGATCTGACTGCGCAAGTGTACCTTTGGGAATCTCGGTAGAAATCCGCTGTAAAATTTTCAAAGAACCATGGTGAAGATGGCCCAATCTCCTGTGCCATAGCTCACCCTCATCCTTGCTCACCACTCCTTCTGCCTTGCCTGCCATTGTTGCGTAGCCATCTACCTACAAATGATAAAGGTTCTTAACTCAAACCCCTATCCTCTGGGTTTCACCAGTTGCCTTACTGCGCAGGAAAGCCTTTCCCTCTCTAAAGACAACATCATATCCCTTGTCTTCCAACATGGCCATCGAGATCAGATTCTTCTTCAATCCTGGAACATGCATCACTTCCTTCAATACAAAGGGTTTACCAGACTCCCTCTCAAAGTAAATGGTACCGATACCGGTCGCACTGTATCTACCATAATCGCCCATCTCGATGTGCACTCCAAGATCTTTCTCATCCAGATCAGTAAACAAATATTTGTCTCCGGTCATATGAAAAAATGCACCACTATTAAGAAACCACATTGAACCCATCATACTTGAGACTAAGCATGCGATCAGTGAAAAATCTAGCTCAAACTACGAGGCTAAGGCCTCTCCAGCTGCAGATCCAACAACCTTCTTATTTTTCTTCTTATGTGGACAATTAGTGACGTAATGTCCGTGTTGGTGACAGTGAAAGCACTTCACCTTGGACATGTCCTGCTTCTTGCCTTTCGCACCGGATTGAGAATTATTCTTCTTGCTCTTCCCCTTCCTTGCTTTAGCAGCCAAAGCGCAATTTTCTTCATCTTCATTCTTCAATGAAGATCCATCCCTAGTACTCTGCCTTATCTCCTCCTACACAAGATTCGACCAAAGTCGCTCCCATCCCGGCAATTTCTCCCGACCATTGACAGAGTCCTCATAGGAATGCCAACTCTTCTGAACCCAAGGAGAGTTTTGCCCACCAAGTCCGTCATCTACAAGAACCCCCACACTTCCCAGCCTCATCCCTTCACCGGACGAATCCTAGCAAATCACATGCTCCAATCTCTGCCACCTGATAGCCTGCCTCTACTGCGCAATCACTGCTGAAGAATGGCTCTAAATGAACTCGAATTGGTCCAGCCTTGCTCACGCAATCCTCATTGGCATCTCCAACCACTGTGTGTTGCAAATCATGCAACACTATAGTCACAACTGATAGTCACACTGCTCTTTCACCTACCTCTTCACCGGTCTCCACTGAAACTGTCCATGCACTGTAGTTAACTGATGTATTCTTTAGTTGATTAATGAGTTAATAATTAGTGAATTAATTAATAATTAATTCACACCACTCTCACTAGTGTATCAATCAGTTAGACTAGATACAACTAGCTCAACTATGTTTAACTTAGTTAAATTGAACACAACTCCATCAACTAGCTCAATAACTCCACCAAACTCTGTCACATGAGTTCTAACTGAAGTATCCATGCAATAGCTCCACTTAACCCTCAGGAATAGCGTAATTCCTTCTGTCAGCTCCCGTGCCACATCTGTGCACTTAACTGAAGTGCTCCAAGAGAATAAGATAATGTTTATAGTCCAAATATTATTAAGAGCTAATAATATTCGACATATCTATTTTTAGACTGGAAATATAAAAATAGATTCCGCCCAATATGTCTAAAAATAGAAGTCCATCTATTTTTCCAACTTGACCAACCATCCACAAATAGCATCCTGCAACTCATAGAATATGATCGACATGTCTAAAAATAGACTCGCGCCAAAAATAGTCTGCGGGCCCACTTAGTGAAGGCGACTCTTTTCACTAAGCTCATCATCTTGTTGCAATCTCAACATAGAATACGTGTCCCATGACCTTGGTCTTATTTTATTTACATGGAAAATTAACCAGGGGATGTTACAACACCACCCCCCCGGGGGGGTGTGGGGGGGGGGGGCACACCGTCCTTGATGTTCAATGTTTCTTATAACCCACAAAACATGTTTCCCATGGAGCTTTATAACAAAACTCGATGCAACTTTTACATCATACAAAACTGCTGAAACCATGAACACCATACTGTTGATTGGAGCTTTATAACATAGGCCAATGAAATATTTACAACATACTTCTTATTGGAGCTTTATATCACAACTAATTGCAATATATAAAACAAACACACACACACACACACAAAAAAAAACACATATATCAAACACATCTGATCAATCAAAAAATAAGGAAGGATACAAAGCTCACATCTGATCAACCATCTCCCATGTAGCATCATCAAGCCCCAAGTGCTTCCATTGCACTTTAAATTTCTCGATTGCTCAGTTCCAGAACATGAGTTATTTCCACTGCAAAATGCACTAAGGTTATGGTTGAAACTCTCCCTCTAGTTCCACTTGCAATACAAACTAATTAATCACATGATAAACATCTTGCATATAACTCGTAAGCAATGAAGCATGGAAAACATTGTGGAATTTCAATGTTGGTGGTAGTGCAAGTCAATAGGCCACTGGTCCAATCCTATAAAGGATCTAAAAAGGCACACAATAATGAGGTGCCAACTTGGCACATGATCCAATCCTAAAGGAGCTCCTCTTGGGCTTGATGTGCAAGTATACATGCTCCCTAACTTGAAACTCCTTGAATTCTCTATTTTTATATCCATAAATCTTATGCCGATCATGTGTTGTGTTTAAGTTCCTTCTAATAACATGCATCTCCTACTCCATCTCAACCAACATGTCTAGTCCAATCAATAACATGTTCACCGGATCACTCCAGTTGATAAGAGTATTACAACTCCACCCATAAAGTGCCTCAAATGGAATCATCCTCAAGGATTCTTGATACCAATTATTCTATGCAAACTTCACCAGTGGAAGATACTCCCCCCACTTACTCTGTTGATGCATGACATACATCCTCAACATATTCTCAAGAATCTTGTTAATCCTCTTTTCTTGTCCATCTGTTTGAAGATGATAATTTATACTGAAAGCTAACTCTCTCCCCAAGCTTGCAAACAAATCTTTCCAAATCCTGGAAGTGAACTTGGCATCTCTATCTGATATAATATTCTTGGGAACACCATACAACCTCACTATCTCCATGATGAACATCTGACCTACCTCACTAGTTGAATTTTTAGGCTTCACAACAATGGAATGAGCTACCTTACTCAACTTGTCAAACACAATCATGATGGAATCATGTTGCTTTGATGTCCTCGGAAAACCTATAATGAAGTCCATGGAAATGACCTCCCATTTCCATTTTGAAATCTGAATTAGCTATAATAAACCAACAGGATGCTTACACTTAGCTTTCACCTTATGACAATCCAAACATATAATATGAAACTCAATCACCTCTTTCTTCAAGTTCAACCAATGATAAAAAATATTAACTATTGTCAAAGTCTTTTGATATCCCAGGTGACCTGAATACAACTTGACATGAAACTCCCTCAAGATAAGCTTCTTGAGCTCACTACTATCAAACACATAAATCATGTTCTTGAATCTGACCAAGGAATCTGCCGTGAGGTGATACTCCTCATCTATGTCACCTTTAGCCTGTTATTGAAACCCCCACTTCAATTTTTGGTACCTTTCATAATGCTTCCCTTCATTCAAGACCTTCTCCTGTAAATCTATCCCATAAGAACTCACATGTGAAATGTGATTCACCTGCTCTCTCCTACTGAGAGCATTTGCAATCGTGTTCTCCTTTCCCTTGATGTATCTAATCTAAAAGTCAAACTCACTGAGGGTATCCAACCATCTAGATTTCTTGGCATTCAGATTGGGTTGGTCAAACACGTACTTTAGCCCAATGTGATCACTCATCAATACGAAACTCCTGCCAAGAAGATAATGTCTCCACATATTCAATGCATGAATGATAACTGCCAACTCAAGATCATGAGCCACATAGTTCTGCTCGTGCTCATTCAAATTCCTTGACTCATAGCATACCACCTATCCTTCCTGCATAAGGAATCCACCAAGTCCTTCCTTTTAAACATATGTACATACCACAAACTCTTTTCCAAGATCCACAATATTCAAGACTAGATCATTCGTAAGAAAATACTTCAATTGCTCAAAACTAGTTTCACACTCCTCAGTACATTCAAGCTTCTTTTGTAATAGGATAATCAATCGGTGAGAAGTTCCTGATGAACTTCTTGTAATAACCTGCTAATTCAATAAATGATCAAACTTGATCCACATTCTTAGGATTTCACCACTCCATGATAACTTTAATATTTTCTGGGTCCATTGCTATCCCTTCCTAAAAAACAACATGTCCCAAGTAATGAACTTCAATCTAAAATGAAATGCACTTGTTGAGCCTGGCATAAAACTAACACTCTCTCAACAATCTAAATACTGCTTCTAGGTGCTCTACATGCTCTTCCTCATTCTTAGAATGTATCAATATATCATCAATAAACACTATCACAAACTTGTCCAGATAAGGACACAACACATTGTTCATCAAACACATGAAAGTAGTTGGAGCATTAGTAAGACCAAATGGAACCACCGAAAACTCATAATTCCCATACCTGATACAAATGAAATATTGTAAATGTCTTCTTCTTTGATGCATACCTACTGATATCCTATTGTTAGATCATTCTTTGAAAAGATTGTTGCTCCCTTCATATGATCAAACAAATCATAAATCTACGACAATTAATACATGTTCTTGATAGTCACCTTGTTCAACTTCTTGTAATGAATGCACAATCTGAAAGTGCCATCCTTCTTATTTACAAACAATATTGGTGCACCCCAAGGCAGTACACTTGGCCTAATGTATCCCTTATCAAGAATTTCCTTAAGGTGTAACTTCAATTCCACCAACTATGGAGTACTCATCCTATAAGGTGCCTTAGATTTTGATGCTACTCCCGACATCAACTCAATAGAAAACTCCACCTCTCTATGAGGATGAAACTCTGAATTCTTCGCAGGAAAAACATCATGAAACTGCTGCAAAACATGATACTTATTTAAGACTTCCTCATCCTAAACACCCTTTCCTTTGTCACTAAAAATATGAACTGCAAACAATACACATCCTTTCCTGCAACTGCACTTTTCCTGCATAGCTATAATAATTCACATTGATGTAGGCTTCTTATTTCCCTCCAAGACTCTTCTTTCCCCATCATCATCTAGGCACTCAATAGCCTTATCATAGCAGTCCACTATAGTCCTGTGAAGGAGCAACCAATCTATGCCCAAAATCATATTGTATGAACACAAAGGAAGCACATTTAGATGTGCTGATGTAGGCATACCATTCAGCTCCAATGCATAATATCTCACCTAATGATGAACTCTTCTCTTAGTCCCAGTAGTGACCAACCAATATTATGCATACACTTATTTATTCAAGAAACACTTGTCCACTATGTCAATACTTATAAAACTATAGTTAGATCCAAGATCAATCAAAATGAAAGAAACTTGATCACGAAGCTTACCTTCCATCTCAATAATGGATGCATGATGAGGAGTCTGCCTATTATCCACTACTAAATAAATCCGAGGAATAATATTCCAAACATCTCCAACTGTTTGTGCCTCCTAATCACTGTAAATATGAGGCCTTCCACCATGATGTGATGGAAAATCTCTCATGTGATGCTCTCCACGACAAGTCCAACAATGCAAAGGCATGCTGCCATCACCTTTATTCTACTCTTCAGACTAGAATCCATGTCCTATGTCAACTGCATTGAACTTCTTATAAGGTTCCATATTCTCATTATCACCTGCATCCTGAGGTCTTCCTCGCTTCTTAGCCCACTTTCCTTTAGTCTTGTAATTAATTTTTCAATATTTCTTAGACTTAGACTTATGCTTAGACTGCTCATAAAAAGTCTTCATATTCCCAATGACTTCCTTTAATCACTAAGGCTAATCATACTCAATCCGATATTTAAATGCTAATGGAAGTCCACTGATGAACCTTTGAACCTTCATATTCTCATCCTTGAGATATGGAACATACCTCAACAACTCCAGAAAATTAGTCGTGTACTTTTCAATTATTATGGAACCCGTCTTCAATTCATATAATTCCTTATCCTTTCTATCATAATACCTCTCAGACAGGTACTTCTTCTTGAAGTGTCTTTTAAAATCATGCCAACTCAACTCTTCTACCTTGATTCCTCTAGCATGCTTTACCTCTTCCCACTAGATATCTTCTCTTCCCTTGAGACTGAAGACACTATCCTGGCTTTCATATTCTTTGAATAGTCATACAATTTGAAGAAATTCTTCATCCCAAGTAGCCATGATTTTTCATCTTCTGGTTTCTTCACATCCCCATCAAAATTAGGAGGCTTGGATTTCTTGAAATCTTCTGGAAAATACTCCTCACTTCTCCTATAAGGATGTTGGTGGTAATGATGATGATGTCTGTCGGAACTAGAACTAGAATAGAATCCATGAACATTGCCTCTCCTATCAAGTGTATCCAACCATCTGCCACCTCTTACTGTATCATCCATGTCCAACCTGTATCCCGATCAAGACCTGATACCATATGCCCCATTAGTATTTTCCTCCTATCCATGAGTGATCCTCAGTTTTCCCTACTTCTACAAATCTGAAAGACTCTGAAGGATCACCGCATTAACTTTTGTTTACTGTTATTGAGCTATGGAAAGTCTTTCCAACTTATGTTTACTTTTCCTGAGCTATGAAAAGTCTTTCCTATGACTCAATGAACCCGTTATTGTCTTCCTTACAACTTCTAATCTCTGCCTTCAAAATTCTTAATGTATCTTCTATATCAAGAGAATAATCATCTCCTTGCTGCTCAATTTATCTATAATGAGAGTCACGTGAACTATAATCCACCATTCTTCTCATCATGTTTGATCTTTTATCTCCTACACACATGTCATGTTAGATAAACCAAATATAGACATAATCAAAATCATACCTTAGTGAATTTTAGGGGAGGCTATCTCGTCTACATAATCAATCAATATTAGCACAATATATATACATAATAACACCAACATCATCATGATGAAATTTTTTTTTAGTAATGACCATCACAATGCATGTGTGACCTACTATACATGATAACCATAAAAATCAAAACGCATGCACAACAATCACATCTAGCCCATCTGGTCCAAGTGTTTTAACCTAGAATCTCTAATACCAATCTATAATGCCTCCTCCCACATCTACCTACTTTTACCATCTCACCATGGTAAACATGAGATGATTGTCACCATGATATGACCCAATCTCTAAGTTCCAGTTATGGAAGTGGGGTTGACACACCGACAACTTACAGACATCCCTCAGGGACTATAAACCACTAAGGAGCCTGCAAACGACCCCAGGTGATCAATCCCTGAGATGAAGTTCTTTTCACAATGGAAACTACCCAACCGCACACACAACACAACAAACATGCGATTATGAGGTCCCAACCACACACATAGGCTTGCTTCCATACGATTATGACCCAAAAACTCTAGTTATGTGTCAACAGTTCCGAGATATAAGCCACTTTTTTAGGATAGCCTCTAATATACCATTGCCCAAAACTTCTTGTAACTTTCTAGAAACATAAACAAGATGATGAAAAGGCCAACCAATCATAACTCAAGAAATAACTTGACCTAGACATGCCTATCCATGATAGAAATTTCGTCAAATATATGGTAAACGTAGAAGCTACATGTCATGAATGCATATATGATCATAAACCTCTGAATTTCATTTGAGAATCATCAAGAAGGCTCTAAGCCCTCTCTAGCTAGCCACAATATCACTTGTTAGACCATGCATTCATTAAAAATTCAATAACTTATCAAAACATGTCAAGAGCCATAAATAGAATACATCATATAACCAACATATAATTAGCATATCAAAAGAATGGAAACCGTGGAAAATAAACCATAAAATATCCAACATAATCACTACAAATGTTCACAGATCACAATAGGAAAATATATCATATTAACATATGAAAATACCAATCAAGTTAGGGACTTCCACGTACCACCCGGCGATATATTGGGCCGAATCAAATCTCTCTTTCAGTCAATCACTCCCACACCATATTCCAAGCATGAATGTGGGATCATAACGGTTAAACCAAAACAAAACAAACCAGGGCTTTCAGAGGCCAAACTACCTCAAACCTCAACCATAATGATCTCCCTATGCGGTCCAAAAATCACTAACATCAACCAGATCGATCTCTAACCAAGTTTTTCAAGGCTCTAGTAACTAGTAAATAAACCCACAACTAAATCATGGCTCTAAAGCATTTGTTCCAACCCGTGACTCCAAGGACTATTAACTCAACCCAGAAGGCTCCAGAGCGTTTGTCCCAACCTGCAGGCTCCAAGAACTAGTAACTCAACCCAAGTTGTTCTAGGGATACATATCATTTGTTCCAACCCACAACCATAGGGAACCTGAGCACCAATTGGAAAAAACAAGTGGGAAAACCACAACACCATGGCTATCCTAGAAATAACAAGGAAAGGCTGAAACCACTGTTAATCCAAAAAAATCTCCACCAATGAAAACACATAACCAAGGAACTACATGCATATATCGTGCATCTAAAAACCAACAAGGAAATCACACATGCAACCTGTTACATGCAAGCAATCCAGTTGTAGTTTTCGATCCAACTATATCCTTGCGCTCCCTTGCTTTCCCTTTCTTTTTTTCTCCAATCCAAGTGAATTCTAGAGTGCTCCAAAAATTCTCTAAGTGTGCAAGAGTATGAGAGAATGAGAGAATGAAAGGAGAGAGCCAAAACTAAACTAACAAAATATGTAATGACAAAAATATATCAATTGTTTCTCTGATGCCTTTTTATAATTGGTGTCTCCTTTTTCTCCATTTCCCTTCATTTTTCCTCTATTTTCCCTTGCATGCAATATGTGTCTCTTCACCTTCATTTTCTCCTATTTTCCTTTATTTTCATAATTAAATTCCATTTGTAGCCTCTTGCCTTTGCCAATTTCCATAAGCATAAATAAACCACAAGTGATGCCCAATATATTTTTTTACCCACCATTCAACTTGGAATATGTGTCCCATGACCTTGGACTTATTTTATTTACATAAAAAAATAACCAAGGGCTTTTGCAGTAAAAACTTGATTTTCCTATGTTGTATAGTGTCCAATATGTTTTTCGTTGCAACACCCATTTTTTTTTCCTTGTGACTTAATGTGTATTAAACCCAATTTGTCATTCCTTTTGAAATGTAGTGTGTATCACAACTGTTTTTAGTCATAAGGCATTGTTGTTCACTTTCAATCATCAAGATAAAAGGAAAATTCCAAGTGAAATGTTTTTTTTTGCGACATAGTGTGTATCACACATCAACTCTTTTTAGTTGTGAAACATCACATTGTACTAAAGTTTTATTCATCATAATAAAGGGAAATTTCCAAGTGCATTCTTTTATTCTTTTTCGAAGGATAACTTTACTTCATCACATCATTGGAATGTTTATTGGCTTGTGTTGTTTCACACTCAAAATTCCTTTGCTTGTGAATCAACATATCATACTCAAGGATATTTTGGCTATAACACACCATATCGTACTTAAATTTTTTTTTCATGATGCATTATGTCTTACTCAAATATATTTTATTTCAACACAATACATTGCACGAAAATTTATTTTGTGTGATACATCACACTTCTTAAAAGTTTTCATCAACATGTCAAACCTTTTCTTACATCACATTGAAGTTTCTTTAAGTGTGCTACATTACCATTTCCTGGTGTGATACACTCACAATAAAGTGTTTTTGGCTCACATGATTCCAAGGTATTGAGGGGAGCTCATAGTTACTTAACAATGTTTAATATTTAGCACACCTAAAAACATTTAACCGTAGTCAAATACCATCAACCACAATCAACCAAAGATAAATATAATAAATATAAAAGCAAGTGTAGTTAATCATTAAGTACTTTAATGAACCTAAGTCACTTATTGTTAACAATAATTAGCCATAGTCAAACAAAACCAATAATATTCAACCATACTAAATAATGATGGACCCTATCAACATGGCCTACTATAGTTAGCCATTGTCAACCATTGTTCACCAAAGTTAACCAAAGTCAATGTACAATTAATCATAGTTAACCATTATGATATCTACTTGACCAAATTCAACCATCATACTCAACCATAGTCACTTTTAGTTAACAATAGTTAATTTTTGACACACTCAAACATATTTAACTACAATTAAACATAGTCAACCATAGTCAATTATAACCAACCACAATTAACCAAATATATCCATAATCAATCTACAATCAACCATATTTAATCGTTAAGAACTATAAAAGACAAAAGTCAAATATTGTTAATAATATCCAACCATTTTCTACCTTATCAACATGGTTTACAATAGTCAATCGTAATCAACCATAGTCAACGATTGCCAACCATAGTCAATCATTGGTAACCAAATTTAACCAAAATCAACCTAAAATAAACCATAGTTCACCATTATTATCTACACTCAACCAAATTCAACCATCATACTCAACCATAGTAACTTTTAGCTAATGAATAGTTAATATTTGACACACCCAAACACACTTAACCAACCACAACATTTCTATGATAGCATATGATATAGGGGAGATTAAAAATTAAATGGATATGAGAAATGGTATTAAATGGTTGTAAACCTAGCACATATAATAACGATGTGCCGAAGCACTCTTCCTTTTTTTTTCTTCTTTCAACTTATTTGAATTTGCGCGTTCAAGTGTAATGACATTACTAATTTTATTTTATATTTAAAACAATAACTTTTGAAAGTTTGGTCATCATTCACACACTTGGAACTTTTGTTTATGCACCTAATCTAGACTTTGGAAGGATGCAAACTTCCTTTGGCCAATTATATTTTAACCTCACTATGGTAGCTTCATCTCTGATAATGAAGTACCACTAGATTGACCATCAATAGATGTGGGAAAAGACACATAATTCAAAAATCATGTTAGAAATATCTTTTCGATAATAATGCCACTCAAATACATTGAAACAAGATCTCCCTTATATTATATAATATTTCAAAGCTAGATTGAAGAAGCACACTTGGTCAACTTGTTGGATCATCAATATTAATATATTCATGGTTTCTCTTGGACACATTGCAAGGTTTCTAAATGTGATGAATATGGTTTCTCAAAACATCCATGAATTTTGGTGGCTTTTGGATGAAGAAGTTTCCATGCTTCCAATTTAGAAGATTATGTTTCTCATTATTAAAACCACTTTATGCAATACCATTTTAGAAATTTTCCTTTTTTTGGGGAAGCTTGATGTGTCACATAGAAACACAATTTTCCTTGAAACAATATGTTACGAGAATGAAAGTTTGGAGTGATGCAATATGTCATAACCAAATGCATTATCGGTGGGATACACACTATGTCACAATGAAGGAAATTTTGTGGAAACACAACTTATCAGACAAAAAGAAATTTTGACACAATGTGATATGTCATGACAAATGAATGCTTGGATTGGTGCGATATGTAATAAATGTTTTGGAAAGTGTGATGTGTCATACATAGACAAATTTTTCTATCATGAAATAAGTTGCGACAAAGGAATTTTTGGAGTGATGTGACATGTTGTGGCCAGAGGAATTTTAGGTGTGATACATATTGTGTCACAATGAAGGTTTGAGAAAATTCATTGTGTTGTATGAAAAAATTCTTTGAGATGATGTGATATGTTGTGACAAAGTAAATTTTGGAGTGATATGATTTTCATGACCAAAGGTGTTTTACGTGCATTGAGAACTGCATTGTGATGAAGGAATTTTGAGAAAGCGCGATATTTATTATTGAAAGAAGCTTTGATGCAATTCAATATGTTTCCGTAAATGAAAATTTGGAGCAATGTGATAATATTTCATAGTCAGACAAAGTTTACATTCGATATGGTGCAAGCAAGAAAATATTTGGAAGATGAAAAAAGAGGATTTTGGATTGAGGAGCTCCAACCCAAATGAAACTACATATATTATTTAGTTTATAATTTTCCAGAAATGTTCTATGGTGTGGTGTGATGTGTTGTAGCGATGAAAATTTGAGGAGATGCAATATATTGCAAGGGAAGAAAACTTTATACTCTATGATATGTCATAACAAAAGAAAAAACTTGGATGGCTGTGATATCTCCCAACTAAAAGAATTTTAGGTGCACCACACACACTTGTCTTTAGACATCCCCTTAAAAAAATCTTATATCCTTTATGTATCGTATGAAACAAAAATTTAGTGTGGTGCATTGTGTCCTATAGATAGAAAGTTTGAGTAGACACAATATATTGCAAAGGAGTTCTTTTATATATTTTCCCTTCATTGCAATGCATGAAAATTTGAGAAGAGTAATGTGTTACATGGAAAAATAATTTGACATGATGTGATATGTCGTGAGAAAGGAAAGTTTTTACTGATTCAATAAGTTGTGATGTCACACAAAAGAAAAATTATACATGATTCCTTATGTCGTACATAATGAAATTTTAACGCGATGCAAAATGTCACTACGAGACAAAAAGTTTACAGCCATGTGAAATTCCATGACCATAGAAAGCTTATTTTTCATGTGCGACATGTCACACTAAAACTTTGGATACATAAAGGAACATAACCCAAAATCTCATGGTGGACATATGATAACATCTTATTGAATCAACATGTCACACCCAAGCTCAAAAGAGATATGATACACATGAAACCAACGATCCTTTCAGTATGATGTGCATAAGCTAAATGTTTCTTTAAAAAACTACATGAAATATAAAATTTGTTTTAAGTGATCGACAAAAGACAAAACCCTAACACAAAATATTTTTTAAGTACAAAATCAATTTATTGCACTTAAGATTACTTTGATCATGATAAAATGTTTCACACTCAAAATTAGTTTGGTGATGACATATCACGTCATGTCTTATCTGTGTGACACATCACACTTTCTCAAATAGTACTTCATTGCTACAAAGGGGGATTTCCTAAACATTGCTTCATATGATCACTAGGTTCTTAGTTTACTCAACCATTTCAAAAATAAAATTTATCAACCTTTTCACCTTATAACAATGTACTTTTTGCATTTTCATGGGAAATTTCTAGTTATATATATATATATATAGTGGAAAATTCCTTTATATTCCATTTAAGGAATATACGTGTTCCGGTCCTCAAGGGACTATTCATTCTAAATAAGGCTTTAATCCAATATATGAAAGATCATCATATCATTTTGTGGGAATTGAACTTGGGTGGGTAGGATCCCAATCATTCCTCCGAACCACGCAAGAGAAACCCAATTGACAATCTACTTGATGAAATTTATTAGCATTATAAAATTGTTTGTAAGTGTGAAAATTGAATCTTATTACACATTTATGTAAAATTTATAAGAATATAATGAAAGTTATTAAATAAATCTTCTATTATGGTTACTTGATATTTAGGGAGCTTTTGTCTAAGGTTTTCTTTTTGTTAAAGGACTTATGATGTAATTGTGATCTTATTACAAATTCATGTAAAAGTTACAAGAATAAAGTGAAAGGGTATTAACCTAGATATTGTGTTAAATTACTTTATATTTGTGGAACTTTTGTCTAAAGTTTCCCTTTTGTTGAGGGATTTATGAAGTGATTGTGATCTTATTGTGCATTCATGGAAACATTATAAAAATAGAATGAAAGATATCAAATAGACCTTGTGTTATGTTTTCTTCATATTTAGGGAGATTTTGTTTAAGATTTTCTTTTCGTTGAAGGATGTATGATGTGATTATGATTTTACTGTGCATGTTTTAAAAGTTACAAGAATATGAGGAATGGTATTAAAATAACTTTATGTTATGGTTACTTGATATCTATGGATCTCTTGTTTAAGGTTAGGGATTTGTGATGTAATTGTGATCTTATTGAACATTATGTAAAAGTTACATGAATACAATGAAAAGTATTGAATAATTCTTATGTTATGGTTACTTGATATTTAGGAAGCTTTTGTTTAAGGTTTTCTTTTTGTTGAAGGATTAATGATGTATTATGATTTTTGTGCATTCATGTAAAGAATATAAGAATTCAATAAAAGGTATTAAATAGGTCTAGTGATATGGTTACTCAATATTTAAGGAAATATCGTCTAAAAGCTTCTTTTTGTTGAGCGTTTTATAATGTAATTGTGATCATTACACATTTATGTAAAAGTTAGAAAGATACCAAAAAAAAAAAAATGAGATAAATATTTTTGGTTTTTAAACTCGTGTGGTGATCATTTTTTATAAAACTTCCCGGATTACAAAATATTGTTACTGTTAATTGATATTTAGAAATTTTTTGTGTAAAATTTTATTTTTATTTTTAATTGAAATATTTATGATGTAATTGTGAACTTATATTAATAATGCTGATTTTAATAAATTATAGTTTTTGAATCAAATATTCTCTTTTAAAAAATAATAAAACTATTTTTTAGATTATTAAAATTAAAATGAAAAAAAATATATATATATTTAAAAATACTTATATTTCCCACTCATCAACTCATTAACATATATAAAAAATAAATATATTTATATTATACCCCCACACACATATATATGAAAATATATTATAAACATGTCACTAAAATCCCCACTTATTTAAAATTTAAAGATACCATATCTGAGATTCCCACTTATTTAGAAAGTAAAGACACCACATTTCAAAAATAGATATTATTAACATAAATATCGTAAAATAAATATAATAACAATTGTAACTCTCTTCTGGCCAGGAAATACTTATATATATGTTTCCCACTCATTAACGTATATAAAAGATAAATATAATATAAATATTATACCATATATATGAAAATATATTATAAACATATCACTAAGATTCCCACTTATTTAGAATTTAAAGATACCATATGCTGAGATTCCCACTTATTTAGAAAGTAAAGATACCACATTTCAAACATAGTAAAGATACCACTTATTAACATAAATATCACAAAATAAATATAATAGAACTTTATTTCTTTATTTTAATTTAACTCTCTTCTCGCCAGGCCCTAATTTTTTTTTATATTAAATGACATTTGGATAAATAAGTTTAATACCTCACATTGACAAATATGGACCCTCACTCAAATTATAGTCAAGCAGATGATCTAAGCGAATATAACGATACTTTTCATTCTACATTTTTATTTTGCTTTCTTTTCAAGCAATTAGGACTCATAATGACACATAATCAGTTGGTGGCTGGTTAATAGATTAATATGTATTATCAGTTTTATAAATTTTATAGTGAAAATTTAAAGGGTTAATGATTTGATATGAATTTTTCTAGGTGAAGGAAAATTAAAATAATTTAAACAATATTTGTAAGTGTTCGTCTATCACCAATATTACCTTAAAGGGTGTGTGGTCAAGGAATATTTTTTTTTTCAAAATTGTAGTTGAATATGAAATACTCATTATAGAAATTTTAAAGGTAAATAATGGCATTAAGATGATTTCTCATGAGAACAAAAAAGAGAATGGGTATGCAAACAAATAAGAGAGAGAATGGGTATTAAGACAAAGAAACGGAAAACTCTATTACATTGTTAAATTAGCAAAAATTGATAGTTTCATATAATATATGAAAGGCAACACTTTGATTTTGTAACCAAACTCGCTTTGTTGAAGTAATTAAAGAGATGGGGTTTAGAGAATTTTCATGTGGGACCTCACTTAAAAGCTAAACTTGAGCCTATAAACATGGTTTGCTTGTCAAGTTCTTTCCAACAATATAACTTTACTAAATTTTGGGGGAAAAGAAAGAAGTTATGACTTCTCACGTGTCTACATGGCACTCAGTTGACGTGCCATGTCATTTGTTAGATGACATGGCACACTATAGGTAAGAAGAAATGGGTTAAAAATAATATTGGATCAAATTGGTCATGAATTGATGGACCGATTTACCAAGCTACAAATGGACAATTATACTGAGCATGAATGGACAAAATAGCCAATCGTTGAAGGACGATTCCATCAAGTGGCAGAGGGACAATTCCACAAAGTGCTAATAGGAAATTTGGTTGAGCATCAAGAGTAAATTCTTCAAATTGTCAATAGATAATTTGGCTGAGTGACGAGGAACAATTCCCTTAAGCATTGAAAAGAACCTCTTGATTATTTGCTAATGAGGGATTTGGCAAAGTGTCAATGAGGAATTTCATTAAGTTTCGAGGGCATAGATCTCATCTAATTGAATGTTGAATGCAATGCAGATAGTATCTCCCTATTAAGGAGTATCAGTTTAAGGAGTATCTCCCTTTCTAAAGGAGTATTACAACTAGATCTCATCTACTCAATTTTTGATAGAAGGGTGAGATGGTGTATCAGTTTAAGGAGTATCTCCCTTTCTGAAGTAAAATTATATCCTAATGGTGTGGTAGGGGAAATATTGGGTGCTGATTTTAAAATGGTGACTTTAGAACATATTCATCAACCCAAGGCTTGCTTGAACCCATTACTTGATACATCAATTAATTAGTGGCTACATTTCACATCGATACTCTCTAGTTTTAGAAATCGGAATTGAATCCACAGTTTTGTTTTTAATTTGACGTTTTGTGTAGAAAGTTTAATACAAAATATGTATTACCCAGATTCTCCTGATCTAACAAGAATATGCTACTGTTAAATACAGAATCACTTCTACAAAATCTTTGCGAAATTTGAAACACAATCACCAATCACAATATCATGAAGAAATATCAATCACACATAACACATATAATTTACTTGGGGAACTCATATAGCTTAAAACCCCATTATCTTCTATTATGTCTTATATCATGGATCATGAAACAATTACATACAGAGCTCCAATCCAAGAGCTCTCAGTACAATAGCTAACTGTCTCACGCTGTCATACAAAAATTGGCAAGTTCCTTAGCCAATTTATTATCTCTAGACAACCTGCCTCCACTACGCAATCCCAACTGATAGCAATCCCTGAATGAATGGAATCCTGCTTGCCTTGACTGCGCAATCCTCATGGGCATATCCAATGTGTGTGTGGTTGCATGTGTGCAACCGATAATGTCACAACTGATAGTCAACTGTCCCTTTCACCTACATCTCAACTGGGTCTCCACTGGATCTGACATGCATGTAGTTAATAGTAGTAAATCTTCATTTTCATGTAAGACCACTGATTGTGAATTAATTAATAATTAATTCACTTTATCTCTCACTAGTGTATCTTCAGTTACAACTAGTACAACTGAGTTTAACTCACTTAACTAAGTTAAAATACTTTACAACTTTCATAATTACACCTCCAACTCTATTACAACTTCGAATCACTAAGTTACAACTAAGTCCACTTGCATGTCCCACCAGCTAACCACTCAACTCGAAATTCCTATAGCTAACTGATTTTCCACTTCGGTTAACTATTTCCAAGTGCTCATTGAGAATAGATTATTGTTTATTGTCCAACTAGTATTAAGGGACAATAATAGTAAACATGCATACATAAATATACACACAATCTATAAATAGAACTTGCACATACATCTATATATAGAATTTTCTCATGCATCTATAAATAGACATCCACCTAAAAATAGCCTAAGGCTCCATCCTCATGTAGGTGCATAATTTTCACTAGGATCTTCTTGTTGAATCTCAACACTCCCTCTCAATAAGAAAGGGATTATCCTTCACCCCGATCCTATCTTTATGGTATTCGAATTTCTTCCTGGTGAGTGCTTCGTCAGAATATTTGCATCCTGATCTTCCGTAGGAATGTACTGAAGCAACATGATATTCCTCTGCACACAATCTCTGATATGATGATACCAGATATCTATTTTCTTTGATATATCATGAAACACAAGATTAATCGAGAGTTTAATGCAACTCTGGTTATCACAATGAATCACTGTTGGATCTAAATGAGAACCAAACAAGCCAACCAAGATCTTTCTCATCTACATAGCCTCACATGCATCTTGACTCGCTTCCATGTATTCTACTTCCGCTGAACTGAGTGCCACAGAACTCTGCTTCTTGTTGTACCAAGAAACAACTATAGATCCAATGCTAAAGATCCCCCCTGATGTGCTCTTTCTGTCTGATGGGCTGTCTACTCAATCTGCATCCATGAAGCCATACAACTTCACATCATCCATCTGTCTATACCATAAACCATACTTAGATGTGCTCCTCAGGTATCTTGGGACATGCTTGCCCGCCTTCCAAAAGAGCTTGGTAGGATTAACCATAGCTAACCATAGCTTGAATCAGCTGGTTAACCACATCGCAAATGTCTGTTCTCGTGTTCACTAAATACATTAGCAAACCCACTAACTATTGATAGACAGTAGCATCCAGTACCTCTCCAGAAGTAGCATCCTCTTTCCTCCAATTTCCTAGAAGAGGAGTATCCATGGTTTTACAACCCTCCATGTGAAACTTACCCAATATCTCCCTTGCATACTTTCCTTGAGACACAAAAAGTTCACCATCTCACTGCCATATTTCCAATCGAAGGAAATAATGAAGGAGGCCCATATCCTTCATCTCGAACTCCTTTGCAAAGTCCTCCTTGCATGATTGTATCAGCTGCTCATCACCAGTTAATATTAAATCATCAACATAAAGAACAATGATTAAAATCTTACCCTCCACCACAATTTGGTATAGGTTTTCATCCGCTTCTCTTTTGGTGAAGCCCAACCCGGTGAAATAGCTGTCTATCCGAGTGTACCAAGCACAACGTGCTTGCTTCAGCCCATACATCTCTCTTTTGAGTCGGCACACATGTGACTCGCTGCTGAAGATCTCAAATACTTTAGGTTGCTCTATGTACACCTCTTCCTCAGTGATCCCAATGAGAAACACAATCTTCACATCCATCTGATGAATCCACCATCCCATCTGTGCTGAGAGAGAAAGGATGGTCCTTATGGAAGAATACCTTGCGTCAGGTGCAAAGGTTTCTTCATATTCTATCCCCTTGATCTGTGAGAAGCCCTGGGCCATAAATCAGGCCTTGTATTTCTCAACACTCCCATTAGCAACTTTCTTTACCTTGTAGATCCATCTTGAACCTACCATTGATTTATCAATCGGCCTTGGAACAATTTCCCAAGCACTGTTTTTGAAAATGGAGTCATACTCCTCCACCATTGCATCTACCCATGTGGGCTCCTGCACTGCTTCCTAAAAGGAATATGTCTCAATCACAATACATTTGCTCATGAGAGCCATGTATCCAGTAAATCGCTTAGGATATTGTCTTTGTCTACGCTATGAATTAGGGGCTCCTACATTCTGTGCAGCATCAAGTCTTAGCTTATAAACTTTTGTGGTACGCCTTCTACCGATTCTAATGGTTGGATCTACGTGAGTGGACTCATCCACTCCATGAACCTCATTCTATGGCTGATCCACATGTAGATACTCATCTTTGGGAACCAACAGTTCCCCCTTCGCATGAAATTTCAGCTTCCACTTAAGCGATAACTGCATGGCTTTCCCTTCATCGAATTTTATATCCCATCGCACGATAGTGATTTGACTATTTGGAAAATACACACGATAATTATGAGGTGTTTCTGTGTACCCCAAAAATATCCCAACTTCAGCAGTCAACTCTAGCTTCTTCCTCGCGTCCTTTGTAACATGCACATAAAAATATGAGCCAAAAATCTTAAAGTGTGAAACATCTTATTTCTTACCAGTGAAAGATTCTTCAAGTGTACTCATGCCAAGTACTCTATGAGGACAACGGTTTTGCACATAAACCATAGTTTTGCATGCTTCCGCCCACAAATGCATTGGTAGGCCCTAATCATGTAGCATCGCTCATGATGCAGCCACGATCGTTATGTTCTTCCTCTCCAAGACCCCATTTTGCTGTGGGTTATGAGGCACTATGAGTTCTCTTCGAATTCCTTCTTTGCTGCAGAAGTTCTTGAATTTGTTAGAGATGTATTCTCCACCATTATCGCTCCTCAGAGCCTTCACTTGCTTCCCCAACTCTTTCTTCACCAATGCCTTAAACTCACAAAACTTTGAGAATATTTTATCCTTCTTGTGCATGAAGAATATCCAACATTTACGAGAAAAGTCATCAACAAAAATAACATAGTACTTATGTTTTGTTGTTGAATCAATCGAGAACGGTCCACACACATCTGTGTGAACTCTCTCAAGGATCCCTGAAGCTCGGTTCTCCTTTCATGAAAGGTGGAATTTACATACTTCCCCATGGTGCAACCATTGCACTGATATAACTGAGCAAGTGTTCCCATTGGAAGTCTAGTAGATATTTGTTGCATGACTTTCAAGGCTCCATGATGAAGATGCCCCAATCATCTGTGCCATAATTCGCCCTCATCTCATATCACCACTTTTTCTGCCTTTCCCATAATGGAAACACATCCATCTACCTCCAGCTTGTAGAGATTCTTAACTCGAATCCCTATCCTCTTGGCTTGACTAGTTGTTTTATGTTGCAGAAAATCTTTTCCATCGCTGAAAACAACGTCATAGCCTCTATCCTCCAAAATTGCGACTAAGAACAAATTTTTCTTCAGACCTGGAACATGCATAACATATTTCAATTGAAATGGTTTACCTGACTCCATCTGAAAGGTAATGGTACCAATTCCAGTCGCACCGTATCGTCCATCATCGCCCATCTCTATATGCATTTGGATATCTTTCTCCTCTAAGTCACTAAAAAGTTCCTTATCTCCCATCATGTGAAAGGAAGCTCCACTACCCAAATACCACACTAATCCCAATGCACTTAACCCCATGCATGTGATCAAGGAGGAGTCAAGTTCAAATTGCGAGGTAGGGACCTCACTAGCTGCAGCTCTAACAACCTTCTTGTTCGTCTTTTTTTTCGGACAGTTAGTAGCAAGATGCCCATGTTTGTGACAGTTAAAACACTTCACCTTGGAATTTCTTCCCCTTCCCCTCCTTCACGTTGGCAGCCAAAGCACAATCCTCTTCATCATCATGCTTTGATGAAGAGCCATCCCTGGTGTACCGCTTGAACTCCTCCTGCACCAGATCCGACCATAGTCATTCCCAATCCGGCAATTTTTCCCGTCCATTGACAGAATCTTCATAACTGTACCAACTCTTATGAAGTCCCAAGAGAGCCAAGCTCACCAAATCATCATCAGCAACAATTATTCCCATACTCCCTAGTTCATCCCGACATTGGACAAACTTTGTGAGATACTTTAGAATGTTGTCGCCCTTTTCCATCTTGATCTTGTTGAGTTTATCTTTAAGCGCCAATTTCCTATGGTTGCTGCTATTTTGGAAAAGATCCATCAAAGCCTTCCACATACCATATGGTGTGGCTTTCCCATGAATTCTTGAGACAATGTCGTCGCGTACTCCTTCCAACAGAATCCTCCTCGCCTTTGCCACTTTCTTTTGCCATGCATCAAGTAATGCAACATCTATCGAAGCAGGCTTAGGAACATCATTTTCAATGAATTCCTTCAAGCCATTATCTTCCAGCGCTGCCTCCATCCTGTCCTTCCAAGAAATGTAGTTCGAGTTTCCCTCGAGTGCATACTCTAGCCGCAAGCCATTGAAATCCATTTTGATGTTAAATTAGTTGTAGCACTAAGAAAGTCTTTCTACAAATTCTAATTCTTTCCACCAACAAACTCAGCTCCTGATTCACAATTGTAATATCCTATGCTCTGATACCATGTAGAAATTTTAATACAAAATATGTATTTCCTGGATTCTCCTGATCTAACAATAATATTCTACAATTAAATACAGAATCACTTATACAAAATCTTTGCGGAATTTGAAACATAATCGCCAATCACAATATCATGAAGAAAGATCAATTACACATAACATAGATAATTTACCCAGGGAAATCATATAGCTAAAAACCCCACTATCTTCTATTAAGTATTATATCATGGATCATGAAACAATTACATACAAAGCTCCAATCCAAGAGCTCTCAGTACAATAGCTAACTGTCTGACACTATCATACAAAAATTAGCAAGTTCCTTAGCCAATTTATTGTCTCCAGACAGCCTGCCTCCACTGTGCAATCCTTGAATGAATGGAATCCTACTTGCCTTGACTGCGCAATCCTCATGGGAACATCCAATGTGTGTGTGGTTGCATGTGTGCAACCGATAATGTGACAAATGATAGTCAATTGTCCCTTTCACCTACATCTCAACTGGGTCTCCATTGGATCTAAAATGCATGTAGTTAATAGTAGTAAATCTTCAGTTTCATGTGAGACCACTGATTGTGAATTAATTAATAATTAATTCACTTGATCTCTCACTAGTGTATCTTTAGTTACACCTAATACAACTGAGTTAAACTACTTTACAACTTTCATAAATACACTTCCAACTCTGTTACAACTTCGAATCACTCAGTTACAACTAAGTCCACTTACATGTCCCACCAACCAACCACTTAACTCGAAATTCCTATAGCTAAATTATTTTCCACTTTAGTTAACTATTTCCAAGTGCTCATTGAGAATATATTATTTTTTATTTTCCAACTAATATTAAGGGATAATAACAGTCGACATGCATCTATAAATAGACATCCAATATATAAATAGAACTTGCACATACATCTATAAATAGACCTCATCTATAAATATAATTTTCTCATTCATCTATAAATAGACATCCACCTAAAAATAGCCTGAGGCTCCATCCCAGTGTAGGTGCATAATTTTCACTAATATCTTCTTGTTGAATCTCAACATTTCAGGTCACAATGAGGACCCATCATTAGGATATTTGTAAATTTGAGAGAAGAAGGACAAATTAGGGTATCCATAAATACAAGAGAAAAAATAATACAAGATAAAAAAGAAAAGAGGGGAGGCCGATTAAGAATTGGAGGGTAAAGAAATAAATAAAATAGAACAAAATAAATAAATATACAAAAAATAAAAATGAAGATAAAAATAATAAAAATAAATAATACAATAGAGATAAAATAGAAATAAACATAAAAATAAAAATTAAAATTAAATTAAAATAACATAAATCAGATTAAAAATTTAAAATTACAATAAAAAATAAATAAATTATAAAATAAAAATAAAATAAAGTAATTCATAAAAGAAGCAATGATAAAAGGAGAAATAAAAAGAGATTCTAATAAGCGAGAATAATCAATAATAAATTAAAATAGAATAAAAATAAAAATAAATAAATAAATCATAAAAGAAGCAAGGATAAAAGAGAGATAAAGGAGAAATTCTAATAAAAGAGAAGAGGAAGAAAGGAGAGGGAAGGGAGAAAGGAGGGAAATAAAAGAACAAAAGGGGGGAAGAAAGAAAGAGGGGGGAGGGTAGAAAGAGAACCATTGAATAGAAAGATGATGAGGGGAAGCCAACATCTTCTAATCTCAATGCCACCATCCCTATTAAGGTTATTGGGATGTTTGATGATCTCAAGGGCTTCCCTGAGTTTGCGTTTGAAATAGTGGGCCTCATTAGCGATGATTTTAGTGTTTTCCAAGCAAAGGTGATGTCTATTCTTGAGCAAATGTTCAACAAGGGTAGAATATTGGGTTCTTTCTTTTTTGATATCAACATCGTGCTCCTTCAAACTTATTTTAAATCACTAGCAAGTTTCTCCAATGTAGCATAGTCCACAAGAGTAGTCAATTTTGTAGACACCTTTGAGCTATAATTAATCCACTCTATCCTTCACAGACCTCATTTTTTGTCGGATGATCTCCAAGAGTTTAAATGAAGCGATTATTCTGTTTCTTTTGAGGATTTTGGCAATTTTATAAGTGATGCCACTGATATAAGGAAGAAAAACCTTCCCATTAGGGTTGGGGAATCAAGAGAAGGGAATTTTAATGTCGCTCTTTTACTTCATTCATAATTTTATGGATAAGGTTGTGTGTTATACAGTAATTTGTCACCGTCCCTACCATTCCCCGTCCCACACAATGGAGGACCCATTTTGTGACCTGTGAACATTGTCATGCCTTGAAAACATCATCAATGCATTCCTCTAAGCATGAGCTTCAATTTCCCTAAAGACATCTCCTTGCAAAAAATCATAAAAACATCTCTTTTTTCATTGGCGCGGGCAGACAGTTCACCACTCGTGCCAATGGGGAAAATCTTACAAAGAGGCAGCGCCAAATGGTGCTCTGTCCCAGAGAAGTAGTCATGCCATCCAATTTAAGGAGTGTTTTTTAAATAAATATGGCGGAAGTTGTGTTTCAACAAACTCAGAAACCATTGCCTATCTTGAGTTGGGAGGTTTGGCTGCGGGAGTTCTATGGAAGGGAAGTGGTTTTGCCACCTCCCATGGAACCTTCCTTGTTGATAGGGCCAATCCCACAATAATAGGGATCCCAACTCCCTCCTTCCTCATCTATAAAAGCCTGCTCAATTCCATGGCAAGCTAGTCTTGAAGTGCCTAAGCTTTGAATCTCCAAATTCCCAAGAGCCTTTGTGCTGTAAGAGCCCTCTTTCTTCCCTTAAGGCCAACTCAAGTAAGGAGACTATTGTCGAGAGACTCTGGAGAGGTTTGCCCTTTCCCTGGCGAGCTTTGCGAGACGTGAATGACAGGAGACCCATCCGAAGGAGACCACGACGTCAGAACATTGGTTGTAATCTCTTTCGATCGTTATTTAATGAATGATTACGATTATGGTTCCGCTCTGTTTTCGATTATGTTAATATTAGTAGTATCCTTTCTGACTGATATTTAGTTGTGTATGCTGGATTTTATGCTTGTATTTGTTTGTTTCTTGCATGTGCAGGTGTCCATCCGCGGAGATCGTGGAGGATCGTGATCTGCCGAGGCTGAGGAACGGGAACGCTCTCTTCTTTAGATCGTAGCATTGGATTCCAGGTAGGCCTCCATCTTTGGTCTTTTCATTCATAACTAGGAACTTGCGTTGTAACATTTCGTGATTTTTTCTAGACCCCTGCTAGGCTAGTAGGGGTCGCCTCTGTCCGCAGAGGGGATTTACCTCCTCAACAATTTGGCGAGGAGGTAAATCCCCTCTGGCGAACGGCGATGCAACGGCGGATGCAACAACAATCAAGAAATGTTACAAGCATAGTTCTAATTCTGAATAGAAGATTACAGAATCAAATGCTACCGATACGAAAGAAAGGAAGCGTTCACATTCCGGCCTCCGCGAGATCACGATCCTCCACGTCGCCGCAGATGGACACACCGCACATACAAAGAATAAACAGAATACAAGCATAAAATCCAGCATACGTAACTAAATATCAGTCAGAAAGGATATTACTCATATTAACATCATTGAAAACAGAGTGGAACCATAATCGTAATCATTCATTAAATAACGATCAAAAGAGATTACAACCAAAGTTCTGACATCGTGGTCTCCTTCGGATGGGTATCCAGTCGTTCACATCTCGCAAATCTCGCCAGGGAAAGGGAAAACCTCTCCTGAGTCTCTCGACAATAGTCTCCTTACTTGAGTCGGCCTTAAGGGAAGGAAGAGGGCTCTTACAACACAAAGGCTCTTGGGAATTTGGAGATTCAAAGCTTAGGCACTTCAAGACTAGCTTGCCATGGAATTGAGCAGGCTTTTATAGATGGGGAAGGAGGGAGTTGGGATCCCTATTATTGTGGGATTGGCCCTATCAACAGGAAGGTTCCATGGGAGGTGGCAAAACCACTTCCCTTCCATAGAACTCCCGCAGCCAAACCTCCCAACTCAAGATAGGCAATGGTTTCTGAGTTTGTTGAAACACAACTTTCGCCATCTTTATTTAAAAAACACTCCTTAAATTGGCTGGCGCGACTACTGCTCTGGGACAGAGCGCCAGTTGGCGCGGCCTCTTTGTAGGATTTTCCCCATTGGCGCGAGTGATGAACTGTCTGCCCGCGCCAATGCAAAAGAAGATGTTTTCATGATTTTTTGCAAGGAAATATGGCAGGAAATTGAGAAGCTCATGCTAAGAAAAGGCTCATTGATATGATGTTTCAAAACATGACAATGTTCACGGTCTAAATAAGAATGTTAATAACGGGACGAGAATGGTAGGGAACGATGACAGAACAACAACATAACGAATGCCCCCCTAAAGTATGAGGCAGAGAGAGAGGGGTGGAAGTAACACTGCAAAACATGTTCAAGCGAAGGCCGGCGAGTCGGAAAACTGTGGCAAAAAAATACAACTGATATCTCAAGTACATGATGTATGTGTGGTATGGGTGCAGCCATCCGAAACAGAGTACACTATAATCCAGATCCAGGGTATGGGCGCAGCCATCCAGCGAGGATCAAATAAATAGACTCAGGTATGGTCGCAGCCATCCAATCAATGAGTCATATACATAATGATAATAATCCACAATCGCAGCCTGGATTACAACAGACACAATCCAGGGTCTTGCGCTTCATCTTGACCCAAACAAAGTACAAGTTCGAGCATGCGAATATGTGAGCTGAAGTCGAACATGCAGGAACATCGTCTGATTACCAGCCAATGATGAAAGCTGTTAACAGACGCGAGAGGAACCACCAATAATGAAAATGGCCCTCAAGGTACTGCAGGTACAATCTACGGTGTGTGAATCAATGAGTTGGCGTCGAACACCCGCAGAATCACTCGATCGGAGGCCAATGATGAAAACCTCACGTCGAATGCGACGAACCTGCCATTGAGGCATGTAGGCTCCAAGGTACCATAAAGGAGTCTCTAGATAAACTTCCTGGATAATGAGCTGATGTCGACAGGAAGTGACCTTGATCGAAGGTGGGCCATAATGATTCCCACATCATCGACACGAGACAGAGGAACATGATGTTTTGTTGTGAATCAGGATCGTATGAGAATCAGAGGAAGGTTGATATAAGCAGAGGCCAACTTCTCTTGAACATATAAACGGCACGATAGTGGACTTGGCAGTATTTGACATGAATAGATCAGAGGTCATGGTGACAAGGCAATGAGCAGAGGAGAGGTCAAAAGGGATTACCCAAACCCACGGAGGCAAAGTGAAGAAACAAGATGAGATATCCCCAACCCGACACGAATGCAGACCAGTGCCATGTTCAAGAGTGACATACTGTCGACGACAACGACGATGGTTCCATTTTTCCCCCACCATTTCTGGCGAGTACCCCAATTATTTTTGATAACAAGCTTGAAGGGGATAACATATGCTTGTAATATAAGTCCACCCTTCGGGCGAATCCATCCTAGTGCATTTAACGAGTCCTAGGAAGGAGGAACTCGGAGAACGTCATTTCGACTGGATCCGATGTCATCAGGGTTTAACGAGTCTGACAAAGGGAGAACTCGGCGTCTTTTCATGTTTAGAGAGTTTGAAAAGACAGCAGAAAAGTAAAATCCACAGGTCCCTTTTCGTAAATAGTTCCTTAGATCCAAAAAGGTAGAAAACAATATCCGAGAAAACCTCCTAGTCTTGATAGGCTAGGGTATTCATTTTTCGTAATCAATCCATTCCAGCCCGAAAAAGGGGTAAACGTATACTGGGTAGATGTCGATTCGTGTCCAATTTAATGAGATCGAAACGACAAGGGCCTCGACAATATTTTCATGTTTAGAGAGTCAGAAAAGAGCTGAAAGATGACTCCAAAGTGACTTTTTCGTGTATTTACCGAGTCCAAAAAAGTATAAAATACAACTCGTTTCCATTGTTAAAGTCGCAAAAACCTGCTGCTGCACATACCAAGCAAGCGTAAAACCCATTTTCGACATAACATATTAAAACATTTGATAAAAATGACTTTTTACAACTCATTTTATGTCAAAAAGTTATAAATATGCCAAATTGGTAAAAATAAAATTACATTTACTATTTACCTTGGTAAAAAGCAACAGTGATCCATTTGGAGCAGAAACGTCTGACGGCGATTGCGACAGATCCGGTTGACCATTCAGTTTCTCGTCTGCTACAGGTAAGAGGCACTCCTTTGCTCTACATTTTCATCCATTTTTTAATAGTTTTCCTTTGTAAATCAGTTCTCTAGGGCCAATTTTGAAATTTTAGGGCCGCGCTCATTGGCGCGGTTATCGGGCACGGACCCGCGCCAATGGGCTCTTTTATACAAAGGGCCCACGCCACGTGGCGCGACTGTTCACAAAACAGCCATGCCAGTGGCCGAACCTAAAATTTCGCCTAAAAAAACGATATTTAAACCAAATTGCATGGAATTTGAGGCCTATCGGAGATCTAACTAAGGGTTTATGACCATATGAATGCAGGTAATCAAGCAAAATGGTGATTGAATGGAAAGAACGAGAGCATGGAGAAGAGGATGAACAGGCCATCCAAAGTGAGGCTTGCATGAATGCCCTCAGAAACTGTGGGCTGAAAAAGTTCTTCCTCACACCCTGTCTACGAGCTCAGCCCGAGCTCCTCCAGTATTTGATCAGTATCTGGGATGAACATGAACAGGTGTTCAGGTTACGAGATCAGGTATTAGAGCTGGAGGTTTCTGATGTTTATTTTATCACCGGATTGTCTCGCGGAGGTCTGATCCCTGTCTTGACTGGAAGCAGACCATCTGGGGAGAAGATGGAAGAAGTGATGGCATGAGTGTGCCGAGGAGCACAAATGGGATCAGGAAGAAAGAAGGTAGATATCCACACTATCCCTGATCTGGCATTGAGGGTTGTCCTACATACCATCACGCGGGCTGCAGGGTCGCAGGCACCGCACGAGGCCACAAAGGCCCAACTCCTGCTGGCCTCAGAATGCATGAGTCCCTTACTGTTTGACTGGGCAACATCAGTAACAATAAATATGAAAAGGCAGCTCACAAAATGAAAACAAGGTAAAATGAAACAGTTTGGTTATGGTTCCATCCTGGTATCGTTCATTCTGGAACACTTACCAATCTTCCAAGGCCAAGGGGCCTCAGTAGCAGATCCGATACCACGAGAGCCAAGAATGGCTCGCTAGGCAGCATTAATTCCCAGAGCTGGAGGCGGCCAACAGATGTCCTGGAGGCCGGAGTTGTTTAGGTGGTTACGGCGCCAGCTGATTGTCACGGAAGACTGGCCCTATGCAGGAACTGACTTCACCGGAGACCCAGATCTCCCACTGCCAAAAGGAGATGACTGGGACGAGGAGTTGGGTAAGGCCTCATGTTTTTGATTTTTATGTTTTATGTTTTTTTTTGTTAATACACATTCGTCCTAACACATTTTATATATGTATGCATATGTGGGACTTGAGAGACCAGCTGGGATGTCTCCAATCTCATGGAGGACACAACTTGCCCCTGATCCTCAGGGAGAGGGCACCGGAGGAGAGGAGTTGATCCAGAATCTTGAGGGCATTTCCTGAGGGATTCCAGACTATGCTCGGCTGGCGGACGTACCGATGGCATACCAGCGCCACACGGTGGGAGTTCCAAGTTGGATCCACCAAATCCTGAGACGCTTAGTGCGTGCAGTCACATGCTATCATGAGCACCATGCGGATTAGATCTTAGGATTTATACCACACCCATTTTTTGAGAGATGTATCGTCTCCGGATGTACTTAAGACGATTATGTATATTTTGACTTTTATGTGACACACTCTATGTAAACATTTCGATATCTATATATATGTGCATATCTATTTCTGGATGGATCTTTCTTTACATGTGATGATGATTTACAAATTGTGCAAATGTCTGTCTAATACCAAATTTGCTACTGCATCTGTTAATGTATTCAAATGCCTGGGTATATGATGATATGTAATGTAGTCAAAATTTCTTTCTAGTAATCGAATACGCAGATACAGACGTAAGATGGACGGGTTCCTTACCGAATAGTGTCCGTTCAGTTGTAACACTACAAGTTGCGAATCTAGATACACGAGCAATTCACGGATACCAAGGTTTACTGCCTCGGTTAATAATTCTAACACAGCACTATATTCCGCGATGTTGTTCATGGTACGTCCTAGAAACACTCCTTGCAGGTCAATCAACTCACCAGCAGGATCATAGATTACCCAGGCTGCTGAAGACAGATTCCTGGTACTGCGGGAGGCACCATCCGCGAAACCAACAAATGGATGAATAGACATCTGCACAACCAGGAAGACCCGATCAGCAGAAAGATGTTTACAAAGCACACCACACTATACATGCACACAAATGAAAATCACACACCTATGTACACACACCACACCAAGAAATCACTTCAGGCATAGTACTTTTTGAGGTACAACCCATTTCTGGGTTGCGCCGGCGGAACTCCTTCATAATCTATAAGCTCGTAGGCCCCGTTTTTCAAAACGCGTTTTACTATATAGGGCCCATGCCACATAGGCTGGAACTTACCAGCTCCAAGCTTGTCATGTGCTTGATCGTACAGGAGGACGAGGTCTCCTTCAATAAAGGAACGAGGAGAAACAGATTGATCAAAATGAGTTTTGACCCTCTTCTTTTGTGCTTCGATAATTAAAGCAGCCAGACGACGGGTTTCATCTAACCGTTCCAGATACAGAAGACGTTCTTCCTCAGCAGAAGTATTAGGTAGAAGCTCCACAACTAATTTTAACGAAGGAATCTCGCATTCAACCGGAAGAGTTGCTTCCAGGCCATACACCAATTGAAATGGTGTGAACCCAGTTGCACTCTTTGCAGATGTTCGGTATGCCCAGAGAGCTGAGAAAAGTTGGAGATGCCAATTGGATTTGTGAATACCAACTGTTCGCTGAAGCATAGTGACCAAAACCTTGTTCACTGCTTCAACCTGACCATTCGCTTGAGGGTAATATGGTGTCGAGCTGTTGTGATGCAAGCCCAACGTTTAAGTCAGCTCCGCCATCATATAATCTCGGAAGTGAGTACCATGATCAGTGACGATGGCTTGAGGAACCCCGAATCGTGCAATAACGTGGTTGAATATAAATTGAGCAGCCGTTTTACCGTCAGAAGCTAGTGTAGGCATCGCCTCGGCCCACTTGGTGAAGTAGTCGACGACGACAATGATATACGCATGCCCCCCGGCCGAGTGAGGGTTACACGTCATAAAATCCACGCCCCATTTCGCAAAAGGGCCGATGGTAATAACGGGATGCAATAGTAAAGGCGGCGCGCGCATCTTGCGCTGAAATATCTGGCATGCATGACATTTACGGACTGCAGTGATACAGTCTTTGAATATGGAAGGCCAGAAATATCCTGCTCGCAGAATCTTCTGGGCAGTAGCATACCCGGACATATGTCCACCAAAGGCACCACTGTGGCAGTCATTTAGGACCTTCTCAGCCTCTTCCAAGGTTAGGCATCGCCGGAGCACCGAATCTACTCCAACGTGATATAAGGTATCTCCTACTATACGGTAGGGTTGGGACTGGTGCCGAATCCGACGGCGGGCAGCTTTATCCAACTCAGACCGAAATGTCGAGGTCTGAAGATACACTATTATGTCATCGTACCAAGGGTCACGAGTACTGATGAGGAAAAGCGTTTCGTCCGGTATATGGTCTTCAGAGTGTGAGGGAGCAGAGTCTGTAGGGAGATAACATATCAAATCCGCGAAGACCAGTGATTTAGTTGACTTAGCAGTAGTGAACTCCAAGTCAAACTCCTGCAGGATGACAATCCATTTGGAGTACTTGCCCCCCAGTAATTGTCTAGAAAGAATATACGTCATAGGGTTGCAGTCTGAAACCACTGTTATCGTGCGCAAAAGGATGTAATGGTGAAAGCGTTGTACAGCGTGTACTGCTGCTAATGCCAACTTCTCGACATGTGCATAACGCGTTTCCGGGTCGAGAAGGTTCCGAGACAGGTAATAAACAACATGTTCATCACCGTGATCGTCATCTTGCACCAATACCATGGCTATGGTGCTAAATGCGGCGGCTAGATATAAAGTGAAGTCGCGGTGGTAGTCCGGAGGACGAAGCAACGGAGCATTGACAAGCAACGTCTTCAGCTTCTCAAAGGATTCCTGAGCAATTTCGTCCCAGTGAAAGGGAACGTTCTGCTTTAACAAACGAGTGAATCCTTTGGCCACCTCGGCATAATTCGGGATAAAGCGCCGAAGAAAATTTGCTTTCCCTTGCAGACTCTGTAACTGATACAGGGAGGAGGGTGATGGGAGATTTACGATGGCCTCGACCTTTAAAGGGTCAAGGCGAATTCCATCTTTCGAGACGATGAATCCTAAAAGACGGCCAGAATCAACGCAGAAGACGCATTTATGAGGATTGAGCCTGATATTATAGCGCCTGCAACGAAGAAATATCTGGCGGAGATGCTCAGGATGGTCCTCTCGCTTACCCGAATGGGCTGGCAAGTCGTCCAGATAAGGCTGAACGATATGGCGAATGTCATGAAAAGCGTAGGACATCGCACGCTGAAAAGTGGCTCCAGCGTTATTCAAGCCGAATGAGAGTTTTTTATACGCGAAAGTACCCCACGGATAGATGAACGTGGTCTTGTGTTGATCCTCAGGTGCAATATTTATTTGGTTATATCATGAGAAATCGTCCATTAAGGAATAGATCTCACTCCCGGCACATTCGTCAATGATCTGGTCTATAAACGGAGTGGGATAATTATCCTTTGGACAGGCGCGATTGATGTCGTGATAATCCACAGAGACTCTAATCGTACCCTTCTTTTTATCGATAGGGACAATGTTAGACACCCATTCTGTGAGGGGGATGGGATAAATGAAACCCGCGTTCAGAAGTTTTTCAACTTCTGCCTTGATGGCGGCGGCTTTTCGAGGATGCATGGGGTGTAAGCATTGGTGCATGGGTTTCGCACCTGGATAGGTTGGAATCTCGTGCACTACGATACTGGGATCAATCCTCGACATTTCCTCGTAAGACCACGCGAAAACATATCTGAATTCTTTGAAAAGCTCAGTATAGACTTGAATCTCATCGGGAGAACAAGTCACACCCATGTGAATATTCTCAACGATCCTCGGTTTAACGGAGATGTTGATTGGAATAGTTTGAGTAATGTTACTCAGGTTACCCTCCGAAAAAACCTCGTGCGTCAAGATGGGTGTTTGAAGAGGAGGGGAAGGAACCTGAGTAGCATAACGCTCCAGACAATCAGTCATTGCCCCCAAGCTAGGCATAAACGAGGAGCAATGATGTCCATCGCCCCAAGGCAGCTCCTCAAGAGACATAGTTTCAATGATAGCCTCATCGGAAGGAAAAGTCTCTCTGAGAGGATTAGGTGAATCAGCCTGACCAAGCCAGGGGGATTGAGAGTAGACGTCGAGAGCCATGCTCAAAGGAGCATGCGGAGGAGGCGAAGGATCCGATGCAGCAACAATCTCACAGTTGTTGATCTCTACTAGTGTTAAAGGCATGGATTCTCCAAACTCATATACCTGCTCAGGTGTAGGAATGAGCCAGGGGTCATCGGACCTGGACAACATGTTGACTTGAGCGGTATGCGGTGGCGGTGCGGGAAAGATACCCATGAGGACTGGGTATTTGAAGAGACTAGGTCCTACACTGTCCGGGGGATTCGAAATTTGATCCACGTATGGCACGTTGTTCTCAGAGTTAGAGGTGAAAAATGACAACTGATCCACTGTGACAATCTTGCCCTCATGAGGGAACTTAATGAATCGAAAGACGGTGGACGGCACGTAGAGCATGGCATGGATCTAGCTGCGGCCAAGAAGTATGTTGTAGTTGAGTTTAAAGTCAACCACTTCCACTTCTACGTTGACAGTTTTTCCCTGTAATGTGATCGCTATACTCTCAAGAACGCCCAGGGGTTTAGATTCCCGACCATCAAATGCCTCAAGGGCATTGGGAGATGACGACAAGGCTGGAGAGCCGATGGCCTTCCAGCAAGCGGAGGACATAACACAGGTAGATGCACCCTCATCCACAACGGCCCTATGAATGTTCAGACCGTTAATCCCGACTTGAATAACCAGAGCGATTTGATGTGGAAGCCGGGGAGTGAAATTCTCCAGATCGAAGGTGAGAAGACTCGAGTCGGCGGGATCAATGCCCCTGATCGCAGACAGTAAAGCCTTCTGTTGCGAAGAATAAATTTGAAGAAATTCTAGTGCAGACATGGCAGACGGCGCCTGTGCCAAATCCTCAACAATGCTATAATGTTGACCGGCACGAGCATTTGGATTATAAGAATATCTTCGAAGGACACCTTTGGGAGGTGGTTTCGCAACGGGTTCAGGAGAAGGCTTCTCGGTTTCCAACGGACCGGAGACAGGTGGGGGAGGCGGCCCATCCGTAACTACCTTCCCGGGTGCCTGCCCCGGTTCGTTGTAATCCTTCGACCGCGTAGCGACAGAGATAGGTGCAATACTCTTCACCATGAAAACTTGAGACCCGAACGGTGCAGATGGTGAGGACTGTTCGACCATCTGGGTCGGCTGAGAGGGAAATGGCTCTTTTAACACGGTCGGAGTCCCTTTTGGGCCTTTAAGAAGTTGAATAACCTCGGATCGTCGTGGAAAATCCTTAGTATAATGGTCCCCTTCACAGATGAGGCAAGGGTACTTCGGTTTACGCTGGGAGCCATCCTCAGTACGAGATTTAGATTCTGGTTTCGGGGCATCAGATTTAGATTTGCCTTTGCCCTTCTTCTTCCCCTTGGAGGATTTGTCCGCAGGATTGGCCTGAATGGCATTCACCTCCGCGGTTTTACCAGAATCGGATGAGGCGGGATTAGCAGAGGTATTGTTGGAAGAATTAGCCTTCTGCTTCCCATTCGAAGATTTCTTCGAATTCTGAGAGACAGAACCAATGACACCATCCACCGCAGGGGTGGAAGGAGCCTTAGTGGTTTCGGGCCGTGGAGCATCAGTCAAGATGTCATAAAGCGTGTCGGACTGTGAATAGACAAGATCCAGGTACTGGGCACGCGCGATGGCTTGTTCCTCTGTCACGCACGCTCCCATCGCGATATCCTGAGCGATTTTATTCACAAAGGAGGTGGTGAACCAGTGAGTCAATATCTGATCAGGTATGTGAAACTTGATCAGTCTACGATGGTGCCGCCACTCATGAATGTGATCTGAGATGTGAGTGGCTTTATCCTGCTTCAGGGAAGTCGGGAGGTGCGTCCCGGCTTCATACCGAACCGGTAACTGAAAATGCGTGAGGAAAGCCATGGCTAAAGAGTTGAAATCTTGGAAAATGCCACGGGATAACTCTATGTACCACTTAGCAGCAGCTCCAGTTAAAGTACGCTGGAAGAGGCGCAGGCGAATCGAATCGTCGACCCAAGAGTTAGACGAACACCAAAGATGATACGTCATCACATGCGCCTGGGGGTCCTCTCTAGCTTTTCCCTCAAACTTGGGGCAATCACCTGGTATCTTGGTGGGAACCGGAGGCCAATATGGATTATGTAAAATCGGATCATTGGTCAACTTTGAAACATCCGGCAGTTCCAAGGTAGCCAGGAACGGCAATGGAGGATTAACTGCCATGCCAGGCCCGGGATGAGGTCCGGTACCCATACTCCACGATGGTTGTGAATATCCTTGCCCCCACGGGTTCTGTCCTGCAGGATTCTGACCGTAGGGGGCGTAGGTCGTATAACCAGACTGATTTGGATGCTGGTAACCATAGTGTGGGGCTTGATAACCAGAGTACGGACCCTGATTATGCGTCGGCCCTGTATAAGCAGCGTTTGTATTTGGCTGCTGAGTGTAGGTAAAACCGGGTGGAGGAGGATAATACTGAGAGCCTCTGGGGTGGTTATAGTTCGGTTGAGACTGACCATGAGAATAATAACCACCCTGAGGATGAGTAGGCTGCTGAAAAGTGGAACCCTGCGAAGCCTGATACGTAGGGCACAACTGTTGATTTGGCTGTGGCATTGAATGAACCGGCTGCTGTGCAGGGTTAATGGAATGAGCGGGCTGCCCCGAATGAACAGGTTGACCCGACTGAGAGGGCTGACCTGAGTGAACAGGTTGACCTGGGTGAGAGGGCTGACCTGAATGACCAGGTTGACCCAGATAAACAGGAGGCGCCGGTTGCGCAGGTTGACCTGGTTGTAAGTGAGCCCCAGGTTGTATCGGATGGGCCGGTTGGCCTGGAGGCGGGACACCGGGTTGTACCAGATGAACCGGTTGGCTCGGTGGTGGAACAGGACCAGGTGCTTGCTGGAAACCGGTTTGACCTGAAGCAGAACCATAGGATGGTCCTGGATGATATGCAACATTAGAAACAACAGGATACTGCGGTTGCATCGGTAAAGAAGGCTGGATTTGCCCCCCAGGACCATAGACCGGTCCCGGTTGATACCCCGGCTGAGGCTGAACAGGTTGACCAGAAGGGCTATAATACTGTCCTTACGGACCGTACGATGGCCCTTGTTGGCCGACAGGATAGCCTTGAATGGGGTGTCCCTGTGGATCATAAAGATAGCCAGGTTGGCTCGCAGGTTGGCCTTGGAAAGGCTGTCCTTGTGGGTTGTAGGCCTGGTTATACGGTAAACCTTGAGCATAAAGATAAGCCTTAGGAGAAGGTAGACGCAAAATCTCCCCGTGCTCGTCATACTGACCTGGGAAAGCATACACGGGAGTACCATCCTGTGCATAATGCGAAAAGTAATATCGGTAGGGATCTTGGGAGGACAGTCCAACCTCGGCGTTTGGCTGTTGGAAAGACAACCGATACTCCTCCGGAGAGATGTTCTCTGGTATAGCAGTAGCTAGATAAACATCTTCAGGAGTTGGCCCAGCCCTATTAGCAGATGCTGAGACAACAGGAGAAGAGGCGGCCACACAGACAGTGGGCCGGACGGGAACAGAAGTGACGAGTGTCTGAAGAGACACCCCGGGTGTAGTAGCAGCTGGCCTCGAAGTAGGAGATGATATTCCCATAGAGTCTGCAGCAGAAATGATCTGACCCAGAGATCTGTATCCCTGTGGTAAATAAGGACTGGTTGTTGACATGGCAGCCAGCTCAGAGTTGTCTCCCTCAAATAATCTTCGTGGGAAGAGCTGATAGTCTTCACCAGACGTTGGGATTTCCTCACCTGAATCACTCATGGTTGATCCTGCCGTTAAATCACGCAAAATACGACGAGGACTAGGAGGAAATACAGCAGCAACAAAAGGCGAACTCGAGGTAAGAGAAAGGAAGTCAGCTCCTAATCTCAATTCAGACACAGGGTCCGAAAAGGGCCAATTGAACTCAACTGGTCCTCCAAAGGGTTGCTCAGCGAGAACCGATCCCCCATCAGGAAACTCGGAAACAACAGGCTGCTGTGGTTCGGCAGAGGATTGGGAAGCCTCTGAAGAATCTTCCGTGTAAGGACTACCAGTAGACGAAACCGAAGGTTTCGCCACTGTGGAAAAAACCAGAGAAAAAGAAGCAAACACACACACGGGCTGAAAACGAGTTAAGGCACACGATCAAACGGTCAACAAGCAATATCTAAGCGGGCGTGTAATCGCCGGTGATTTATTTTTACCACATTGAAAAGTAAGAAACTCTACCGTTTCATATTTTAAGAGTCGAGAAACGATAGAAAGATGACTCTATCTCTTTCAAATTTGATACAAGCGTGAAAGGACAAGCGCTCGACGGTCTTTTCAAATTTAGGGAGTCAGAAAAGACCAAATGACTGCTTAGGAAAAACTAGGCAGAAAGGGTGTACCAAATATCCGTGAACTGCAATATACACCTTGGTTTCAATAATGAAACAGAAATCGACCAAGGACTTTCCGTACGTGCAGGCAATCTCCCCGAAATGCGTGTTCGGTGTATCCATGGTGTATAGGGCGAGACTCGGCTTCCTGTGGATAAAGGATTGAAAACCTAGAGGTCTCCCTTTTATATACGCGATAGTGCAGGGGCACAAGTCGCGAGTACCAGCGCTGTCTAAAGCCAAAAGGCGAACAACAGCTGCTAGGTTTAAAGACGCTGGAACACGTCTCTAGCCTAGACCTCTAAATATGTTTCGTTAGATTTAAATGCTGCCTTAGGTTAATTAGATAGATTTTAAAGTTGATCTTCAATTAGGTTTCAATTTTCAGGCCCTAACGAATGTATTGTTTCAAAAACTCCTAAGTGTAAAGCTACATGCCATAGCCCAACATTTCGTTCGATGAAAACTAGTTACAGAAGAGTTGAGAGCTTTTACACAAACGAAATGATCGGAAGACAAACAATGAGATCTCTAATGCAACTAATGAAATTGAAAACTTTTCATTCAAATCACTAATCACTAGCAAAATCAAAAAGATCACAATTTGCACTAATTCAACCAAAAGCACAAGAGATTTTTTTTTTGTAATTTTCAACGTTTGATAGCTAATATGCACTAAAAAAACCGAAAACAAACATAACAACTTGAGAAATGATATTGAGAGAGAAAAACAAGCAAATTTCACTCAACAACACAAGAAATCAGATCCCAAATTGACCAAAGCCTCTCAAAACCAATAAAAGACTCAAAGGCTCCAATGGACCGTGTGATCTAGGCCCAAAGCAAGACCAAACGAAATTTGAATGAAGGAATGAGAAATCACCCAAAAATCGCAACAAAACAATGAAAAAATACTAATACGATGCGGAGGAGCAATCAGAAAGTCGACTGGACAAACGAAACACCAACACTCCCAAGGAGGGCTCGATACACTAAGCCAGTAGATGCCCTAGGGCTCAAAACGTGAAATCGATAGATAAAAGCAAACAACCAAAGGACGGAGGTGAATTCCCAATCAAACAAGACTCCAACACACTCAGGTAGTCGGAAAATCAAGAAGAAAAGCACTGACCAAACCCAGAGAGCTCAAAATTGAGGAAACTCAAAAACCTTACAGGAGTGGCGCGACTGTAAGGCTACAACTGGCACTAGAAAGCAATTGGTGTGGGCTAAACAAAAGCAACATGCGCCAATTGGCACGATTGTCAAGCTAAAAAGTGCGCCAGTCGATTTTCTCAGCCAAAAACAAAAAAGAACTACTCCAGAAGCAGATCAATGTATACTAAGCAAACCAAGAAGCAAAAACAGCAAAAGAACCCAACCCAGAAGGCTCATCAAGCAAGGAAAAACATAAAATAATCAAAACGAGACAATATAAAGGAAATGGTAAATCTAAACAGACCAGTGGAGTCACCAAATTGCAGGAGGTGAAATCTGCCCGGACGGGGGATCCCTCCTGGCCCAACAGTGCAGACAATCAAAAATGTTACGACGCAAGTTCCTAGTTAGAATGAAAAGACCAAATATGGAGGCCACAGATCCAATGCTACAGGTCCAGAAGAGGCGTTCCGTTCCTCGGCCTCGGCGAGATCACGATCCTCCACGATCTCCACGGATGGACACCTGCACATGCAAGAAACAAACAGATACAAGCATAAAATCCAACATACGCAACTAAATATCAGCCAGAAAGGATACTACTCATATTAACATAATCGAAAACAGAGTGGAACCATAATCATAATCATTCATTAAATAACGATCGAAAGAGATTACAACCAATGTTATGACGTCGTGGTCTCCTTCGGATGGGTCTCCAGTCGTTCACGTCTCGCAAAGCTCGCCAGGGAAAGGGAAAACCTCTCCTGAGTCTCTTGACGATAGTCTCCTTACTTGAGTTGGCCTTGAGGGAAGAAAGAGGGCTCTTACAGCACAAAGGCTCTTGAGAATTTGGAGATTCAAAGCTTAGGCACTTCAAGACTAGCTTGCCATGGAATTGAGCAGGCTTTTATAGATGGGGAAGGAGGAGTTGGGATCCCTATTATTATGGGATCGGCCCTATCTTGAGGAAGGTTCCATGGGAGGTGGCAAAACCACTTCCCTTCTATAGAACTCCCGCAGCCAAACCTCCCAACTCAAGATAGGCAATGGTTTCTGAGTTTGTTGAAACACAACTTCCGCCATCTTTATTTAAAAAGCACTCCTTAAATTGGCTGGCGCGACTACTTCTCTGGGACAGAGCGCCAGTTGGCGCGGCCTCTTTGTAGGATTTTCCTCATTGGCGCGAGTGGTGAACTGTCTTCCCGCGCCAATGCAAAAGGAGATGTTTTCGTGATTTTTTGCAAGGAGATGTCTTTAGGGAAATTGAAGCTCATGCTTATAGGAATGCATTGATGATGTTTTCAAGGCATGACAATGTTCACAGGTCACAAAATGGGTCCTCCATTGTGCGGGACGGGGAATGGTAGGGACGGTGACAAATTACTGTATAACATTGTGCTAAAGCTTTTTTTAGAAACCACTATTGTATAGGTAATCCCTCATTTTGTTCTCGTATTAGTTTTTATCCATCACCACCATGGTACTACCTTTGTTTTCTTTTAAAATAATGATATTATCATTATTTCTTAATCTTTTTAGAGTTATTAAAAGACTAGGACTACGATTAGGTTTGGGGGGTTTTGATTTTCTTAATATGAGGGCGCAGTCTTACCCGATGCATTCTTTATCAAACTAATTTAGATTTTGGATGCTATCCTCAATGCCACAGATTATGCTTTCGGTCAAAATGTGCTTCAGGGAAATGGAAAAACCGAGACCTTTATTCACACCTCATTTTCCTCCTTTGCCAAATCGTAAGAGGAAATATTTACCACTTTTTTAAGAGGGTTCAAAGTAGGTTTACTAGGTTGTCTATTGTTGTTGGATGGACCGATGTTGGGGGAGCTATTGTCTATCCAGGGTGTTGGAGAGGTCATTTCTGGAGGAACCACTAGAGGAGTTGCATTTGGATGAAATGAGCACAAGGTTCGTAGGGAAATGCTGGAACACAGTGTTGGAGTTGGGTGAACCAGACACAGGGCTAGTGTGATGCGGGACCATGGTGTTGGAGGGAGTCTCAGCGCTGTTGGAATCCACAGTGCTAGAGGGAGTCGAGCGGTGCCAGATGACGCTGGAGGCTTCAAATAGCTTGAATGCAATAGCGGAAACGCTGGAAATGAGTGTAGTGGTAGTTGATGAGGCGAAATCATCGAAGGAAATGGGTGATGGTGTTGTTGAGACAGAAAGAGAGATGGGTGCAACGGTTGAAGGATGATACAAGGTTGTAGATAGAACAATCAAATTGACCAGATTGTTCTGACTGTCAAGGATTTGTTGTCTTATTATCGGATCATTTAGATGAGTATCATAGGACCTCCAGTGATTTGAATTGGAACTAATTGAAACAAAATTAAAACAATTTTTATTCCTGCTTCCCAATTGCTGAATTTTTCTTGATTGTCTTTTCTAAGAAACCAATCCTTCTTTTCTTGCTTTGAGAGCAGCAGAGGCGTCAATAATTTTAATTTTTAATTTTATTTCTATTTTATTATTTATTATATTTTATTTTTATTATTTTATATTCATTTTTTTTGTATATTTATTTATTTAATTCTATTTTATTTATTTCCTTACCTTCCATTTCTTAGTCGACCTCCCCTCTTTTCTTTTTTCTCATGTATTATTTTTTCTCTTTTTTTCCTCTTGTATTTATGGATACCATAATTAGTCTTTATTCTCTCAAATTTAAAAATATCTCGATGAGGGCTCCTGATTGTGACCCGAAACATTGAATTAAAAATGAAACCATGGATTCAATTTTGATTTCTAATTCTTCAAAACTTATCCACATAAAACTTCAAACAAAAACTCTCTATTTTTCCTCTTATTATTTGATGTGGGTGTTTTTCATTGTGATTATGGTGATAATAATACACTAATATATGCATTGGAAATCCTATCCATGATTATTGGATTTTGAAAGAGCTCATTTTGAAAAGATACCATGAGATTTAATTACAATCTCATTGCATGCAATTATTTTTATTTTATTTTATTTTTGGTAGAAGTATTGAGATTAGGGATCCATTGCTCTAAATTTCCATGGAAACATTTTCTCTTAGGTTTAAATTAGAATGTATATCAACATTGGGAAAAACCTAATTTTCTTGGGAGAGGAGAAGCAAATAAAGTTGGTCCAACTTACTAAAAGACATGGAAACTTATTATAAAAAGCTTGATTACTTGGAATGTAATGTGTGTGATGGAAACCACCGTGCTTCCATACCACCTTGTAACCATGTAAGGCCCATTCAAAATCATAAATGGTATAATGACACATCTAGAAGCTCAAAACAATGTTAAATCAAAATTCTAAAATCCATCATTCAAATGACAATGTTCCATTTCACTGCCATGTACTTCACTAATAAAAAATGAACAAGGTTGGAAATGAAATTTTGAAATAAGTTAAAAACAAAGTTGGAGAATTCAAACTCCAATAAGCTAAAAATATTTTGGCTCAATATTAAAGCAAATAGCCAAAATTTTAAGTTTAAGACTTGAAGGCTATTGTAACAGTGTAGATCTAAGCCCAAAAGGAAGTTGAAAATGCACGCTTAATATAAAATAAGAGATCTCAAATTAAATCTATTCACTTAAATAATTTAATTTTCCAAGAGGATTTAATTTCCAAACATACCATAAGAGGGTTGAACATGTTGTTTCAAAAATATACACGAGACTTTGACATGCACTCTAAATCAAGCTTCAATTACAAGATAAATGGGAAATGGAGTTCAAAATACAAATGGTTTGGTGCCTATGCTTGAGATATTTGAAATGTCAAGCAAAGTGCAACACATAAGTTCAAAAAATTATTCAACAATTTCTTCTAACAATGACCTCACACCCATGTAATCAGTAGGCTATTGATTAAGGCTTTAGGAACAAGCTTACAATCTTCAATATATATCATTTCCCTCTCACTCAAGGAGTGTCCTAGGAAATTTTAGGAATTATAATGTTACTCTTAGAGTGGAATTATTAAGAAATCATGGAAAACAAGGGTAAGCAAAATAAATCCAAGCTATCCTTATCAATCCTACTCAATCAACTAAGCTATCCACAATAGCCTCAATGTAAGAATGAAGCTTGAGATTTAGGTTAAGAGGATGTTATCCCATGGTTATCCTTCAAGTCCAAATGTTTAAGAGGAGAAATTAATTTTATGAATGGATATTATTAAGTATTATTTTAGATTTTCTATGAAGACTAAGTTATCTTAGCCAACTAGACAATCTAAGGATCTTTCCTTGCTTCTTTTTATCCCCAATTAAGAGAAATGAAACTATCCTAACTGCGTGCACACTTGTACAAGTATTACAATAAATGGAAAATGATCCATCCTTGGCATTGAGTTTTCAGATATGTATTGGCATCATTTAAGCCCTCCGAACTGAAGCAACACAACCATAGCGCTTCTATAGGATCTACCCTACACAATCTTATGCACAACATGAAACCCATTTAAGAAAATGAGGTGTATGCAAAGATTCAAGTGTTAATTCAAATATTTTCATGTACATACAAGATGCTTACTATTTTTCACCACCTTTGTCATTTCTTGATTTCTTACATTCTTATACTTCTTAGTCATGAACATAGCATAAAAACTAGTTCCATTCAATTGAAACATATTCAAATTTATTCACATGCAAATATCAAAATCTTTTACATAAAACCCCATGAGGTAGTATAAACACTTATCTCAAGTGTAATGTTGTCAATTGAAATGGGTATGAGCCTTTCTAACACAAACATAGGCTCAACTACACATCAAATTATTGATAACTAACAACCCTCTAGCCAGGTCGTGAGGTCGTGATAACACAAGAGTAACTTCTCAACACTTAGAGGTTTGGCTAGGTGAAGTAAATTATCTCTCGAAAACATAAGATAGTAAGAGAACTCCTCTTCCCTACCAAGCCCAGGGTCTCCATGATCTCCAGTTTTCTCTCAATTAGCTTACAAAAACAAGAATAAATCCTTTCATTGCTCCATAGTCCCTTAGTGATTACCTTGCCTCTTTCCTCTCATTCTCACACAACATACACCAAATTGTGATCCACTTAGCTTAGTAATTAGGTTCCTAACTAGTCTTCAGGGTCCCCATGATCTCTAGTTTTCTCTCAATTAGCTTACAAAAAAAAGCATAAATCCTTTTATTGCTCCATACTCCCTTAGTGATTTCCTTTCCTCTTTCCTCTCATGCTCACACAACATACACCAAATTGTGATCCACTTATCTTAGTAATTAGGTTCCTAACTAGTCTTTATGAATTTACTAAGAAAAATTCATGATTTGTAATCCTAGGATGCATAATCATTGACACAACTTGTGAATAACACCTTTCTACATAAATTTGGGCAACCAATTCAATCTATACTCACCCAAAATGCTCAATCATTAATTCTAATAAGGAATAGCTACTGTCTACTCCAGAATTTTCTTCTCAAGATGCTTGTGTGTCTCCATACTATTTGTATGAATGGAAAAATTGATAATTGAGTGAATTTTTCTCATGATCTTTGCCACTCCCCCACACCACTCATGAGTGAAGTCTTTAATTTTGATATGGGTGGTTTCCATGCTATTTATTGAATTCCTAGGGAAATCCTCAATCATATTCTAGCCACAATAATTGTGGTAGGTTGTTAATTCAACTATCAAGTTTCTTATTCAGTGAGCCTTTGGTAGGAGGAAAAGCTAAGGTAACATCTTCAGTTTCAAAATTATAGCATAGGGATTTGGTGGGGCTTTCTAGCAACTGTAGGAAATGTTATTTTTCACTACCCTCTCATTGGTTCCCAATCATGGTACCATAATTTGTGTCAGTGTTCATATTCTGAGCCAACAATTCAATGTATTTTATTAATGATAAAATGAGTATGCATATATTGTTTTTAATTTATCTAGCTTAAATCATTGTAGCAGTGAAACATAAATTCTATACAATAAATATCACATAATCAATTACAATAATCTAGGGAATCATAATAGGTTTGTTACAATCCATACCCACTTAAAGGAACTTCATCCTTGGTGTTCTACGATTAACAATTAATGTAATTCGGCTGAAAAATGGGTACGCCACTCTCATGGCATCCTCTAATTCATATGTAGCCTCATATACTCGAAATTTCTTCCATTACACCTTCATCTATGTAATCACTAAGTTATAGAGTACTGTCTCCTTCCTACGTAGTATGTGTTAATGACTTGGTTGCAATTCTCCTTCTAGTTCCTGGGAGATCACAATCCAATCAATGATATAATTAAAATCATGAACATTGTTCTTAAGCAAAGATGCATGGAGTATATTATTTTATTTAATAGTAGGATGTAAGTAAATCTTACATGCCACTTATGTCACTCCCTTTTAAGATCTCAAATGGTCCATAATAACAAGGTGCCAATTTAGCATAAGTTCCCATTCTTAGAGAACTCTCCTTGAGTTTATAAGTGAGATAGATGTGATCTCCTAGTTTGAACTCTCTATGGGTATTTTTTTTATTCACATAACTCTTTTTCCAATCCTATGCTACTTTTAATCTCCACTTGATCTTGATGACCTCCTATTCCATATATCTCAATATATTTGGTCAAAGTGAAGTCTAATCCATTGGAGCATACAAACTGATACATGTGTTGCTTTTTCTACCATAAAGTGCATGGAAATAACTCATATTTAATGACTCTTGGTTTCCATGATTATGGTAGATAATCATCTCGTTTAGTAGCATTAACTCATGATATACATTCAAATCTTGTCTTATAGTATTTCATTCATCATTTTTGTCTACCCATTTCTATAAGGATTATAGGAAACACTAAAATCTAATTTCATTCAAAATCCATCAAACAATGCCTTCTAAAACATTGGTGTAGACTTAGCATCTAAATTAGATACAATCACCTTTGACATACCATGCAATCTAAATATCTCTTTTATGAAGATTCCAAAAATTTCAATTTCCTTGTGGGTGGAATATATTGGAATGAAATGAGTAGCCTTGCTTAGATTTTCCACTATTATAATTGTTGCATCAAGTTGTTTCTAATCCCTGAAAACATTTTGATGGGTTTCGACCTTCCATTTCCATCCTAGAATTGGTAGAGGCTACAATACACCTTTTCGAGTGCTTATGTTCAACCTTGACTTGCTAGCATTCCAAGCATTTAACAATATACTCTACAACTTCCCTTTTCATCATAGGATACTAATATAGCTTCCTTTCTTTATCATATTTTTGTAGCCCATGTGAATGGAATAGGGATTCTTATGGAGATCATCCATGATAAGCCTCTTCAATTATGATGAGTCTAGTATATACAATTTGTCTTGGTAAATCAACAATCTATCCTCTATTACGTAATACTCTACATATTTTTTCCCTTTAGTCTCTTGTTGTAGATTGGAAACATAATGGATATTTTTCCTTACCTATTTGATGATTATATTTTAATACCCAAACACCTTGAGGTATTGTATTTTCACGCTAATCACATTTTTAAACCCTATATTAGAGCCTCGTATTACACTATATCATTTGTACATTGGAACTTGAGTCTATAAGAAAGAATAATTCCATATCCAGTATGAATTTGTAATATACAACCTACTACAACACTATCGTTAGATATGGAGCCATCAATGAATAATAATGAATTTTTTTTATTTATAGATTTACATACAAGGCTATGCTCAATATTCACACATCTGTAACTAAAATTCTCAATGTCTGATTGGACAATGGAATGAATAAAAGGGGAAGTATTTGAAACAAAAGACCCAAAGAAAGAACCAATATAATATTTGTCCATTATAGCATTAGTGAACATGACAAGTCCATTGTCATCATTAATATTGATCACTATATGTTTCGTGTGTTTTTTCCATTATACTTTTATTTGGTTGGGGTTACCATTGTATGTGTTGTGGACGATTTTGTCACCCCTAGAGACAGTCTAGAGTTGCCATAGACCAGTGCCTAGGACATCTTAATATAGCAAGGAGCTCATAATATAGCTTGGGTTGTCAGTCCAAAAGCTCTCTTACTATCACTTGTAAAATAAGGAAATAAGTTTGAATGGGACCAATCTCTCTCAGAAGCTGATACAAAGATAAGAATAGTGTAAGAAAATCATGCAAAACTCCAATACAAAGGCATCAGACAATTAAGAGACAACTTACTGTAAAGAGGGCCAGTTCAGATAATATACCATAGAAATCAAGTATCAGGAAGTGAGTGCAGTGCAGAAACATGGAGAAGATACTAGTTAACATGAGACTGATACCCAGATACACAACAGAATCACCTATGGGCTTATCCAACTAAGAATCCATATATGACAATGGCGTTTTAAAAGCACCCTCCTCAAGTAACTAATATAGCAAAAAATATGGATGAAACGAACATGGAATAGTATATCATGACTAGGCCTATTTAAAGCACTTGACTAACCCTAGTATGGGCATCAACTAGGATGAATCCTTACTCGATATTAGTGAGCCACTCGCATTCTAGAACATGATACAAGAAGATAAATAGCATGAAATGAGATATTGTATTAACACATGAGAGAAAATTACATACTGTGAGATACCAAAGACCAGAATCCTCATTACAGTTATAACTCCTCCTCACTGAGACCCTACGGGCTCTGAGCCTTCATACAGAAGTGTTACAAAATGTATACAAAAGCCTTGTCACTGCACAGTTTGCTGATTGAAATCTGGAACCCTTCTAATGTCTTATTTCTGGGTTTTTATAGAAAAGATAGAGAAACCTCGAGAAGGAGGTAGATGAAGTACATTTAATGACTTAATTTGAACAAAATGGCGGAAAACATTCGCGCCCACTCTATGAATGACTAAATATAAATGATTGTACTTTACAATCTGCCTCTAGAGATAAATGCTGGAGGATGAAAATCTCCTTATAAACGAGATACAAATAATAAAATATACAAATGCTATGTACTTGGCTGGAGGAGGAAAGTCTGCTGCAATAAAACCTTGAGGTTGCTTGCAAAAATAAATAAACTGGGAAGAAGATCTCTGCAAGGGCTTGGCATAAGGGGAAATATTCTTGAACCTTCTGTACTTTCCTGAGAAGAAAATCAGCTGAAATATAATCTGCGGGGTATGGTTTTTAATGTATTGTACCCTTGGCTTGATCTGGAAAATCTCTAGTCCGATACCCTTATCTTTTAACACCAGATACGAGCTCATAATCTTCAATGAGGTTGTTGAAATCTTTAATTATTTGTTGTTGTTCCCTGCAGGAACATATATATCCCCATATGCTGACTGGCATCTTTAAATTGTCTTTGGAGAGTTCGAAAGATTTCAAATCCTACTCCTGTGAGGGATGTCTTATCATGGCGGCTTTCAGGACCCTTCTTCATAATGACAACTTCGATTGAATTGTCTTCTGAGATGCTCTATTGCTGTAGCCAAGACTGTGAATCAAAACCTTTTACCGTTTGCTGAAACCCTGTAAAATCCACCAATATGTTAGAAAAATCATGGTACCAAGGTGATGGACGGGGAGGTGTCGACGATAATGGCGGTGAGAACAAGGCTGAATGACAAGAACACACAGGATGGTGGAGAAAATACGATGGAAGCTTTTGATAATCAGCACGAATGCAGGTTTTCCACGTAAAATGGTTTGACCGGGTGGCGGAATAAAACAATGAAAATGAATGAAACACACACATATATATACGGCAGGGAAAAATGACACGGACACACGGGAATATGACGCATGGATGTACGAAGGATAGGTGGCGAACTGACGTGGCTGTGGGGTCAACGGGCGGAGGAGAACACGGCCTGGGCCGTCGGATCTTGAAACCAAATCAACGGCTCGGAGACGCTGGGGCGACGCAATGGTGGGCCATAGGACACAATGGACATGAGTTAATGCACATGCATCTTCAAAGGATATCCGCCGTTGGATTGAGACTGACAGATCCAACGACGTGAGTGAGTTCCGCTGCCCGGCCATCGTTCAATGTTTAACACACGAAAAAGCGGTTTCGGAAACCGTACTCAGGGACACGCGGCACATTTTCTATGGAATCGCTGGCCTTTGGTTTAAAACCGCCAACCCGTCCAAAGTTGTGCGGAACTAACCGCCGGTTTTGGCAATATGTACGAGCGCGGGGGGCCACCACATAGAACAATCTCCACTCCGTCGATTTGCTTTATATCTGACGGTAACAGTTGCGCCTGAAACGTGTATTGTTAAGCTCCCTTTCCTTCTGGTGTATGGTTTGGCACTCGGGACATATGGGAACCAAAACATGGAGGGCTGAGATCTTAGGACTAGGCCCGATAAACTTCAAATCATGGGTTTTAACCTTGGCACAGTGTATTTTTCGGGCAGAACCGGTAATATTAAATGCAAGCATGGGGATTTTGGGCTACGACAGAGGTTTGAAAGAGATTTGGAAAAGGTGGCAGACTGAAAATTTGTATGCAAGGGTAAATATGTACAACATCGGCTCCATCTGGGGACGGCATGTTCGTCCTCGGACATGTCGAGAACACGCGGACCACTTAACATTTTTGTATGAACGTTCCGTCTTTCAATTCCTCTGTGTTTCTTCTGATAATTTTGCCAGTGCCCCTTTCTTTATGAGAATAAAAGCTAAAACAAGCTATATACAATATGATACAACAGGCATCCCAGCCTAGATCAGAATTGGAAGTAAGGCTTGAGGAATTGGCCATTCACAGGGGCATCCAGCAGATCACCCTGTAAGTTTTCTAACATGAAAGTATTATTTCTTCCCTAGTTTACAATTTTGAATGGACCAAACCACAGCGGATCAAATTTAGCATGCTTGCCCTTTTCTGCTCTTCGAACATCCCATCTGAGAACTAAGTCTCCAATTTGAAATTTCCTATCTTTCGCATGCTGATCAAATACATTTTTCATTTTCTCCTGATATTCTATCAACCTCTGATTTACCTGGTTCTGTGTTTCCTCCAATTCTACCAGTTGATAAATCCTCCTGATCATGTCATCTGGTTCTTCCTGACTTTCCTGCATAAAACATGCTACAGGCAACGCCAATTGCATAGGAAACACAACTGCTCGACCATATACTAATTCATAAGGAGACTTCCCTGTTGCTCTCTTGTTGGTTATTCTATTTTCCCATAGAGCAAACTTTAATTGGGAGTCCCAATTCTTCTGATTCTCACTGATTGTTTTCTTCAAGGCCCTCACCAGGGTTTTATTAGAAGACTCTGCTAAGCCATTTCCCTGTGGATAGTAAGCTGTGGAATGAGTTAATATGATGTTATACCTCTGGCAGAAATTTACAAATCTGGCAGACTTGAAAGCCTGTGCATTGTTAGTTACAATCCTAGCAGGACAACCAAACCTGGATATGATATTTTCTTCCATAAACTTCATTATCACGGCATCTGTAGCATTTCTGGTAGGTATGGCTTCCACCCATTTTGTGAAATAATATGTGGCTGTTAGTATCCATTTATATTGGCCACTTGATGGGGGATGTATTTCTCCTATGAAATCTAATCCCCATTTCTGAAATGGTTCATTCACATGAATAGGAATCAAGGGTAGAGCTACTAATTTCTGTCTTTCTGCAAATCTTTGGCACTTGTCACATGCTTTGACCCAAGAAAAAGCATATGTGTACAATTTTGGCCAATAAAAACCAACATTCAGGATTTTATGAGTTGTAGCCCTCTAGCTGTAGTGTCCTCCACGGATTCCCTCATGAAATTCTGTCATTATATTCTCCACTTCATTTTCTGTGATGCATAATAGTAATATACCTGAAGGGTCTCTCCAATATAACTGTCCATTAGCAATCATGTATTTATGAGATTTCATTCTTACAGCTCTGTATTTTATCTTATCACAACTCGGAGGACATCTAAGTGTTAAAAGGTATTCAACTATTTCTTTATACCAAGGACTAGTTAGATATTTCATATGTATCCCTTGAGTGGCCATCTCTAGTCCTTGCTACTCTTCTTCTTTTTCGGATTCTTCATTTGATATCATGGATAAATTGATGCCCAAAGCTTGATGATTTGATTCAGATAGCATTTTAGCAAGTCCCTGTCCTTTAATAAACTTAGTAGGCTTTATGTCCAAATCATACTCCTGTATTTTTGCAATCCATCTTCCTCTTCTACCTTCGCTATCTCCCTGAAAAAGAATGTCTTTGACAGCTGCTGTGGGAACATATGCAGTAATGTGAGATTGCAAAACATATATTCTAAAGGCTTTAAGGGACTTTACCAGGGCATATGCCTGCTTCTCCAATATATTATATTTTAATTCAGCATCATAAAGCACTTGACTGAAGAAAGCTATAGGCTGTTCATATCCCTCTTCATTTTTCTGTAATAATACTCCAGCTATTGTGTGAGGTGAAGCAAATGAAAAGATCATAAATGGCTTGTTGTAATCTGGTCCAGATAGTACAGGAGCTTCAGCAAATGCTTTTTTTATCCTGGTGAACGCATCTCTAGACTCCTGGGACCATTTCACTTCATTATCCTTTTTCAACATATTAGTTATATGCCTAACTATCTCAGCATAGTTAGGAATAAAACTTCTCAAAAAATTGATTCGACCTAAAAACACTTGTACTTCTTTCTTATTCCTGGGTAAAGGAATACTGTTTATTACTTCAACTCTCTTAGGGTATATTTTCACACCATCTTTAGTTACAATGTGCCCTAAGAGTTTTCCCTCATCTAATGCAAATAAAGATTTTTGAGGGTTGAGAGAAAGGCCATACCTTCTGCATTTTTCAAAAGTTCTTCTTAAATGTTCAATATGCTCATCATCATTCTTCGAAAATACTGTGATATCATCAAGATACACCACCAAAAACTTGTCCTGCTCCCCAACAAAGGCTATGTCCATTGCCCTCTAAAAAGTAGCTCCTGCATTAATTAATCCAAATGGCATCCTGGCATACATAAATGTTCCCCATGGTGTAGTGAATGCAGTTTTCTTCTGATCTTCCGAGAAAACAGCCACCTGATTATAACCAGAAAAACCATCCATCATTGACATTCTGGATGCTCCCACCACTTTCTGCAGGATGTGGTCCATCTTAGGCAGTGGATAATTATCCTTTAATGATGCTCTATTTAAATTTCTGAAATCCACACACAACCTTATTTCTCCATTCTTCTTTCGAACAGGAACAAGGTTTGCTACCCATTCTGAGTATCTCAATGGCACAATTATTTTGGCCTTCAGTAGCTTCTTGATTTATTTTTCAATAGAGGGAAGCAACAGAGGATTTATCTGTCTGAGCTTCTGCTTATAAGGCTTTGCATCTTCCCTCAGAGGAATTCTATGCTGCATTATATTAACATCAAAAGTTTTTAGGTCCTGATAGGACCATGCAAATACATCTTTATAAGCTTGAAACAACTTCGAGTATTTTTCTTTATATTCTTCTGGGATCCTTTTGGATAATTTTACAATTTTGGGATCAGCATAAGTACCCAAATTTAAATCTTCCACTTGATTTTCTTCTATCACTTTATTTGGCTGCAATGGGATAGCATCTTTGTTAAATAATCTTTCTAGAGGCACCAGACCTCCAGGTATACCATTTCCTTTCAGCTGCAGCACTTTATTACCTGCTATCCTTTCTTTCCATCTGTTTTCTGCAATATTTTCAGTTTCTTCCTCCTCATTGTCATCAATCTCCATATTAGAGAATTCTCCCACTGTCTCCATGAATATCTTCATCTGTTCATCATCTTCAAAAACCTACCAGTGCCTAATATTATCTGGGATAGATGGCCTGTAGCGTACCTCCTCTTCATATCTTAAAAGTGGATTCTGAGGAGGACGGAATGTACTGGTAGCTACAGCAAGAGAATCTGCTATTCTGTTTTGCTCCCGGGGCATGAACTATATGTTAAATGCTAAGAAGAAATTCTCTACCATGTCCCACACTTCGTTTCTATAAGCTCTTAGCCGAGGATGCTTATTTTGGCATTGATTTCTGATCTGCCTTACCACCAGCTCAGAGTCTCCCATGACTTTTAGACTTTGGATGCCCATGTTTCTAGCTGTCTGCAGTCCCAATAGGAGAGCTTCATATTCAGCTACATTATTGGTAGCCTCATATTCCAATTTAAAGGACATTGGCACCCATTTTCCTGTAGGAGAGATTAATAACACCCCAACTCCATTGCCTTCCCTTTAATTTGCCCCATCAAAATGTAAAGTCCAAATTCTTGATTCCTGATCCTCTTTAGGCTGCTCAGTTTGGATTTGACCAAAAAGGGGCTCATGGGCATAATTTTGATTTTCTTCTAACATCAGACATGAGAAGTCTCCCTCTTTGTTATACACTGGTGAATTCTCTGAGCAATCAGCCTTAGTTACCATTTTAACAAATCTAGTCTCCCTGTATAACCTCCTCTCCTGGCCTCCAAAGACCGGGACTGTAGCATATGTCAAATCCAATTTGATTGACCCACCAATTTTTGTACCCCAGGACCTTGACAGCAACATGCCAAAGCGGGCTGGGATATCAGCAACCACAATGTCCATGACCACACTCTTTGCTGGAATTTGGGCCAGATTGACCACTAAATCTTTAATCATTCCCAAGAATTTAACTCTTTTGGAATCAAATGAATATAGGTCTTTGTATGGTCTTGTAATTTGCAGTCCTAGTTGTTCCATGACAGATAGAGGCATAAGATTATGGGAAGCCGCAGAATCTAACATACAATTGTGCAACAACAGGTCATGTATAACTAGGGATACATAAAAAGGAGGAGTAGAAGGGTCTATCTCCTCGACATGCGGGCCGAAGACTACCATGGGTCTTTCTTCTTGAAGGTTTAAACTATCAGGCGCAATTGGTATTTCAGGAGGGAGTATGAAGGAAGTAACTTGAGACTGATATACCGGCTATTTTAAAAGTTCGGTCAGGGGGACTGGAATCTTAATTTTCTCAAGTTCTTTCTGCAAATTAAAAGCAAGAGGATGCTTTTCTATCACTACTTCTTTTGACTCCTTATTTTCAGCTGAAGATTTAATTTCTTTTGACACAGGCTCATCATTAGGAGGACTGACTATTTTTGAAGAAGAAGGAATCTGATCATTAGACTGCAAGGGAGTACTTAGAGGACTCTTACCTTTTTCTATGTTTCTCTTTGTTGCTGATTCCTTTTGAGCAGATGCTTCTTTCTGAGGTGGCTCCTCTTCTTGATCTTGGGTTCTGGTCCTCTTCCTTGAAGATCTGAGATAATATTTTACATTGAATTGTGCTTGCATGAAATCAGGAAATTGCTTACAATAATGATCAATCTCTGCTTCTTCTTCTTCATCTTGCAATGGACATTCTGTATCATCAGTATTTGAAAAAGCGAGATTTGAATCTTCTAATCCATAAGCAACCTCTTCAATGGAGTCATCTACTGGACCTTCCAGGTACAATGGATGTGGTACCTGATCTTGTTGCTCCTTTGTTTCTCTCGGCAATATCTGCAATGGTGGTCTTTTGCACTGAGGATTGTATCCTATGTTTGGAGCATTATAGAAATTCTTAGGGGTTGCATTTTTAGCTTCCAGTTCAAGCTTGACCATCTTCTTTATCATTTTTCCTATTTCATCCATTTTATCTGAATCCTTTTCCTAATTAGACGAGGAAACTTCTTCTTTACCTCTCATCCTAGTATCTTGTTCAACTTTTCCTTTTAATTTCCCAGTGGAGGAAAAGTTTGCTTCTAGCTCCAGAGCATCTGACTGTGCATCATCTAAAGTGGCAGGTTTTATTTCTCTCAATGAGAATCCAAAATCGAAATCAAAGGTTGCTATGAAAATTATCTTGGCAGCAGCTTCATGGGGCTTCATTTCAGGAGGCAGGCTCAATTATAACTTGTTAATAAACTCTGACACTCCTTCATTATGCTTTTTCTTCAAAGTATTAAACTCAGTAAGACATAGACCATAATATTTCTTTTCTCCCCACTTCCTGAGGAAAGTATTCTCCATCTCATCCCAGGTGGTCACAGAACGATTTCCCAATGTCTTGAACCATTTTCTAGCTTCACCTTCCAAATATTGAACAAATAATCTTAAGACCACATCCAGATGTTCATCATTTAAATTTTCTGCAAAGGAGCAGAAGGTCTCAAGATGTTTTTGAGCATCAATTTCATTTTCTCCATTAAATCTCGGCAGAATCTTCAAGTAATCCTGTGGCATATCATTTAGCACTTGGGGTAAGGCCAGTGGAGCGTATTTATTCAGTAGAAAAGCGGTAACATTAGCCATTGGAGGAGGTGGGGGTTGTACAACAGTCTGAGATACGAATGAAGGAAGGGGAGTAGGAGGAAGTGGGGTATGAATAAAAATGGGAATATATTGTATGGAGGCCTGAGGGGTAGCTGGGAATAGTTCACGGTTAACAGCAGTTACTTCTGTAACTTCTTTAATTTCCTCAGCCTCGGGAGTAGGATGGAAATCTTCTTCAATACAGGCACTTCCTCTACGTGGAGTTTCTGAGTAAAACTCAGGATTTTCTATTCTGATCTCTTGAGAAGAAGAGGGCGGATAATCTTCAACAGAATACTCAGGGTTTTCAGCACGAACTGACTTCCTCTCCTTCCAAACTCATTTATAGATGATATTCTCTGGGTCAGACACGTAAGGTGTCTTCGACTGAGATGTATCTGACCGCAAATGTGGCTTACGAGGAGCCAGGACTACCAATAGATTTATCAAATAAAATCAGTGGAGTCGCCAAGGTGAGAGATATACAACTCTTCAACTCTCTGTGCTCACCTGATTAGAGAGTGAAAACAATTTGTCGAGGCCCAGGGAAACTGATATTCTCAAATTCGTTCCCCGGCAACGGCGCCAGAAAGATGTTGTGGACGATTTTGTCACCCCTAGAGACAGTCTAGAGTTGCCATAGACCAGTGCCTAGGACATCTTAATATAGCAAGGAGCTCATAATATAGCTTGGGTTGTCAGTCCAAAAGCTCTCTTACTATCACTTGTAAAATAAGGAAATAAGTTTGAATGGGACCAATCTCTCTCAGAAGCTGATACAAAGATAAGAATAGTGTAAGAACATCATGCAAAACTCCAATACAAAGGCATCAGACAGTTAAGAGACAGCTTACTGTAAAGAGGGCCAGTTCAGATAATATACCACAGAAATCAAGTATCAGGAAGTGAGTGCAGTGCAGAAACATGGAGAAGATACTAGTTAACATGAGACTGATACCCAGATATACAACAGTATCACCTATGGGCTTATCCAACTAAGAATCCATATATGAAAATGGCGTTTTAAAAGCACCCTCCTCAAGTAACTAATATAGCAGAAAATATGGATGAAATGAACATGGAATAGTATATCATGACTAGGCCTATTTAAAGCGCTTGACTAACCACAGTATGGGCATCAACTAGGATGAATCCTTACTCAAGATTAGTGAGCCACTCGCATTCTAGAACATGATACAAGAAGATAAATAGCATGAAATGAGATATTGTATTAACACATGAGAGAAAATTACATACTGTGAGATACCAAAGACCAGAATCCTCATTACAGTTATAACTCCTCCTCACTGAGACCCTACGGGCTCTGAGTCTTCATACAGAAGTGTTACAAAATGTATACAAAAGCCTTGTCATTGCACAGTTTGCTGATTGAAATCTGGAACCCTTCTAATGTCTTATTTCTGGGTTTTTATAGAAAAGATAGAGAAACCTTGAGAATGAGGTAGATGAAGTACATTTAATGACTTAATTTGAACAAAATGGCGGAAAAAATTCGCGCCCACTCTATGAATGACTAAATATAAATGACTGTACTTTAAAATCTTCCTCTAGAGATAAATGCTGGAGGATGAAAATCTCCTTATAAACGAGATACAAATAATAAAATATACAAATGCTATGTACTTGGCTGGAGGAGGAAAGTCTGCTGCAATAAAACCTTGAGGTTGCTTACAAAAATAAATAAACTGGGAAGAAGATCTCTGCAGGGGCTCGGCATAAGGGGAAATCTTCTTGAACCTTCTGTACTTTCCTGAGAAGAAAATCCGCTGAAATATAATCTGCGGGGTATGGTTTTTAATGTATTGTACCCTTGGCTTGATATGGAAAATCTCTAGTCCGATACCCTTGTCTTTTAACACCAGATACGAGCTCATAATCTTCAATGAGGTTGTTAAAATCTTTAATTCTTTGTTGTTGTTCCCTGCAGGAACATATATATTCCCATATGCTGACTGGCATCTTTAAATTGTCTTTGGAGAGTTCGAAAGATTTCAAATCCTGCTCCTGCGAGGGATGTCTTATCATGGCGGCTTTCAGGACCCTTCTTCATAATGACAGCTTCGATTGAATTGTCTTCTGAGATGGTCTATTGCTGTAGCCAAGACTGTGAATCAAAACCTTTTACCATTTGCTGAAACCCTGCAAAATCCACCAATATGTTAGAAAAATCATGGTACCAGGGTGATGGACGGGGAGGTGTCGACGATAATGGTGGTGAGAACAAGGCTGAATGACAAGAACGCGCAGGATGGTGGAGAAAATATGATGGAAGCTTTTGATAATCAGCGGGAACGTAGGTTTTCCACGTAAAATGGTTTGACCGGGGTGGCGGAATAAAACAATGAAAATGAATGAAACACACACATATATATACGGCAGGGGAAAATGACACAGACACACGGGAATATGACGCATGGATGTACAAAGGACAGGTGGCGAACTGATGTGGCTGCGGGGTCAACGGGCGGAGGAGAACATGGCCTGGGCCGTCGGATCTTGAAACGAAATCAATGGCTCAGAGACGCTGGGGCGACGCAATGGTGGGCCACAGGACACAATGGACATGAGTTAATGCATGGGCATCTTCAAAGGATATCCGCCGTTGGATTGAGACTGACAGATCCAACGGCACGAGTGCGTTCCGCTGCCCGGCCATTGTTCAATGTTTAACGCGCGAAAAAGTGGTTTCAGAAACCATACTCAAGGACACGCGACACGTTTTCTATGGAACGCTGGCCTTTGGTTTAAAACTGCCAACCCGTCCAAAGCTGTGCGGAACTAACCGCCGGTTTTGGCAATATGTATGAGCGCGGGGGGCCACCACATAGAACAATCTCCGCTCCGTTGATTTGCTTTATATCTGACGGTCACAGTTGCGCCTGAAACGTGTATTGTTAAGATCCCTTTCCTTCTGGCGTATGGTTTGGCACTCGGGACATATGGGAACCAGAACATGGACGGCTGAGATCTTAGGACTAGGCCCGATAAACTTCAAATCACGGGTTTTAACCTTGGCACAGTGTATTTTTCGGGCAGAACCAGTAATATTAAACGGAAGCATGGGGATTTTGGGCTACGAAAGAGGTTTGAAAGAGATTTGGAAAAGGTGGCAGACCGAAAATTTGTATGCAAGGGTAAATATGTACAACAATATGGAAGCCAAAGATGAGAATAGTTAGTAGTGAAGTATCCATTTAGTTTTCCTGACCAATCTTCATTCAATCGTAGATTGTAGGATTCATGTATAATGACAACTACTATATCTATGATATGGTGTACTTTAGGATTACATGTTAATCTAATAAGGACATTTTTGAGTTCTCCTAATACATTTACTTTTGATCTATCTAGTTGTAAAATCTGGGTGATTGAGTTATTGCGATGAGCATTGATATTTAGGCATAATGAATAGGGAATTATATTGGAAGAGGCTATAAAATAAACCAATAAGTTATGTACATTTCTATTGAATATTTCAAAAGTAAATAAGAATGGGGAAGTATGAGAATTTGATTTTTCGTCTATTAGAATGACATTAGTACTAACTTGTTTATTTTTATCAAAAGAAGGGGCTGAAGTAATTTCCCCTTTATCTTTGGTAACAGGAGATGTATGTCAATAGGATATTTCTTATCAAAAACATCTAGAGATCTTAGAAAACTATTTCTATTCTTCTTTAATTTAATTAATTCAAATAGGGAATATTGGCTCTAGTTGATCAGGCGATCATGTCAAAGAGGAAAAAAATGCTCAAAATTGGAACTGCTCAGAATTGGTTGCAAACTGAACGAACGGATAGGCCTCGTCACTACAATTATGGTGCCATGAACGGGACCCAAATCCAATGTCATATGAGGAAGATATTGAAGTTTTAAAATGCCTAATAATCTTCAAAACATGACCTTTGAACTCAGAAATTTTTTCATATTCAGAAAACTTTTATGGCAAAAAAAATTCATGTTTATATGGTGTTATGGTGGCCTATCAAAGGGTGCCACGTGGCCTGTGGCCCCAGACCTAAGGTTTAAGTCTTATCACAAATCAGTTTTGTGGGCAGACCCGACCTGATCTGAAAGCATTCGGGTCAGTCGGGCATGACCCGACCTGAATGTTCATGGGTCAGAAGTCGAGTCATCGGCATGTTGTGTTGAACGGAAAAGGGTCATGGGTCTTTGCTTAAACTTCGAGCGGAGGACGACCCGACCTGATCACAAATGGTTCATGTTATAGTGGCGTAGTTCAAAAGATAGGCAGCAGTGAACACGTTTGGATCCAGTCGGGCGGAGGTCGATCCGACCTGAATGACTTTGGGTCATGGCCAAATGGGCGAGTCGTGTGGATGGTTGGAACTAGTGGAAAAACAAAGGATAAGCCCTCAGGGCTAAGGTTTTTAAACCCCTACGACTAGGCATAGAACCAAGGGCTAAGCCCCTTTCCAACAACGGTAATAAAGGTTTAAGCCCTTGGGTGCTAGCCCTTGGTCAAGTGACCTCAAGGCTGTGACCATGGGCGCGACTTTGGTCTTATCCGCCAACTACACTAACCGTCTAACATTTCTGCATGTGAACATGCATCAAACTAATAGTTAAACTTTATGTCTCTACCTTATTTAGTGTGCGGTTCTGATAATTCAGAGATTCCACTTTTTTTGGTGGAGCTAACTGGAGTTAGCCAAATTTAGTGGAGGATTTCTAGTGCCACTGGGAAAAATACTGTTGGGATCATAAATTTCACCATATTCGACCAAATTAGACAAAATTTTAGTCAATTTTCAGTATCTGAACATTCTGGAGCCATTGGAATAGGTTGTAGAGCCAACAGAGCTGTTTTTCAGCCATTTTTTCTTCAAGGAAGCTTGTAGAGCCATCCGAGCCATGAGGGAAATGGAGCTACATTGGGCTACACTTCACTGTTTCAGGTGAAATAAAAGCCATAATTAGCTTATTTCTGTCTTCTGAATTCATTTTCATAGCTGTTTCAGCATTTTTAGGCTCATTTCTCACTGTAAAACCAATATGAGCATCATAATATATCAAGGACATGCCCATTGGGAGCCTTGGACTCGACAGATGTAGCCCAGGAGGGGTGAACTGCCTCATCATGTTGCTATGTTGTTATGGTGAAGTTATTCTACTGTGTATTTCAGATTCAAGATGTTAAACAGTAATTTTAATTAACATTCCCTCACACATAAACTCAAAAATAGTTACCAAAAACACTTTGTTTAGCTTGCAAGACATTACAAACATTTTGCACACTTAATTAAATGGAAATGAATACTTTGAAAAACAGATACAAATAGTTTCATTTTCAGATCAGATGGTATCAAAGCATAGGATTTGAGCCTTGGGAGCTAGAGTTTTACTCAGCATTTGTTTTGTGCAAAGATATAGTTGATTGTTTGCAAGTTTTGATGCTTACTGGGCTTAAAATCAAGAGAGGTGAAGGACATTTGGTTAGTGTAAAAAGTGATCCACAAACAAGAAGGGTCAGAGAGCCACCTCTAAGAGCCATAGAAGCAGCTTCAACCATGTCTTCAAGAGAGGGAGAAGCTCCTGAAGATATGGATCCCAAAGAAGAGGAACGGGTGTTCCGAAAGCCTTTCTTGGATATGATGGAGATGGTGAGGATACTCTACCAAGAAAGGAATGATAGGCTTGTTGGAGAAGGGTATAAAAACCAGAAAGAAGGAGAGGGTTCTTCAGGAGGAAAGAAAAGTGATGACAAGTCAAATAAAGGACACGGAGGAAATGGTGATCCACCATCCCCATCTTCATCCTCTTCCTCTACATCGTCATCCTCAACTTCGGTGAATCAATCTCACAAGTCTAAAACCACTGGTAAAAGTCCATTTTTAAAGCTTGATGTCAAATTTGAGTTGCCTATGTTTAACGGTGAAATCAATGCAGAGAAACTTGAAAATTGGATCAGACATTTGGAAGTTTACTTGAGGATACAGAACCTTCATGATGATGACACCAAGATACAGTTAGCTTCTTTTAGAATGGATCGAGCAGCATTGGTATGGTGGGAATCCAAGATCAAGGATTTAATTAAAAACATGGTAAGATCACTTTATCATGGGCTGAATTTATTACTGCAATTAAAAATAAATTTTATCCATTAGCTCATTTACAAAAGGCTATCATGAACTGACAAAACTTCAGACAGCTTAAGGGACAAAATGTACAAGGCTACACCCAAGAGTTTATGAGAAGAGCACTCTTATTAGGGGTAGAATTACAAATTCAAGATAATTTGATGAAATATATAGGTGGTTTGCATAGCTACCTTAAAAATACTATCCTTATGTTCAATCCTACTAGTGTAGACGAAGTTTGTGTACAAGCTACGCATTTAGGGGCTAGAGGAAAAAAAAATTTAGTGAGGGTAGAAACAAGCCTTTTAAGGGGAAAAAAAAGATAAAACCTTCAAGGGAAAAGGCAAAAATAATGCATCTGTCAAACAAGAGGGTGAAAATTTGATATGTAAACATTGTTTAAGAGAAGGCCATGAAGAGAAAAACTATTGGAAATTACATCCTGAAAAAAAACTCAGTTTAACAAAAACAAAGGAAATAAGAAAACTGCAGCTACTACAACTACACCACAAGACTTAGGTGATGATTCAGGTGACGAAACCAAAATTGTAGTCATGGGTTTGAAAAGTATGAAGGGAAAGGTAACTGAAACTAAGCCAAGCACTAGTACTTCAAACTGTCATGTACAAACTCCAAATGAGGAAGAAAGAATTGAATTGTTCCATGTGAGGGTAGTCTCAAAACATACAAAAATTGACACATTGTTTGACAGTGGGTCACAAGCAAATCTCATATCAGAATACTTGGTTAAAAAACTTAAACTTGAGACCATTCCACATCCAAAGCCTTATCCACTTGGGTGGATATGCAAGGATGCAAACCTACAAGTCTCAAGAAAGTGAATATTGTGATTCACAATTACTGCACACTTTATTGACACAATTGAACTTGATGTAGTACTGTTTGATATACCAGGAATTGTTTTGGGAAGTCCTTACTTATTTGACAGGAAAGAGATCTTCCATCACCATGAAAATAAGTATCATCTCTTTAAATATGGCAAGGAGATCATTGTCAGAGCACATCTCAAGAAGGAAAATATAGTGATGGTAAATGCAAGATAGGTAAAAAGGCTAGTGAATTCTAGTAAGAGTTTTGTATTTCTTATGGTTAAGCCCAAGGTTGATGTGAATCATGAGTCATTTGAAAATTGTGATTCCAAGCTTAAATCAGATTTATATGATGTATTTGATGCACATCATGAGATGTTTCAAGAACCGACAGGTTTACCTCCTAAAAGGGAGATTCAGCATGAAATCCATTTACATCAATATTGTCCTCTTTCTAACATAGGCATGTACCACATGTCTATCATGGAGAATGCTAAAATCAAGAGGAAAATTAAAGACTTGTTGGAAAAAGGATTCATAAGACCAAGCACTTTGCCATGTGGGTCATCGATAGTGTTGATTCCAAAGAAAGATGGAACTTGGCGCATGTGTGTGGACTTCAGGGCATTGAACAAGATAACAGTAAAGAATCATTACCCACTCCCCAGGATAGATAATTTGTTAGATCAGCTGAAAGATGCTAAATATTTCACTAAGTTATACTTACGTAGTGGTTATCATCAAGTTAGAATTGCAGAAAGTGACATTTGGAACGCAACATTTAAAACCAAACAGGGACTCTTTGAGTGGCTTGTTATGTCGTTTGGTTTATGCAATGCACCTGCAACTTTCATGCGGGTAATGGATGATGTCTTACGTCCTTTTATTGATGATTTCGTTATTTTCAACGTAGATGACATCTTAATTTTCAACAAGACTAGAGAAGAGCATGTCATGCATGTTAAGAAAGTACTTGATATTTTTAAGAAAAATCATTTGTTTCTTATAATGTCAAAGTGTGAATTTGGAAAGACTTCTTTGGTTTATTTTGGACACATAGTAGGAGGAGGTGCTTTGAGAATTGATACTTCTAAGGTAGAAGCCATTGTGAATTGGCCTACTCCCAAATCCATTACAGAGGTAAGAAGTTTTTTGGGTGCAGCTCAGTATTGGAGGAATTTTATTTCTAACTTCTCTGCCATAGCAGCTCCTATGCATACAGTGACAAGTGTAAAGCGTGCTTTTCAATGGGGGTGCAAGCAATAGAAATATTTTGAGTCTTTGAAAGAGAAGATAAGTTCAACTCTAGTCCTTGCATTACCGGGCTTGAGACAATAATTCGAGATTCAGACTGATGCTAGTGATTACGCCATGGGTGTAGTTCTATTACATCATGGTAAGCCTATCACATTTCATTCTGACACATTTAATGGTGCTGTTGTGAATTATCCTACATATGATTAGGATTTGTATGCATTGGTACAAAGCATCAAAAAGTGGCAACACTATTTGATGGGCAAAGAAATAGTTGTTCATATCGACCATCAGCCTTTACAGTACTTGTAGTCGCAAAGTAAATTGCAGTAGTCATGGCATTTCAGATGGATGGGATTCCTACAAAAATTTCACTTGGTAATAAGGTACAAGAAAGGTATTTACAATAAAGTTGCTAATATTTTTTCAAGACCTATTATTAGTGCTACTACTTTACTTAAGAATGATTCTATTGTACATGAGAGATACATAGAACAATATGCATCAGATGTTGATTTTAAGGATGTGTATGTTAACTTGAGTGAAGGGAATCATGTTGAGGAGAATGATTATAATTTGCATAATAATTTGCTGTTTCATATGGGCAAGTTATGCATACCACAGGGGGAGAGACTAAGAATCATGAAAGAAGCTCATTCTTCTCTTATTGCTGGACATTTCAGGGTAAGCAAAACGGTGGCACATTTACAGAGGTATTGTTATTGGCCTCGCATAGTAGATGGTGTTTCACGTTTCATTAGAGGATGTTCATTATGTGCTACAAGCAAGCCTAGAAATAGGAAGTTTGGTTTATATACGCCATTTTCGGTACCTTCTAGACCATGGGAAAGTGTTTCTATGGATTTTTTTGGAGGTCTACCATTATCTAGAAAGCGGCATGATTATCTTTATGTAGTAGTTGATTGGTTCAACAAGATGTGTATTCTTATTCCATGTAAGAAATGTATAACTGTTGAACAAATTTTTGATTTATATTTTCAACATGTATGGGTTCATTATGGCTTGCCTAGTTCTATTGTTAGTGATAGGGATTCCAGATTTGTTGGGAATTTTTGGTCCAATCTATGGAAGATGATGGACACCAAGTTGAAGAAGAGTATTGCTTTCCATTCGAAAACATATGGCCAAACAGAGGTAGTGAAAAGACCCATTGTACATATTTTGAGAGGTTATTGTAGAAAGCATCCCAAGCTTTGGGATGAGCACTTGCATTACATTCAGCATGCTTACAACTGGGCCAAGCACTCTTCTACAAATACTTCACCTTTTGAAGCTTCCTTTGGGTATTTTCCTAAGTCACCTTTAGATTTCATTCTTGAAAAGGATGTGGCCATTGATGGGCATAGTGACATTGACAAAGCTCGCTTGTTCATTGAAAGAATTCAGCCCATACATCAGCAGGTTCAAGAACAACTTAAATAAAGTCAAGGCAAGTACAAGGAGAGGCATGATAAACACAAAGTTGATAATAAGTTTCAAGAAGGAGATGAGGTATGGCTGCATATTATTAAGGAAAGAATGCAAGGAGAAGGTAAAAAGCTGAAGCCTATTCATTATGGTCCATTCAAGATCCTTAAAAAATTTGGAAATAATGCTTTTCAACTAGATTTTCCTTCATATATGCAAATGTATTCCGTTGTGAATGTGGAAAATTTATGTTTGTATGAACCTCCTTTAATTGTAGATTATGAAAGTGAAATTCAGCTACCATCCATAGAGGATTTCTCACCAGAATTTTTGGATGAGTTGAAAGAGGATGCTATCCTTGACAGAAGGACACACACTTCGAGGAGAGGAAATGTTGATTATGTTCAAGTTGGCCTTAAAGGTAGTAAACCAAGTAAGGAAAAGTGGATTGAGGTGGAAAAGGTGAGAGATATGTACCCTCATCTTCTTAAAAGGTAATTGAAGGCTTTTGGGTCCAAAATCTTCCCAATGGGGAGATGTGATCAGGTGATCATGTCCAAGAGGAAAAAAATGCTTAAAATTGGAACTACTCAGAATTGGTTGCAAACTGAATGATTGGATAGGCCTCGTCGCTGCGATTCTGGCACCATGAATGAGATCCAAATCCGATGTCGTATGAGGAAGATATTGAAGTTTTAAAATTCCCAATAACCTTCAAAACAAGACCTTTGAACTCAGAAATTTTGTCATCTTCAAAAAAAAATTATGGAAAAAAATTTCATTTTTATATGGTGTTATGGTGGCCTATCAGAGGGTGCCATGAGTCCTGGCCTATCAGAGGGTGCCACGTGGCCTGCCCGGAGGCTGCCATGTGGCCCCAGACCCAAGGTTTAAGTATTGTCAAAAATCAGTTTTGTGGGCAGAATCGACCCGAGCTGAACGCATTCGGTTCATTCGGGCACGACCCAACCCGAATGTTCATGGGTCAGTAGTCGGGTCATCGGCATGTTATGTTGAATGAAAAAGGGTCACGGGTCTTTGTTTAAATGTCAGGAGGAGGACGACCCGACCCGAACACAAATGGGTTATGTTATAGAGAGTAGTTCAAATAGCAGGTAGAAGTGAACACATTTGGGTCTAGTCAGGCAGAGGTTGACTCGACCTGAGCGCCTTCAGGTCATGGCCAAACGAGCAAGTCGTGTGGATGGTTGGAACTGGCGGAAAAACAAAGGATAAGCCCTCAGGGCTAAGGTTTTTAAACCCCTGCAACTAGGCATAGAACCAAGGGCTAAGTCCCTTTCCAACGGCGATAATAAAGGCTTAAGCCCTTGGGTGCTAGCCCTTGGCCAAGTGACCTTAGGGCTATGACCATGGGCGTGGCTTTGGTCTTATCTGCCAACTACACTAACCGTCCGACATTTCCACATGTGAACACGCATCAAACTGATAGTTAAACTTTATGTCTCTGCCTTATTTAGTGCGTAGTTCCATTAATTCAGAGATTCCACTTTTTTTGGTGGAGCTAACTGGAGTTAGCCAAATTTAGTGGAGGATTTCTAGTGCCACCGGGGAAAATACTGTTGGGATCATAAATTTCACCATATTCGACCAAATTAGACAAAATTTTAGTCAATTTTGAGTATTCTGAGAATTTTGGAGCCATTGGAACAGGTTGAAGAGTCAACAGAGGTGTTTTTCAGCCATTTTTGCTTCAGGGAAGCTTGGAGAGCCATCAGGGCCATGAGGGAAATGGAGCTGCATTGGCTACACTTCACTGTTTGAGGTGAAATAAAATCCATACTTAGCTTATTTATGTCTTCTGAATTCATTTTCACACCTTTTTCAGCCTGTTTAGGCTTATTTATCACTGTAAAACCAATTCGAGCATCATAATATATCAAGGACGTGCCCATTGGGAGCCTTGGACCTGGCAGATGTAGCCCAGGAGGGGTGAACTGCCTCATCATGTTGCTGTGTTGTTATGGTGAAGTTATTTTGCTGTGTATTTTAGATTCAAGATGTTAAGCAATAATTTTAATTAACATTCCCTCACACATAAACTCAAAAACAGTTACTAAAAACACTTTGTTTAACTTGCAAGACATTACAAACACTTTACACAATTAATTAAATGGAAATGAATACTTTGAACAATAGATACAAATATTTTCATTTTCGGATTAGATGGTATCAGAGAGTAGGATTTGAGCCGTAGGAGCTAGAGTTTTACTTGGCATTTGTTTTGTGCAAAGATATAGTTGATTGTTTGCAAGTTTTGATGCTTACTAGGCTTAAACTCAAGAGAGGTGAAGGACATTTGGTTAGTGTACAAATTAATCCACAACTAAGAAGGGTCAGAGTGCCACCTCCAAGAGCCATAGAAGCAGCTTCAACCATGTCTTCAAGAGAGGGAGAAGATCCTGAAGATATGGATCCCAAAGAAGAGGAACAGGTGTTCCGAAAGGCTTTCTTGGATATGATGGAGATGGTGAAGATACTCTACCAAGAAAGGAATGATAGGCTTGTTGGAGAAGGGTCTAAAAACCAGAAATAAGGAGAGGGTTCTTCAGGAGGAAAGAAAAGTGATGACAAGTCAAAGAAAGGACATGGAGGAAATGGTGATCCACCATCCCCATCTTCATCCTCTTCCTCTACATTGTCATCCTCAACTTCGGTGAATCAATCTCACAAGTCTAAAACCACTGGTAAAATTCCATTTTTAAAGCTTGATGTCAAATTTGAGTTGCCTATGTTTAACGGTGAAATCAATGCAAAGAAACTTGACAATTGGATTAGACAGTTGGAAGTTTACTTGAGGATACAAAACCTTCATGATGACGACACCAAGATACAATTAGCCTCTTTGAGAATGGATGGAGCAGCATTGGTATGGTGGGAAGCCAAGACCAAGGATGAAATTAAAAAACATTGTAAGATCACTTTATCATGGGCTGAATTTATTACTACAATTAAAAAGCAATTTTATCCATTAGCTCATTTACAAAAGGCTATCATGAATTGGCAAAACTTCAGACAACTTAAGGGACAAAATGTACAGGACTACACCCAAGAGTTTATGATCAGAGCACTCTTATTAGGGGTAGACTTACAAAGTCAAGATACTTTGCTGAAATATATAGGTGGTTTGCATAGCTATCTTAAACATACTATCCTTATGTTCAATCCTACTAGTCTAGACGAAGTTTGTGTACAAGCTACGCATTTAGAGGCTAGAGGAAAAAACACTTTTGATGAGGGTAGAAACAAGCCTTTTAAGGGGAAAAAAAAAGATAAAACCTTTAAGGGAAAAGGAAAAAAGAATGCATCTGTCAAACAAGAGGGTGAAAAAGTGATATGTAAATATTGTTCAAGAGAAGGCCATGAAGAGAAAAACTGTTGGAAATTACATCCTGAAAAAAGAACTCAGTTTAACAAAAACAAAGGAAAGAAGAAAACTGCAGCTACTACAACTACACCACAAGGCTTAGGTGATGATTCAGGTGAAGAAACCAAAATTGCAGCCATGGGTTTGAAAGTATGAAGGGAAAGGAAACTAAAACTAAGCCAAGCACTAGTACTTCAAAATGTCATGTACAAACTCCAAATGAGGAAGAAATAATTTAATTGTTCCATGTGAGGGTAGTCCCAAAACATACAAAAATTGACACACTCTTTGACACTAGGTCACAAGAAAATATCATATCAGAAGACCTAGTTAAACAACTTAAAATGTAGACCATTCCACATCCAAAGCCTTATCCACTTGGGTGGATATGCAAGGATGCAAACTTACAAGTCTCAAGAAAGTGCATATTGAGATTCGCGATTACTCCACACTTTATTGACACAGTTGAACTTGATGTAGTACCGCTTGATATATCAGGAATTGTTTTGGGAAGTCCTTACTTATTTGACAGGAAAGTGATATTCCATCGCCATGAAAATAAGTATCATCTCTTTAAATATGGCAAGGAGTTCATTGTCAGAGCACATCGCAAGAAGGCAAATATAGCGATGGTAAATGCGAGACAGGTAAAAAGGCTAGTGAATTGTAGTAAGAGTTTTGTACTTCTTATGGTTAAGCCCAGGGTTGATGTGAATCATGAGTCATTTGAAATTTTTAATTCCAAGCTTAAATCATATTTATATGATGTAGTTGATGCACATCATGAGATGTTTCAGGAACCGACAGGTTTACCTCCTAAAAGGGAGATTCAACATGAAATCCATTTACATCAATATTTTCCTCTTCCTAAGATAGGCATGTACCGCATGTCTATCATGGAGAATGCTGAAATCAAGAGGAAAATTAAAGACTTGCTGGACAAAGGGTTCATAAGACCAAGCACTTTTCCATGTGGGTCATCGATAGTGTTGATTCCAAAGAAAGATGGAACTTGGCGCATGTGTGTGGACTTCAGGGCATTGAACAAGATAACGGTAAAGAATCGTTACCCACTCCCAAGGATAGTTGATTTGTTAGATTAGCTGAAAGATGCTAAATATTTCACTAAGTTAGACTTACGTAGTGGTTATCATCAAGTTAGAATTGCAGAAAGTGACATTTGGAAAACAACATTTAAAACCAAACAGGGACTCTTTGAGTGGCTTGTTATGCAGTTTGGTTTATGCAATGCCCCTGCAACTTTCATGCGGGTAATGGATGATGTCTTACATCCTTTTATTGATGATTTTTTTATTGTCTACTTAGATGAAATCTTAATTTTCAGCAATACTGGAGAAGAGCATGTCATGCATGTTAAGAAAGTACTTGATATTTTGAAGAAAAATTAGTTGTTTCTTAAAATGTCAAAGTGTGAATTTGGAAAGACTTATTAGGTTATTTTGGACACATAGTAGGAGGAGGTGCTTTGAGAATTGATCCTTCTAAGGTAGAAGCCATTGTGAATTGGCCTACTCCCAAATCCATTACAGAGCTAAGAAGTTTTTTGGGTGCAACTTAGTATTGGAGGAAGTTTATTTCTAACTTCTCTGCCATAGCAGCTCCTATGCATGCAGTGACAAGTGTGAAGCATGATTTTCAATGGGGAGGAAAGCAACAAAAATACTTTGAATCTTTGAAAGAGAAGATAATTTTAGCTCCATTCCTTGCATTACCAAACTTGAGACAGCCATTCGAGATTCAGACCGATGCTAGTGATTACGCCATGGGTGAAATTCTCTTACAGCATGGTAAGCCTATCGCATTTCATTATGAGATATTTAATGGTGTTGTTGTGAATTATCCTACGTATGATAAAGAGTTGTATACATTGGTATAAAGCATAAAAAAGTGGCAACACTATTTTATGGGCAAAGAAACAGTTATTCATACCGACCATCAGCCCTTACAGTACTTGCAGTCGCAAAGTAAATTGCAGCAGTCACGACATTTGAGATGGGTTGGCTTCCTACAACAATTTTACTTGGTAATAAGGTACAAGAAAGTTATTTACAATAAATTTTCTGATATGCTTTCAAGGCCTATTATTAGTGCTACTACTTTACTTAAGAATGATTCTATTGTACATGAGAGCTACATAGAACAATATGCATCATATGTTGATTTTAAGGATGTGTATGCTAACTTGAGTGAAGGGAATCATGTTGGGGAGAATGATTATCATTTGCATAATAATTTGTTGTTTCATATGGGCAAGTTATGTATACCACATGGGGAGAGACTAAGCATCATGATAGAAGCTCATTCTTCTCTTATTGCTGGACATTTTGGGGTAAGCAAAACGGTGGCACATTTACAGAGGTATTGTTATTGGCCTCGCATGGTAGATAGTGTTTCACGTTTCATTAGAGGATGTTCATTATGTGCTACAAGCAAGCCTAGCAATAGGAAGCTTGGTTTATATACGCCATTTCCAGTACCTTCTAGACCATGGGAAAGTGTTTCTATGGATTTTTTTGGAGGTTTACCATTATCTAGAAAACAACATGATTATCTTTATGTAGTAGTTGATCGATTCAACAAGATGTGTATTCTTATGCCATGTAAGAAATCTATAAATTTTGAACAAACTACTGATTTTTATTTTCAACATGTATGGGTTCATTATGGCTTGCCTACTTCTATTGTTAGTGACAGGGATTCCAGATTTTTTGGGAATTTTTGGTCCAATCTATGGAAGATGATGGACACCAAGTTGAAGAAGAGTACTGCTTTCCATCCGCAAACAGATGGAAAAATAGAGGTAGTGAAAAGAACCATTGTACATCTTTTGAGAGGTTATTGCAGCAAGCATCCCAAGCTTTGGGATGAGCACTTGCATTACATTCAACATGCTTACAACCAGGCCAAGCACTCTTCTACAAATACTTCACCTTTTGAAGATTGCTTTGGGTATTTTCCCAAGTCACCTTTAGATTTCATTCTTGAAAAGGATGTGGACATTGATGGGCATAGTGACATTGACAAAGCTCGCATGTTCATTGAAAGAATTCAGCTCATACATCAGTAGGTTCAAGAACAGCTTGAAAAAATTCAAGGCAAGTACAAGGAGAGGCATGATAAACATAGAGTTGATCATAAGTTTCAAGAAGGAGATGAGGTATGGCTGCATATTAGTAAGGAAAGAATGCAAGGAGAAGGTAAAAAGCTGAAGCCTATTCATTATGGTCCATTCAAGATCCTTAAACAAGTTGGAAATAATTCTTTTCAACTAGATTTTCCTTCATATACGCAAATGTATTCCGTTGTGAATGTGGAAAATTTACGTTTGTATGAACCTCCTTTAATTGTTGATTATGAAAGTGACATTCAGCTACCATCCATAAAGGATTTCTCACCAAAATTTTTGGATGAGTTGAAAGAGGATGCCATCCTTGACAAAAGGACATGCACTTCGAGGAGGGGAAATGTTGATTATGTTTGGGATGGCCTTAAAGGCAGCAAACCGAGTAAGGTAAAGTGGATTGAGGTGGAAAAGGTGAGGGATCTATACCCTCTTCTTCTGAACAGGTAATTGAATCCTTTTGGGGTCCAAAAGCTTCCCAATGGGGAGGTGTGATCAGGTGATCATGTCCGAGAGGAAAAAAATGCTCAAAATTGGAACTGCTCAGAATTGGTTGTAAATTTAATGACTAGATAGGCCTCATCGCTGTGATTCTGGCGTCGTGAAGGGGACCTAAATCTGATGTCGTATGATGAAGATATTGAAGTTTTAAAATGCCCAATAACCTTCAAAACAAAACCTTTGAACTTAGAAATTTTGTCATCTTCAAAAAAAAATTATGGCAAAAAATTTCATTTTTATATGGTGTTATGGTGGCCTATTAGAGGGTGCCACTTGGCCTTCCCGGAGGTTGCCATGTGGCCCCAGATCCAAGGTTTAAGTCTTGTCAAAAATTATTTTTGAGTGCAGACCCGACCTGAGCTGAACGCATTCGGGTCAGTCAGGCACGACCCGACCCGAGCTGAACGCATTCAGGTCAGTCAGGCATGACCCGACCCAAACGTTCAAAGGGTCAGCAGTCGAGTCATCGATGTGTTGTGCTGAACGCAAAAGGGTCATGGGTATTTGTTTAAACGTCGAGCAGAGGACGAACCAACCCAAACGTAAATGGGTCATGTTATAGCAGCGTAGTTCAAACGACGAGCAGCAGTGAACACGTTTGTGTCCAGTTGGGTGGAGGTCGACCCGACCTGAACTCCTTTGGGTCATGGCCAAACGGGAGAGTCGTGTGGATGGTTGGAACTGGTGGAAAAACAAAGGATAAGCCCTCAGGGCTAAGGTTTTTAAACCCCCACAACCTGGCGTAGAACCAAGGGCTAATCCCCTTTCCAACGATGGTAATAAAGGTTTAGGCCCTTGGGTGCTAGCCCTTGGCCAAGTGACCTTAGGGCTATGACCATGGGTGCAGCTTTGGTCTTACCCGCCAACTACACTAACCGTCCGACATTTCCGCATGTGAACACACATTAAAATGAAAATTAAACTTTATGCCTCCACCTTATTTAGTGCATGGTTCAGATAATTCGGAGATTCCACTTTTTTTTGGTGGAGCTAACTGGAGTTAGCAAATTTAGTGGAGGATTTCTAGTGCCACTGGGCAAAATACTATTGGGATAATAAATTTCACCATATTCGACCAAATTAGACAAAAATTTAGTCAATTTTGAGTATTCTGAGCATTCTGGAGCCATTGGAATAGGTTACAGAGCCAATATAGGTGTTTTTCAGCCATTTTTTCTTCAGGGAAGCTTGGAGAGCCATCAGGGCCATGAGGGAAATGGAGCTACATTGGGATACACTTCACTGTTTGAGGTGAAATAAAAGCCATAATTAGCTTATTTTTCTCTTTTGAATTCATTTTCACAGCTATTTCAGCCTGTTTAGGCTTCTTTCTCACTGTAAAACCAATTTGAGAATCATAATATATCAAGGCAATGCCCATTGGGAGCCTTGGACCCGACAGATGTAGCACAGGAGGGGTAAATAGCCTCATCATGTTGCTGTGTTGTTATGGTGAAGTTATTTTGCTGTGTATTTCAGATTCAAGATGTTAAACATCAATTTTAATTAACATTCCCTCACACATAAACTCAAAAACAGTTACCAAAAACACTTTGTTTAACTTGCAAGACATTACAAACACTTTGCACACTTAATTAAATGGAAATGAATACTTTGAACAACATATACAAATAGTTTAATTTTCAGATCACTAGTCTTCTTGATTTCCTCTGCTACATCATATTCAAGGTGTTTTAATAAAATTAATGTTTTAGAAACTAACTTGTATTGTGAGGTAGAATTTTTTGAAGTATTTTTTACAAGCATTGTAGGAGTTGAAGGAGAAGGTGAAGGAGCTGAAGTGGAGGCAGATGATCCTTTGATCCTCATTGGTATTGTATTAACTTCTTTGTAGAAATATTCTTCATTTACATCAATAACTCCTTCAGATATCCCCAAGTGATGTTGGATTCTAGAATGGAATATTCATATTCTTCAAGTGTTTGTTCTCCCTCTTCATCTTCCTCATCATCTGTAGAAGAAATTTGACCACTAGGAGGAGAGGACGGAGGATTCCTTTTTTAAAATGACCTATAAGGCATTTTTGATGATGATTCTTCTCCCACATTTTTATTTTTTGATGATAATTCTACTCCCACATTTTTATTGAGGTCCCTGATGTCATTGGAAAGGTTCCTTGCCAATATGTACAAAATTTCCATATGAAAAGTATCCTTTCTTTGTTGTCCTCTTTAAAAGATAAAATTTTTGTGGGAGGAGCATATTTTTTCTCTTCAACGGGTTCCTTTTTAGCAATACATAACATTTTATTTTCAACCTTTGCAACCTCTTGTATTGCTTCTATTAAAATAGTCTTATCAACCCTTTTCACAAATATTGCAATGGAAGATGGCAATGTGGTAGTGTAAAATTCAATTTGAATATTTGCAACAAGTCTGAAGGTTTCAAGATTTTTATTTAAAAGGGATACAAGCCTTTGTTTAAACTCATTAATAATTTCTTGATTATGTATTTTGATCCTTTATAATTCCATGACTAAGGTTGTAGGAGTTTTATCATCACCATAATTTTTGATGAAGATATCTTCGAACTCATCCCAACTGTGAATTGAGCTATAAGCTAATGCAAAGTACCAAGTTGAGGCCTTTCCTTCAAATTTGTAAGGGAATATTCTACACAAAACATCGTCATTATGTACACTCATAAGATCACATGCTAACATAAACTGTCTAATGTGATCTTTACAAAATTCCATATTATCAAGATTGAATTTAGGGGGGGATTTATTAGGATATTTAGGTAAACCATGTTGAACTCCTAGGATATTTACTACTCCTAATGTTAGATAGGGCCTTCTTGAATGTTTCCCTTTTACTCCAACCATGAATGTGGGTGGTGTAGATTATCTGAAATAAGTTGAAGAATGTGAAGGTAGTGGTTGATAGGTAGGGATTTCAGGTGATGCATACGTGTTAAGAAAAGCAATAGTTTTCCATTTTGATATTGATTTTTCTATTAATACTTCAGTTCAAGGATGATTTCCTTTAGTGGGAAAGGGGAATTCGAGTGGTTTTCATCCAATTTTCTTACTTTGAGCCCTTGTGAAATTTATATATGGGGGAATAGAAGAACCAATGGGGTGTGAATCAATTGATTGAACATATTTTTATCCAAAAATTTGTTCAAATTGTTTTATGATATTTTGAATTTTAGTAGACACTTTTATTGTTGAGGAACACTTCTAGTATCCTAGGGGTAGTTTAGAATCAAGGGTTTCAGAAGTGACCTTGAAGTTAGTAACTTCAAGTTTGGGTGAATGAGTTTCTGCTTATGATATTAAAGGCTCTACCTCTGACCGATCAACTACAGAAATCATGATATCTGATCTATGTGGAGTGCTTGAAGTTGATTCGAGAGTTGAAGGGGATGATGATCCTAATGAATGGATATTATTTGTGGGAATTTCTTGTGACATTCATCATAAAATGAACCCTATAGCACCAAAATAGTTTATTCTAGGAATTGGTTAAGCCAACAATATGATAAATTGCTTGATAAAGGTCCTAATTAGGACTATGCTCATTTGGTATGGAAATCCTCACCGGTATGTGGGCCCAATTGCTAGCTAAAATGTTTTTCCTAGAAAGGATAATTTCTAAAAGATAATGTTAATGGCTGATGGATGTAATGAAATAATATGGGTAGATCTATCTTAATTATGGAAAACATGAGGAAAACTATTTATATTATTATTTATGATCTATCCTAAGAGCTATCTAATGCAATGAATGAATCAGTTAAATATGAAACAGATATAGATATAGATCATTAAACTACAATAGTGCTTAAATATAATTATAAGTGATATACAAGCCCAAGTAAACAATTAAATGGAACTAAACATACAACTACAACATTCAAACATGATAATTTCACTTAACCAATTATAAATATTATGTAATGAGTATTGAATAAAAATAGTACAATCACTAGTCATATACTAATAAAAATATTAATTAATTAATAAAACTAAACGAGATTTCATTAATAATGTGAAACAAACAAGGAAAAATTACCACATTCACTCTAGACAATGAAAAAATGAAATATTTTATGGCTCATTGTATTTCTTCGAAATAAATCCTCACAACACTATAAAATCCTATTTCTTTTAAAATCCAAAACCATGAGAAAGATCAAGGGGATTTGATTAAATAATATTACAAAAATGTTAAAACAAATAAATAGTAAAATTTTGTTACAATTGAAAGAAACTGGGAAACATAAAATTGAAAATGAAAGATAGGTTTGTTGAAACTATAAGCAGAGTAAGTGAATCCTTTGAGGAATGTAGTTAACCTAGAAGACTCCATGTGTAGTTTCCATCATGAGTGGAATTTTATAATGTGAGAGATCAAGCTTGGAAGATCATAATGGCTATTGTTATGGAATTCGAAGAATTGATTCTCCAAGTCTAGTAGCTCCTATAGGATTCAGAAAACGGTTTTCTTGGTCAGAAGAAACAACTTTGTGGTTTGACCAAGAACTGAGAGATAACCTCAAGGTCTACCTCTTCCAACTACTCTATTTGTTTATGGAACTCTATCTTATGTCTTTGCACACCACCGATGAAGTCTTCTACCTTGTCGATTCATCTATGAATGGAGCATCAAACATATAAACCTATTTTATAATTTGAATAACTACATCAATAATAGAGGTGCATGTTTGTTCTACATTCTTCATAAAATATTTTGAGCTCTCTAAATTTTTAAGGAAAATTTTCCTTTCAGTTTAGCAAAATTTGAGATTTGGGTAGGCCGCGTGGAGAAGTCTTGGCCATACTTTGCTAAGAAATTAACTAAGGAAGGATCACTTTTTATTGACTATGCTTTGTGGTGTTGTATGCAATATAGTTGAATAATTTGTTGTTTAATCCCTGTTGTGTTTGAAAAAATCTCAAATTATTGCAAAATTTATCTTGTGCTTGCAAAATTTGTTCATTAATATGAAAACACTTCTCCTTGAATTACTTGAGATTAATGACATTGCCAATGAATTTATTGAATTGAAGCTTTAATTATGGAATCTATGTGTCTTTCCTTTGTTTTGAAGTGATGAAATCTTATTTCACTTTGAAATCTCAACCTTCAGTTGTTGCTCGAGGATTTCGTTTTTTGAAGGTGCTATTGTTTCTCCTTTTAAAGCTTTAATATATTCACTTTTTCATCAAATTGGGTTTCTATTTGGTCCAATTGATTTTTAGTTCAATTATTCTTCTATTTCTTTGGATGACATTTCAATTAGATTATTTACTGACCAAATGTTGGCATTGGTGAAAGCTCCCATTGAACTTGCCAAGTTCCCTGCTAACTTCTTAACACTTTATCTTGATCCATTAAAAATAACCTTTTTTTGAGATGGGGATATACCTTCCTATTTAGTTTTTTCCTTTTAATTCTTCCCTTTACAAAAACTATTTTAGTTATGCTAAAAAAATAGTTAGTAGGAGGAATCTCCTCCTCTTCAATTGGTGATTATCATTAACATAAAGACCTCCAAGGAATACATACAAGGTATGGATGATATGGGAGTCCTAGAAACAATTATAGAATAGACTAAGGTGGAAAACTCTTCAACTTGATCCTATTTACTAGAAGTTTGAAGGCCTAGAGATACAAACTTGGAACTCTCTGGTGAAATATTTAATGGTGTTTTACCTTTTCTTTTAGCTAATTCCTTCTATAAATTTTCAAACAGACTCCACTCTTCTTGTATTTTCTTTTCCTCTTCCTTTTAAGTAATAATATCTACTATCATGTTAGTGCTTGATTGCATCGTCTGAGATCCCTAGTGAGGTGAATGTGTTTCCATCTATTGGAGCTTTGTATGTGTTGGCTATGTTGCAGGGAGACTAGTAGGTGAGAATAGTGTCTTGGTCTTTTGTACTTCAGTATCTAGTTGAAGGATAGGTGGAAAACACCTCCTTCTTATATTTAAAAAAAAATTGGAATTCAAGTTTGTGATGTGCAGGAAAATGTTGAACATTTTCTAAGACTTTCTGAATCCTGAAATGTTCAAACTCCTTTGTAAACATCATCATAAAATGACTCCTCATGAATATACGTTTTTAGCTCTAGTGTGTAAGTAGTGTTATGGCACAATCTTGTCAGGATCATGCTTTTTTGCTTCAATATAAGACAATTTAATTTTGTGTAATGCCTTGGATTCCAATATATATTGAGGTATATTGGATAATACATAGACACTATTATCCTCCACAGTTTCCCAAGGCTGGGAATGGAAATCGACATAAGTAACCTCGAACCACTTAGGATTTGGTAGTTAGCCCTACCAAATCAGAGAGGGCTCTCTGTGTGATCTTGCTGCAAAAATATGACTAAAGAAGGGTAAAATATATTAGGTTAGGTCTGAGCTCTAGGGTTTTGAGATTTAGGGTTTTTTCTTGATTAGGAGGAGAGGCCAAGGAAACTAGGTCAGATCCAAAAGATTGCAGTTGCAGGGATACAAAGGGGCATGGAAGGTATGTTCAGTGGCACTTTAAGGTTGTAAATTTTAGTGTAGGGTGGAAAAGAAAAGGATCAAAATGAGCATGAAAAGCATGAGTTCATTTATCATAATATGAACAACATATACATGAAATTCCAACCAAAACATAGCATAAGCATAAAGAATTATGCTTAACATATTATAGGAAGATCACTGAAAAAATAGGTATGGAAAGAAGATGAATCAATCATTCATAAAATTGAATTATAGTAGAAAAACACTTCCACAAAATAATACCACATGAATCCCTATATAATAGCTGCAACTGAACCTATATTTCTGCAAATGTAAATTGTACACAAGACTCCAAGCCTTCTACTCACTGATGTCCAACCTTGATTCTGAATGAAAACTAGATACAAATAGACCAAAACCATCTTCCCCTCTCTCAAGGGTCGAATCCCTCAAGATAGGATCAGTTTACACAAATTTCTCCAACCAAAACCTAAGACTAGGGAGGTTAAAATAAACCTTCCTTTTAGCCTTTGACTGACCTACCCGTCATAAATTCTCCACAAAATTACATAAAAATGACATTAACGAGCCTATTTACATTCATATACCTCAGATCAACTCAAAAAAAGATAATTTACATCATGAAAAACCAAATTTTAATGAATAAAATTGAAAAATTGACCAACAAAGAAAAGCACAACACCAACCGGGAAAAGCGCAGCGCGAGGGAAAAGAACAACGCCATCTTGCAGGGCACTTTTGACTTCCTTCTTGAGCTCCAAATGTTGATATGACGGTACCATTGGAAATATTAGGATGTATATTTGCCAATAGAATCATAAAAAATAAAATTGCTTCTCCAAGGTTGATAAAAATGTATTCTCCCAAGGTCACTCCAAAAGCGTAGCACCTAGGTCAAAAAGGTTGCAGAAAGTGGGTTTTTAGCCTCTTTTTTGCAATTTTCTCCCAATCTGTTTGCTAACATGGAAAAAAAGTGGATAACTGAGATGTGCATGTGAGTATGCATCCATGGATTCTGACTTTAGGTCATTTTGATCTCTGAGGGAAAATCGTAGTGCCAAGGCGCTACAATTTTGGCTGTCATGAATTTCCTGTTATAGCCAAAAGTCACAAAAATTCCAAAATTTCTGCAAAAATAGGGCTCAAAGGTAGGTAAATAGTTCTCTAAACATACAATGTTTTGAAAAACTGAAAGATGTTTTATTTATTTGGTATGTTAGGAATACACACCTCCTCTATTTGTCAAAAATATTTTCCCATTTGGTCATAATCAAAGTTTGAAGTTGATAACTCAAAAATTACAGAAGTGTAGCGTGCTCTCAGTAGAAGCAAAACGTGGTCTTTGGTAGGGTGTTTGGAATCCTTCCCAGATAAATTTTGGGCTGAAAGTGGTGTGGTTGGAAAGATGAAAATCTCTTATACACAATGGAGTCATCAAGCACTGCAAAACCTTGCTCCAAACCCATGAAACACCGACTTGCATTAAAATTGTCCAAAAATGCAGAAAACCTCCTGTAGCAATTGTAATTTGGGAATTTATATCAAATAATAACACCTGTGCATAAATGGAAGGAGGTTTTTGTTCCTTGGTCTATGATGCATTAAATCCTTTTTCACTTTTGTCAAATTAATCTTCCTTATTTCAGAAACTAATCTTGAAGTAGAATTGTCCATGTTTGCAATGTAAAACCTAGGCGACCTACATCTTGGAAAGGTGAAGCTATGATTTATTTGACTTTGGTGGGCTCATACTGATAATATGACATTATTTATGATTCCTATGATCAGTTTTGTGGTCTCTGGATCCATGATTAAACCCTAGCTCACTAGGAAGAGGAAATAGGGTTTAGTTTAGGAAAATAGGGGATTTGGGGCAGTTTTAGGAATGGAGGGAGTTGAAGGGGTTTGAGGGTGTATATATTCCTGGGAAAAATTTGGAAGGTAGAGATATATGTTAGGGAGTGTAGGGAAGTGGAATTTTTGGAAATGAGTGAGGGGAAGGGGTACAAAGGTGCAAAACAAAGTCCTATCCCTGGAAAGTGTCAAAACTGTAACAATAGGCTTGGGTTTGTGAGAAAGTGAGGGAAATGGGTGAGAGGGAATGTCAAGGGAGGTGTATGGAAGGCGAGGGAGGGTGTATGAGCATAGAATGCAAGGTTTTTACCACAAAAATGAAAGAAAATTACTAAGAGACCAAAAGCGCAGCGAAAGCCTAGGAGAGGTTGATTCACTGAGCTATATGAGGAAACTGAAGAAAAGGAAGGATGAAGGAGAAGTGAATGAGGTAAAATTACTTGATGATGATTCAAAAACCTTTGAAATTTTGAGAGGATCCCTTTTTATGCTTATTTTCCCTCCAAGATGAAAAATGAAACAAGGAGCCAAAAGTGTAGCGAAGGAGAAAATTAGGGTTTTCTAATGAATGTTTTGAGGTCTTTGAATGCTAAGATGAGACTAGATGATGGATGAGAACTATAGGAAACTGGAATGGTCAATTAGAAATCTTTCGATGGTATTTTATTGGTTGGAAATCGATTTTTCTATTGATGGTGGCATGACATCATCATGTCTTTTTGAGAAATGATGTGATGTGACTGGAATGTAGTCTTTTGCAATGATACCATTACCTTTAACTTTATTGCTTTTGTTCCTAAGATGCTAACTCCCTTTAATGGTGACTCATGTTATAGGATATGACTCTTTTTTCTTAAAATGAGCGACATTATGATGGCAAGTCAAGTGAAACCTAGACCATGACCTATATGATGATATTTTAACCGCTCCATGACCTATGATACCTGAATTATAATATGACCATGATGAGTGATGATGAGTATGAAAATTGAAGGATGAACACTAAAGGAAGTAGCATTGACCTATACACACCAATCAATGATAAAATTTTATTTGAATTTAACTTGAAACTATAAAATTTTACATAGGACCCTATCAACCATTATAAAAGAGCACAACTTGATCACCGATGACTGACAGGACTGACAAGCACTAAAATTAGCTCCAGCTAGGGATGATATCTCCTTTAGGGGGTGTCAATAATACCGTATACCAAGTATCCTCATCCATTCGACAATGGAGTCAAAAATGAAAAACAAGAGTCGAATCTGAAATGACTTGACAAGTTGAAACTAACTACTAACTGAGATTATTTATGGAAACAGACCATCGAGATTTGAGGGCTTCAAATCCTGATGATAACCACCTTCTTGTTGAAGATATATATATATATAATCATGTGAAATGATCCCTCCAGTGTAACCAATCTAGAAAATGGCTACTTACTAGAATCATGCTCACAATTTCCTTGAGAAGGAAGAAAAAATAAAATCTAGGCAACTCTAAGTGTCCACTGAATGTTGGGAAAAGTACTGAGAGGGGGGGGGGGGGGCTTGAATAAGTATTTAGAGCTTACTGAAATCTCTTACTTTTTCTTTACTAAATTCCATACATGAATTTTATGAACCCAACTCACATATACACACACATATACCAAAATAAATTAGTGTATACTGATATAATTTTATTGTTTAGAAACACTTTTCAGAAACAATATTTAACTCAGTTTACCAATCATGCATCTGTTAGATAATCAAAAAATATGTGCAGAATAAAACATCACACAAGAGAAACACACAAGAACACCAAGATTTAAGGTGGAAAGCTAATCTGGGAGAAAACTACTGCTGTTGTTGTCTTTGTCTTCAATATTTATTGTATGAAAATTGTTTACAATTTTGTACTGATGCAGAATCATATTAGTACACAGGCATCTACCTGCAAAAGGCTGCAACCTTCTCTCATTTTCCAGCTGCAAATGGAAGGGAGGTACAACCCCCTGAACTCATTTACCATCCACTACTAGAAGGGAGCTTCAACCCCATGATCAGCACACCAACTTCTACTGGCAGGAAGCTTCTACTTCCATGCTAAAGGCTTCAACCTTCAGAATCACTGTAGACCACGTTTCATCAATTTTCATACTGGATCAAACAACTTCAACACAACCCTTGATAAAAACAATAATAATAACCTTCACCCAATACTTCAATCAGAACAATGAGATCACTGTAACCATAACTCATAAATAACCCAGACTTTAGAATCAATATGAAAAATCAAACTTAACCTTGAAAATTCATCATCTTAAAAGAATATGCTACTTTGCTTCACTGAACCTGTGTGTATAGGTGCTTTCCTTAACACCAAATTATGTATATATTATGTGAATATTGTTTTTTAGAATATGATCTGTCTCAGATCCAGATCTGATTCATTCAGTCAGACATCTTTTCAGAATTGCAGAACCCTAGATTAATTAGTCATCATAATACATATTTCATCATTCATTGATCAGATTTGTACATAATCTTCTTAGCAGCATATGCAGTAATCAAGCAACCCAGATTTACATGAAGACTTCATTGACAGATAGTAGACAAATAGCAGCAGTAACAGAAAACCTCTGCAATATGCTTCAGAAAACCCTAACTTCCGTACGCGCCTTTTCTGAAGCCAACCTATGTATATACGCGCTTTTACTGAGACAAAATAGCATATAGATATGTAAATATTATTTCAGCAAAATGTTTTAGATCTATAAAACTTACCCAGATTTCTTCACTTCACTTCAACGCACATGCGTCAGGTCTCAGATCTGATCATCTCTTTAATGGATCATTAAAGAATATAGTCATTTCAGGTCTAGAGATCTTGAACCATCATTGTATCCATGGATGCATCATAGATTCATATGTGTCAATTAAAATAGATTTCATCCCATGCAGATATCCTCCAGATAGAAGTATTTAATAACAACCCTTACATATGCACACATTTTCACTATGATCTTCTTCTCCTTATATAGATTTAGCCTTTACCAATAACATGAGTAAAAACCACACAGATGCCAATGGTATTCTTGGATGAAGTCAAATAAATGACAAGGCGCTCAATCCTGTGGGCTAATACCATGGTAATGCCCCTTGGTATTATCCTTTTGGAGCACAAAAGGAATACGCGACTTGGATCGTTCTTATCCGCGTATATACGCCACTTCACCTGTACAAACCCACGTATACAATCTTCAATATGAATATTACCAAATATTCTGTTGGACATTACATATTTCTTCTGATGGATTCCTGAGTTTCTACTAAAGACATATACTCCATATTTTACTAGAGATTTTCCATCAAGGAAAATATATTAAGACATAGGAATTATATTGCCAACAATCTCCCCCTTTGGACTTGATGGAAACCATGATGGTGTTTGATCACTACAACAGATAGATATATATAACCATTATTCAAATTCTTCAAACACCCAAAATTCTCTCCCCTTTTGACATCAAGAGCAAAGGGCACTATTTTGACCATGCTCCCCCTGAGTGTATGTCAAATCTTCTGATATTTTCATTGAAGTACATGACTCTAAAAGTCAACCAAGTATGACCTTTCCTATCACCAGGAACTCATACTTACATCAATGATCCATCTAAGTGGAATTACATATTTCACTCAACTACCCAACCAAGTGGGTTTCAAAGTAGAATAGAACAATTTACATCATGAGAGTCAACATCCCCTTTTTCATCAAATTACAGAAATGATATGTCATTAACAGGACCAATAGATCTCAAGAGAGAGATCATATATTAGAAACCAATCATAATGCCAACAATGCATCCTTTTTAGCAAGACAGGTGCTCCCCCTAAGCTGATGCATCCTAAACACCTTCAACAACCAATTCATTAAAGCATCTTCATCAGAGAATGATATAAAAATATGAATACTGGAAAAAAAACAGAGATTACCCAACAGTACCACACCTGTTCTGAGTGCTGATCCAGAGAATTTCTGTCAGCAAAACCCATACAAGATTTTATGCATAAAAACTCGCATATATACACGATTCATATTTAAGAAACATGCATATCAAACTTAAAATTTTGAAATTAAGAAGACTTGACCAGAGTGGCAAAGACAACTCCCAGCTTCTATCTGAGATATTCGAATGCTTCCCTGGGAAGAGGTTTAGTAAATATAACAACAACTTGTTCTTTGGAGGGAACATATTCCAATTTAACCTTTTGTTCAAGCACTTGTTCACGTAGGAAGTGATACTTGATAGGAATGTGCTTAGTCTTGGAATGCATAACAAGATTGTTTGAGATACTAATAGCACTTGTATTATCACATAAAATGGAGATGGGAGGTGAACACTTGATTTGAATGTCTTGTAGATTCTGCATCATCCAAAGGAGTTGTGTACAACATGATGCGACAGCCACATATTCTACTTCTGCTGTAGATAAGGCAATAGAACTTTGTTTCTTGCTAAACCAAGATACTAATTGGGGCCCAATATAGAATGCACCACCACTAGTGCTTTTTCAATCATCAACATTTCCAGCCCAATCTGCATCTGTGTAAGCATGAAGAGTGAGATTAGCATTCTTTGGATACCATAGGCCAAAGTCTTGAGTCCCTTGTAGATATTTGAATATTATTTTTATAGCCTGAAGGTGAGACTCTTTTGGATTAGCTTGGAATCGTCCAACAATCCCAACTGCATGCATAATGTCAGGTCTTGTCCTGGTTAGATAAAGCAGACTTCCAATCATGAATTTATATTCTGGTTGATTCACCGTGGGAGAATCATCATGAGAACTAAGGTTACACCTAGTTACCATTGGTGTACTTACAGGTTTGCAGTCTTCCATCCCATACTTATTCAGAATTTTCTTAAGATATTTTGTTTGAGATAAAAATATGCCATCTGTTTCTTGTTACACTTGTATAACAAGAAAAAATGTTAGTTCCCCAAGTAAATACGTTTCAAATTCTTTCTGCATGACAAAAGAAAATTTATGACTCGTGGACTCTTCATTACTTCCAAAAATGATGTCATCAACATGCACAACTGCAATCAATAGTTTATCATTCTCAATTTTTGTGTATAAGTTACTATCAGCATATCCCTTTGAAAAACTTTGTCGATGAAGATATTTGTCAAGACGATAGTACCATGCCCTTGGAGCTTGATTGAGACCATATAAAGCCTTTTTAAGTTTGCAAACAAGTTTTTCATCATTTCCCAGAATGAATCCTTCTGGCTATTCTATATAAACTTCTTCTTTTAGATCACCATTGAGGAAAGAAAATTTAACATCCATTTGATAGATTTTGAATTGTTGAAATCTTGAAAAGGAAAGAAACATTCTTGTGGCTTCAGGTCTAGATACAGTAGAAAATGTTTCTTCAAAGTCTATACCTTATTTTTGAGCATACCCTTTACAAACAACTCTAGCTTTGTTTCTAATAACATCTCCATTTTCATTTAACTTGTTTTTGAATATCCATTTTGTTCCAATAACATTTTTATCATGAGGTCTTGGAACTAATTCCCTAGTGTGATTCTTTTCAATCTGATCAAGTTCTTCATTCATGGCTTGAATCCAAAATTAATCTTTTCTAGCTTGATTTACATTTTGTGGTTCAATAGAGGATAAGAATGCTAGATATCTAGGGGATCCTACAAGATTTCTTCTTGTTTGGACACCTGATCCTTTTTCTCCCAAAATTTGTGATTCTGGATGATTCTTTTGAACATACCTGGATGGACCCTTTTCATATAGATCTTTTTTTGTTGCTTCATTGGGTTCACATTATATATTGTTGCTGGTTGATGAAGGAAAATATACATCATCATCATCTTCATTGGTTGTTGTTATTTCCATTTTAGGAGCTGAGAGAGACTCATCAATTACAACATCAATACATTCAACAATCTTTCGAAGTATTTTATTGTAACACTTATATTCTTTACTTCTTGAAGAGTAGCCAAGAAATATTCCTTCATATTCTCCATATTCAAACTTGCCAAATTTTTCATCATTGTTCTTGATAAAAAAATTTCTTCAAAAAACTCTAAAATGTTTTATAGTGGGAAGATTACCATACCAAAGCTCATAAGGATTTTTATCACTGTTCACACGAACATGAGCCTTGTTAAGAATATTTACTGTTGCTTGTGCTACTTCTCCCCAAAATGTATCAGGAGTTCCAGATTCATCAAGCATAGCCCGAGCCATTTGTTGAACTGTTCTATTCATCCTTTCCGCCATGCCATTTTGTTGTGGGGTTCCAGCTATAGAAAACTATCTTTTTATGCCATGATGTTCATAGAAATCAAAGAATTCATCAGATATATATTCTCCTCCTCAATTAGATCTAAGAAATTTTATTTTTAGATATAATTCATTTTCAACCAAAGCTTTGAAGATCTTAAAATTTTCAAATACTTCATCTTTATGTTTCAACAAATAAATCCAACACATTCTAGAGAAGTCATCAATAAATAAAATATAGTATTGTTCTCCGCAAGGTGAATTTTTCCTTACAAGACCAGTATGTATAAGTTTAAGAGGCTTACTTGCTGATCCTTCTTTAGAATTGAATTGCACCCTGGTTTGCTTACGAAATTGGCATGATTAGCATATGGTACTTTCAGGTAGAGTGATGCTGGGAAGATTATGAACCGCTTTGAGTCTGTTGGATTTTATTATTTGAGAGAAGCTCAAATGTCCCAACCTTTTGTGCCATAACCAATTTTCTGAAGATTTACCCAAGTAGCATTGTTCTTGGCCACCTTTCAATACATACAGATTGCATGGTGTTCTAGTTCCTTTTATTACCTCTTTTACTGTGTCAAGTTCACGTATGGCACATTCTTTTGAACTAAAGACAAATTCATTTCCTTGATCACACATTTGACTCACACTCAACAGGTTATGTTTTAATCCATCCACATACATAACATTGTTAGCTTTTACCTTTTCTTTTAGAAAAACAAAACATTTTCCTTTAATGACAACAGGACTATCATTTCCGAAGGTGACATTCTTTTCCTTTTCTAGAGCATTGTATGAAAGGAGTTTATTTTTATCACCTGTCATGTGTTTTGAACATCCACTATCAATGTACCATTGATTTTCTTCTCCTTCAACAAATAAAGCTATGCCACAAATTTCAACTTGTAAGTCCTTCTTTCTCCATACCTTGAAATTTGAAGGTATATGCTCTTTTGGCTGAAGTTTTCTCCTGCATTCATATTATTCATGTCCAAGGTTATTGAAATAAGAACATTCTATTTCATTTTAACGAGGATAAAAGTTGTTATAATTATTCTTCTTTATTCTAGTCTCATTTATTTTCCTTCTTGCTTCTCTGGTCATAATAGTTTTGTATGCAACATGAAACACATTGGGCAGCTTTATGACCAAAATTATGACATGAGAAACATTTTCCATTAAATAAATTTATGTGAGCATGAAACCTTTTATTTGGATTTACCTGTTGATTGATATTTCTTTTATTGTTCTTCCTTGTATTGAAGTGGTCATGTTTTACCTATGTAGTCTCTTTTTTCTTTTGCTGAGTGTCAAAATGTTACAGAATGGCTTTGGAGGCATTCAGATAGCTTTGTGCGGAAGACTGAGAGGATTCTCTGATATATCCAAGACCTATCTTTACAAGAGGAGAGCATTGAAACTTAATAATTTCATCTAAGGTTTCAGTTTCTTTAGCAAATCTAAGATTCAAAGTTTTATCTTTCTCAATTTCATTTCTTAGACTTACTATTTCATATTCTAATTTCTCATTCTGCTTCTCCTTTTCTATAAGTTGATTCTTTAGAGTATCTATGGAAATTTTGTTTTCTTCCAAACATATATTGAGCTAATTTATTTCTTCAAGAAAATAATTTTCTTCTAGTGCATTCGTAAAGGTATCTTTAGCCTCACTAGAGTCTTTTTCAAAATCCATGAGTAGTAGAACATCTTGATCAGATTCTTCACTATTTGATAGCCCATCACTATCTTCATGAGTATAATAATTTTTTCTATTGATAAACCAATTCTTATTTCCTTTTTCCACTTCATTTCCTTTTTCATGATTTTATTTATGGGGACACTTAGTAGCATAATGACCAACTCTTCCATAAGCAAAACATTTGAAAGGAAGCTTACCTTTGAACCTTCCAGTGCCAAGTTGTAGCTTCTTTACAAAATTTATCTCATCTTCTTCTGAAACATACCCTGATCCTTCTAGTTCTTCTACTTCTTTTCCTTTTGTAGCAGCTCTAAAGACAACTTCTTTGACCTCAGATGGACCTCCTTTTCTCATTTCACAAGCAGTCAAAATACCATGAAATTGAACAATAGGAAGAGTTTGTAGCTCCTGCTTCTCTTCAATAGCTGACACTTTTGACTCAAATTTTAGGAGTTAGAGATCTTAAAACCTTTTCTACCATAGTAGTGTCAGTTATGGTTTCACGCAGATTTCTCAGACAATTTACAATATTCCTCATTATGCATCCTGATATTTTCATATTGAATTCTGAGAGTTTGGATTTTAGCACTTTTTACCTTGGTATCTCACCTTCATAGCTTAGAATAATTTTGTCCCATATCTCCGTTGTTGTATTTAACTGCATGACTTTGACAAATTCTGATTCAGTAAGAATTCTGAATAATGCATTGACCGCCTTTGCATTGGTATCATAGTTCTTTCTTGTTGTTGCATCTGTTGGAACTGATGTTGGATATTGATAACCTCCTTCAACTATAGCCCATACATCTGCTCCAAGAGATTGAAGATAAGATCTTGTCCTTGTCTTCTAGAATATTAAATTTTTTCCATTGAAGAGAGGAGGCCTGATAGATGTTGTCCCATATTGATTGCTCATCTTAGTTGATATTCCTTCTAGTGATTAAGCTTCTTCAGAAGGACCTGCTCTGATACCAATTATTGGGAAAAATACTTGGGGGGGGGGGGGGGTGAATAAGTATTTAGAGCTTACTGAAATCTTTTAATTTTTCTTTAATAAATTCCATACGCAACTTTGATGAACCCAACTTGCATATACACACACATATACCAAAAGAAACTAGCGTATACTGATATAATTTTATTGTTTAGAAACACTTTTCAAAAACAATATTTAACTCAGTTTATCAGTCATGCATTTGTTAGATAATCAAAAAATATGTGCAGAATAAAACATCACATAAGAGCAACACACAAGAACACCAAGATTTAAGGTGGAAACCCAATTTGGGAGAAAACCACTGTTGTTGTTGTCTTTGTCTTCAATATTTATTGTATGGAAAATTGTTTAAAATTTTGTACTAATGCAAACTCATATCAGTACATAGGAATTTACCTGCATAAGGCTGCAACCTTCTCTCATTTTCCAGCTACAAATGAAAGGGAGCTAAAACTCCCTGAACTTTTTTACCTTCCACTACTGGAAGGGAGCTTCAACCCCCTGATCAACACACCCGCTTCTACTGGCAGGAAGCTTCTACTTCCACGCTGAAGGCTTCAACCCTCAGAATCACTACAGACCACGTTTCATCAATTTTCACACTGGATCAAACAGCTTCAACACAACCCTTCATAAGAAAAATAATAATAACCTTCACCCAATACTTCAATCAGAACAATGAGATCACTGTAACCAGAACTCATAAATAACCCAGACTTCAGAATCAGTATGCAAAATCAAACTTAACCCTGAACATTCATCATCTTAAAAACATATGCTACTTTGCTTCACTGAACTCGCGTGTATACGCACTTTCCTTAACACCAACATGTGTATAGATTCTGTGAATACTGTTTTTCGGAATATGATCTGTCTCAGATCCAGAACTGAGTCATTCAGTTAGATATATTTTCAGAATTGCAGAACCCTAGATCAATTAGTCATCATAACACATATTTCCTCATTCATTGATCATATTTGTACATAATATTCTTAGCAACATATACAGTAATAAATCAACCCAGATATACATGAAGACTTCATTGACAGACAACAGAAAAATAGCAGCAATAACAGAAAACCTCTTCAATATGCTTCAGAAAACCCTAACTTCCGTACGTGCCTTTTCTGAAGCCAATCCATTTATATGCGCGCTTTTACTGAGACAAACTAGCATATAGATCTGTAAATATTATTTCAGCAGAATGTTTTAGATCTATAAAACTTACCCAGATTTCTTCACTTCACTTCAGCGAACATGTGTTAGGTCTCAAATCTGACCATCTCTTCAATGGATCATTCAAGAATATAATCATTTCAAGTCTAGAGGTCTTGAACCATCATTCTATCCATGGGTGCATCATAGATTCAAATGTATCAATTAAAACAGAGTTCATCCCATGTAGATATCCTTCATATAGAAGTATTCAATAACAACCCTTACATATCCTTATATAGATTTAGCTTTTACCAATACCATGAGTCAAAACCACATAGCTGCCAATGGTATTCTTGGACGAAGTCAAATAAATGACAAGGCGCTCAATCTTGTGGGCTAATACCATGGTAATGCCCCCTAGTATTATCCTTTTGGAGCATAAAAGGCATACACGACTTTGATCGTTCTTATTCACGTATATATGTGACTTCACCAGTACAAACCTGCGTATACAATCTTCAATATGAATATTACCAAATATTCTGCTGCACATTACACATTTCTTCTAATGGACTCCTGAGCTTCTACTGAAGACATATACTCCATATTTTACCAGAGATTTTCCATCAAGGATAACATATTAAGACATAGGAATTATATTTCCAACACTAAATATGTGATGATGATCCATAAATACAAGAAAATACATCATCCCTATTGACTGCAGCAAATCAGTGTAAGGATCCTTAAAAATATGAAATGTTACCTTGTCTTGAAATCCAGTAGAAATACAAACAATACCCCTCTCATTTTCCAATGAAAAATATTTGTCTAAATTAAAAAATACAATATTCTCATCAAGTTTTTCACTTGCATTACGGAAAACATTTTCTTGAAATTCTGCATTTGAGGAAACCACCTTCTCAATAGCATAAGTGTCCACATCCATGAGATTTGGGAAAAACTCCTCTTCTTCAACAGACTCTTTTGAACCTGAAAGAAGATTTTTATCTTCAAGATGCTCTAAAACAACCTCTTCTTTTTCACTACTTTCTTGCAACTGAGGATGGTCAATTTGAAGTCTAGAATTTTCAAAATCTGAAGCTACATGCATCTCCCTTTCAGAAAATGAATTCATGAGTAATCCTTCATGTGAATATTAATTAAGAGTTTCTAGATCATTTGATTCATCAAATATTTGGTAAATATTACCTTGAATACATTTTTCCATAATTGGTACAGAAAGATGCAACTCTATGTCACATATCCTCTTAATCCCATCATCTTGGGGTGCATTCTCATACTGCTGAAAATAATAATTTTCAAAAGAGTTTGTAATTTGACTTTCCGCAATAATTGACCCAAAAGATGAATAAACCAATGGACTATCTATTTCCTCTTTTCCTTGCAAAAGCAGATGATCATCACCATAATATGGTTCACTGCTTAAGTTTTCTATACATGCAATTTCAGAATTATGACTTGAGACCAATTTCTTCCATACTGTTAGGATGTATATATGTTTCAACTTCAAGAAAAGAAGGAGTTAATGTGTATTGTGAATGATCCTTTGTATCAAGGCAGATAATCCTTGTTATTTTCTGTTGGGGAGAAAATTCATGAAGGGTTTTTATGATCTCATCATCTAGACACTCTTCATCACCAAAATCCTCTTGAAGGTATTGAATGAAATATTCATAGGATTCACAACAATCTTTGAACAACAAGAATGAATGATGAGATTTTTCATTAAACTCAAGAATGCTATGTGGAAATATTTAAGAGAGAATAAGATACCTGGCTTCAACCCTTCATACCATGATCTTGCTTTCTAGGGTAGCTATAAACATTTTCATCAAACATTGCTCAGGAAAACTATTCTCAAGCTTATGTATATGCGAATGAAATTTTATTAGATGCAAAAAAGCTTCATCCTCCTTTCCATCTATGAATTTAGGAATATAAGTTTTCCAATATATGCAAGGCATTCAGTTTGGAAAACCAATAATGTGAGCACAATTCACAGGAGCATACCTTCTAGCAACTGAATCCATATTTAAGATAGTGAAGTTACCAAGAAGTTCTTCAAGCTACCAATTTTTGAACAGTGGAGTCACCATGAAAATTCTAAACTTTTGGATTCTTCAACACTAGAGTTTCCAGGTGAAAGATGCACAACCTTCTTGTGTATCCGACCGTTGTCCACCATCAGTAATCAGATCTGATATTTTTCATTCTCACCTTGAGAAGATATGATCTTTTGTTACCCGAAAATGGAGCCAAAAATGTTATCCTCCACAGTGTCCCAAGGCTGAGAATGGAAACCGATGGAGGTAACCTCAAACCACTTAGGATTTGGTGGCTAGACCTACCAAATCAAAGAGGGCTCTCTCTGTAATATTACAGCCAAAATATGGTTGAAGAAGGGTAAAATATGTTACGCTAGGTCTGATCTCTAGGGTTTTTACATTTACGGTTTTTATTGGATCAGGAGGAGAGGCCAAGGAAACTGGGTCAGATCCAAAAGTTTTCAGTTGCAAGGATACAAAGGGGCATGGAAGGTATGTTAAATGGAACTTTAAGGTTTTCAATTGTAGTGTAGGGTGGAAAATAAAGGAGAAAAATGAGCATGACAAGCATGAGTTCATTTATCAGAAGATGAACAACATAAACATGAAATTCCTACCAAAACAGAGCATAAGCATAAAGAATTATATTTAACATCTTATAGGAAGATCTCATAAAAGCATAAATATGAATCAATCATTCATAAAAGTGAATTACAGTAGAAAAACAATGCCACAAAATCATACCACATGAATCCCTATATAATCGTTGTAACTAAACTTATATTTATACAAATGTCAACTGTACACAAGACTCCAAGCCTTCTACTTACTGATTTCCAACCTTTATTCTAAATGAAAAATAGATACAAATAGACCAAAACCATCTTCCCCTCTCTTAGTGGTTAAATCCCTCAAGATAGGATCAGTTTACACAAATTTCTCTAGCGAAAACCTAAGACTAGGGAGGTTAAAAAAAACCCTCCTTTTAGCCTTTGACTGATCTACCCATCATAAATGCTCCTCAAAATTACATCAAAATGACATTAACAAGCCTATTTACATTCATCTACCTCTGATCAATTCAAAACGAGAGAATTTACATCATGAAAAAACAAATTTGACCGAAGAAACTCGAAAAATTGACCAACATAGAAAAGTGCAACACCAACAAGGAAAAGTGTAGTGCCACCAAGGAAAATCATAGCACCATCTTGCAGGGCATTTTTGACTGCCTTCCTAAGCTCCAAATGTTGATCTGAAGGTACCATTTGAAATCTTAGGATGTTTAGTTTTCAATAGAATCCTTAAGAAATAAAAATGGCCTCTCCAAGGATGGGAAAAATAAATTCTCCCAAGGTCACTCCAAAAGTGCAGCGCCTGGGTCAAAAAGGTGGCAGAAAGTGGGTTTTTAGGCTCTTTTTTGTCGTTCTCTCCCAATCTGTTTGTTGACATGGCAAAAAAAGTGGATAAATGAGATGTGCAGGTGATTATATATCCATGGATTCTGAATTTGGGTCATTGTGAGCTCTGAGGGAAAATCACAATGATAAGGCGCTGTGCTTTTGCTTGTCATGAATTTCCTATTATAGCCAAAATTTAAAACAATTTGAAATTTTCTGCAAAAATAGGGCTCAAAGATAGGTCAATATCTCTCTAACCATAAATTTTTTTGAAAAATTGAGAGAGTAATTTTTTCCTTTGATGTGTTATGAATAAAAACCTCCTCCATGTTTTCAAAATACTTTCCCATTTGATCAGAATCCAAGTTTGAAGTTGATCTTTCAAAAGTTGAAGAAGCGCAATGTGCTCTCAACAGAAGCACAACATGGTATTTTAGAGGGTGTTTGGAGGCCTTCCAAGAAGATTTTTGGGCTGCACGTGGTATGATTTGAAAACTGAGAACATCTAATACACAATGGAGTCATAAAGCACTGCAAACCCCTGCTACAAACCCCTAAAAAACTTACTTGAATTCAAGCTGTCCAAAAGTGCATAAAACTTCTTGTAGAAATTGTACTTTGGCTATTTCTCTCAAATCATAAAACCTGTGCATAAAATGAAGGAGGTTTTTGTTCCTTTGTCTATGATGGACAAAAAATTCTTTCACGTTTTTCAAATTCATCTTCCTTCAGAAACTAATTTTGAAGTAGAATTGTCCCTGTGTGTCCCTGTGTGCAATGTAAACTGTAGGCAACCCACATCTTGGAAAGGTGAAGCTATGATTTCTTGGAATTTGGTGGGCTCATAAATGATGATATGACCTTATTTATCCTTCTTCTTATCAGTGATTGTGGTATTTGGACCCATTGTGAGACCCTAGCTCACTAGGAAGGGGAATTAGGGTTTAGTTTAGGAAAATAGGGGATTTGGGGAAGTTTTAGGAATGGAGGGATATGAATGGGTTTGAGGGTGTCTAAATTCTTGGGAAATTTTTGGGGGGTAGGGATAGATGTTAGGGAATGTAGGGAAGTGTAATTTTAGGAAATGAACAATGGGAAGGGGTACAAAAGTGCAAAACATAGTCCTAGCCCAGGAAAGTGTCAAAAGTGTAACAATAGGCTAGGGTTTGTCAGAAAATGAGGGAAATGAGGGAAATATGTGAGGGGTAATATCAAGGGACGTGTATGGAAGGTGAGGAAGGGTGTATGAGCATATAATGCAGGGGTTTAACCACATCAATGAAATAAAATGAATAAGTGACCAAAAGTATAGCCAAACCCTATGATGGGGTGATTCACTGAGCTATATGAGGAAATTGAAGCTAAGGAAGGATGAAGGAGGAGTGAATGAAGTCTAGTTACTTGTTGATGATGTAAAAACCTTTGAAATGTTGAGAGGATCCCTTTTTATTCTTGTTTTACCTCCAAGATGAAAAACACAGCAGAGCCAAAAGCGAAGGAGAAAATTAGGGTTTTCTAATGGATGATCTAAGGTATCTGAATGTTGAGATGAGGCTAGATGATGGATGAGAACTCTAGGAAACTAGAATGATGATTTAGAAAGCTTTGGATGGTATTCTATTGGTTGGAAATCCATTTTTCTATTTATGGTGGCATGACATCATCATGTCTTTTTGAGAAATGATGTGATGTGATTGCAACATAGTCTTTTGCAATGATACCCTTACCTTTACCTTTATTGTTTTTGTTCCTAAGATTATAACTGCCTTTAATGGTGCCTCATGTTAATGGACATAGCTCTTTTTGCTTTAAATTAATGACATTATTATGACAAGTCAAGTGACAACCTAGACCATGACCTATATGATGATATTTTAACTTCTCCATGACCTATGACACCTGAATTATAATATGACCATGATGAGTGATGATGAGTATGAAAACTGAAGGATGAAAACTAAAGGGAGTAGCACTGACCCAGACACACCAATCAATGATCAAATTTTATTTGAAATTCACTTGAAACTATAAAATTTGACCTGGGACCCTATCAACCATTATGAAAGAGCACAATTTGATCACTAGTGACTGACAAGACTGAAAAAATATTACAAACACCAATTTTAATAGGTAAATTTGGCCAAATAGTTTTATATGGAAGGTGAAAATACTTAGCTACACCTATGGCAATGGTTTGGTATACAATTTATTTATATTATACTATTATGGAAAATTCTTGGCAGAGAGTCAAGAGGAGATAAGAAACCATAAATTTTAATATAAGAGAAGGCTTCATCTACGTACCAATCAAGAATCCAATTCAAACCTTGTATAGCTTCATTAGTTATTCTACAGAGTGGGTGACCAAATAAATTATCATGAAAAGGAATCATAACATTGTGGAAAGTTTGATAGCAATATTAATTGGTGTTTTCCTCCCATAATTTAGAATGATAGGTATGTACTGGTTGAGGATAAATAATGGTTCATTCCCAACCCATTTCATGGAAATGGGTGTGGAAACATATAACATACATAATCTATGTAGGGCTAGTTCCATCACCTCTCTTTTCAACAAAGGTATTAATTTGTTTGAGGAGGTTATTGGATAGAATAATTTCCCAATTAAATTCGTACTCACTGAGAGCCCTGTGAATAATAGGGGACCAATACAATTTGAAATAATTGGGACTCTTTTCCATAAAAAATGTACATACCATTGTGGCCACATATAGGGATCTAAGATGACATGAGGCAGTAGAATACATTTTATAAATTTCCTCCCCGAATTTGTTCTCGTCATACCACCATTACCAGATTAGTTTAGAAAAATTTTAGGCATACTAGGCACACTCTTCTTGATGATTGTTTTTGAGAAATTCATAATTATAGAAAATCTCAGGAGTAAAGATTTTATTCATTCCATATGGTCTAGATCCTAGTGTACCATGTCTTTGTAGGGTTCCATCTTTTACCGTGCAACAATTTTATGCAATTGAGATTTAGAAATGTCGCTTAAGGTTTTTTTAGGGATGTACTCGTCCTCTTGTGGTTTAGATTCTGTAGCAATCTCTTCATCGAACATTTGATAAACCTCATGCTAAGATTTTCTTATGTTTTCAAGATTAGATGAGGTATCCAAAAATAGTTTGGAAATAGGTTTCTTTCTTTCTAGGTCCTCACCTTGTTGGACTTGTTTCTGCTCTTGCACTTTCTTTCCCATTTCTTAGCCTGCTATTTCCATCAATAGTGAGAATAAGAACCTGTAGAGGAAACAAATGCAATATTTGATCCAAAATTATGTAGGAACGCAATATAATATAGATATAAACATAAAAATAGAGATGCACCATAAATAATCTACATTTCACTAATATTAAAGAACTGAAATATGCTTAAAAGCAGAATGGAATTGAACTAGCTGAAGATATGGTAGCTTATCTCTAATAAGAGATGTGGTGGCTACATGCCTCTGAAATGTGTTACAATGAGACTCGAGGTATTTTTATTATTATTATTGAACAACAAAGGAAAACCATAAACAACCAAAACCATAACCCCACGAAATGGAACACCAAGAGTTTGTGGGCCCCGTTGGGGTTATTTGGGCAGCCAACTTCTCGGGGTCATAACTTGGTAATATGATCTCTGTTTGGCGCGTACAATACCTAGTTGGAAATTTCTCCCCAAATAATACAGGTTTTACTGTAGACTCGTACCTACAACTATGAGCTTGATGTAGACCTCAAAAAAATATTGTTTAGGGGGCAAAAACAACACAGGAAGTTCATGACCTGAAAAATTTCTAAAAATAGTAAATGCTGCTAGAATCAAAGAAACAGATGAAACCGACTAGAGGTCTAGATGGAATAAGTCGGTGGAAACCAATATCAACCTGGATTAGTCATCCCCCATTAGGAAGAATTTATCCCCATTGCATACAGAGCCTCCATGAGGTGAGGAATTTTCTGTTGAAACTGGTCCCTGGTGAACCACTTGCCCTGGTGAAAGAGTTGGCCTGCTTTGACAACTTGAAATAGCTGGATCCTCTATTGGAGAGTGTTATTGATATGTGTGTCCATGATCCTATCAATTGTGTCATGTTTAATGCGTATTTGGTTGAGCTCTATTGGTGTCAGATGCTCAACAATGTCGGATGTGTCCAAAAATGGGGGAAAATATGGTCGCAGTCGGTCCACATTAAATACTAGGTGAACGCCAACGAATGGTGGAATGATGAGCTTGAATGAATTGTCCCCTATAAACTTGGTGATGGTGTACAAACCATATCAAAGTGGGAAAAGCTTGTAGTGGGGCCCAACAAGGTGATCCTTCTACAATTGTAGCCAAACTTTGTTTCCCACTTAAAACTTGTGTGGCACCCAATGTTGATCATGATGTTGCTTGTACTTAGTATTTTGTCTGTCCAAAATGTCATACGATTTTTGTTGGATGTGATAAATTCACTCAATGAAGCTCTTATTCATGTAAGCTTCAGATTGGACATGAGCTGAATCTTCCTGAGTAGCTACAAATGGTATGGCCACGCCAATGGGACATTGTGGCTGGAATCCAAACTCCACCTGAAAGGGCTATGTCCAGTTAAGCTATGGAGAGATCTATTGTAGCTATGTTGGACATGAGGCATGATTTCATCTCATGTACGCAGATGATTCGAGTTGTACATGTGAAAAATATGCACGATCATCCTATTGACGACCTCTGTTTGACCATCAATTGGGGAGTGAAAGGTTGTGGAATTAGTGAGTTTGGTATCCAGCATTGACTAGAGGCTTTACCAAAATGTACTCAGTAACATTTTGTCTCGATCTAATATCATGGGTTGTGGGGTACCAAAGTGAGTGTACCCATACTTGTTCAAAGAATATATTAGTAGTGGTCTTTGTTGTGATACTCTTCTTGCACACTTCTAGAATGTCGATCTTAGAGAATTTGTCGATGACCACAAAAACATTGTCGTTTCTATTATTAGTATAAGGGAAGCCCGACATGTAATCCATGTAGATGGATTCCCAAGTCTGGCTAGGAGTAGAAAGAAGAGTATATAGGCCTTCCTTCTTGATTTTCGGTTTGAAAATGACACAATAAATGCAAGATCTGATGTGCTTCCCAAAATCCTTTCAAAGGTCCAACCAATAAAAATACTTACACAACACTTCCACTATTTTCTCTACTCCAAAATTTCCAATGACTTGACTATAGTGCACCTCCAAAATCAGCTTGGCATGCTCGCTTGAAGGAACATAGAGGTTCCCCCAGTGACATAATAGTTTTCCTTGGAGGTGAAAATCTAGAACTTTCTTTCCTTTTAGGAGAATTTGATATGTGTTGTCAAGTTTTGGACCACTCTTGTAAATATGAATCCATCCCGAAGTCTTGTGTCGACAAGAGTCGAGCACAATGGTCAACGCCATGACATGCTATTAGCTGAGACAATCTACAACATTATTGGTGTTTCCCTTCTTGTACTTGATTTTCAAGTGGAACTGTTGCATATATGTGGACCATTTTTGATGGCAATCATTCTGCAAATTTCCTTAAGTGTACATGAAATACAAGGGCTGATGGTTTGTGTGGATGACTCTTTCCTTCCCCATAATGTAATGATTCCATTTTCGGCAGGCTTGCACCATGGAATACATCTATTTGTGATAGGTGGGATACTTTTGAAATGTGTCTGAAAGTGTCTCACTGTGATATGCCACCAGATGCCCCAGTTGAGTAAGAACGACCCCGATAGCATAGTCAGAGGCATATGTCTTAGTCTCAATTGGTTGTTGCAGGTCTGGTAATGTAAGCAATGTTGTAGAGAAAAGGCGATGCATCAACTTGACAAATTCCTTCTACTGAAATTCAGACCAAAAGAAATTTTCTTTTGCTCTGTCCTTGATGACTTGACTCAATAGATAAGTGATATGAGAGAAACCAAACACGAACCTACCGTAGAAATTGGAAACTCCCAGAAATCTACATCACTCTGTTAGAGTGGTAAGGGCTAGCCAAACTTGAATAAATTGTACCTTGTCTGGGTCCACATGAACACCCTGCTCATCAATGGTGTACCCCAAATATTTAATCCATGGATATGTAGTCCCAAGGCTGACTAGGAGTAGGCATAGCATTATAAAGGCCTTGCTTCTTGTTTGTCGATTTGGAAATGGCACAGGCAATGCAGGATCTTATGTACTTCCCAAATTCTTGTCGAAGGTTCGGCTAATAAAAATACTTCTGCAACACTACCAATTTTTTCTCTACCAAAATATCTAGTGACCCAAATGTAGTGCACATCCTAAATCATCTTGGAACTCACTTTAAGGAAGAAAAAGGTGTCCTAGGTGGCATAATAGTGTGCCCTGGAGGTGAAAATATAGAACTTTATTTCCTTCCCGGAGCATTTGATATGTGTTTATAAGTTTTGGATCACTCTTGTAAATATGTGGCCATCTCGAAGTCTCATGTCCACAAGAGTCGAGCACAGTAGTCAGTGCCATGAATAGTGGTTGGATGAGACAATATGAAATATTTTTTTTGTTTCCATTCTTGTACTTAATGTTAAAGTGGAACTATTTTAGATATGTGGACCATTTATGATGACAACCGTTCTGCAACTTTCCTTGTGTTTCTATGAACTACATGGGTTGGTGGTCCGTGTGGATGACCATCTATTTCCATAGAATGTAATGCTTCCATAATAAAAATTTATGCACAATGGAATATATCTATTTTTCATAGGTGGTATACTTTCAGATTGTGTCTGAAAGTGTCTCCCTATGATATGCCATTGGATTCCCCTGCTGAGTAAGAACCACCCCGATAGCATAGTTGGAGGCATATCTCTTAATCTCAAATGGTTGCTACAGGTATGGTAATGTGAGCACTGGTTCAGAGTAGAGGTGATGCTTCAACTTGAAAAATGCCTTATGTTGGGATTCAAACTAGAAGAAATTTACTTTCGCTCTGCCCTTGGTGACTTGACTCAAAGGCTAATTGATATGAGAGAAACCCAACACGAACCTATAGAATAAATTGGCAAGTCACAAAAATTTTGGTAGCTCTATTAGAGTGGTTAGGGCTGGCCAATATCGAATAAATTGTATCTTGGATGTGTCCACATGCACACCCCACTCATCATTGATGTACCCCATATATTGAACCTGGGTCATACCAAAAGTGATTTTTCCAAATTGGGACACAACTTGTGTTATCGTAGGGTTTGGAGGACCTGCCGTAGATGGTGTAGGTGCTCTTCCCAACTTTGGATGAAAATCAAGATGTCGTAAAAATACACTACCAAAAATGTGTTGGTGAAGCTTCGTAAGACATTGTCCATAACCCTCATGAAGGTTTTTGGGGCATTCATTAACCCGAAAGGCATTGCCAACCATTTGAAAAGGCCCTGCTTAGATTTGAAGGAAGTCTTCCACACATCAGAGGTTTGGTTGGTACCTAGTGATAATCAGGCTTCAAATCAATCTTGCCGAAATATTTGGTCCCCATGAGTTGGTCCAAAAGGTCATTTATCCATGGGATTAGATAACTATTCTAGACAGTTATCTTATTAAGAGCTTGATAGTCAATACAGAGTCTCTAGGTGTTGTATTTATTCTATACCAACACGACCGGGATCCCACAAGGTGATGAAATTGGTATGACGTGCCTTTTTTGCAACAAATTATGAATCTGCCTCTTAATTTTATCATTCTATAGAACATAGCATCGGTATATCAGTTTGTTGGGTAGCGGTGCTCCCGGGGTCATATCGATGGAGTGCTTGACCTGACAGTGCAGGGATCCCCCTGTGGGTGAGGTGATTCCCATGTACTCTTCAAAAAAATTATCCATATACTCCTACCATGTGGAGTAGCCCTGTCTAGAGGCTATGGATGTGGCTATAGTCTTCTTCTTTCCCTCAGCGTGGATCATAAGAAAGACAAATTTACTAGTTTGGGAAATTATCTTACTGCATTTCTTCGTAGAGATAAAAGAGATGGTGGTAGGCAGTGCTACCTCTAGTATCTTGTATAACTTATTTCCCAAATAAATAATAACAGTGCAAGGCATAAAATAATACACATCATGACACTTCCATAAGTAGGGTTTTCCTAATAATACATCACAAAATTCAAGAGGAGAAACATCACACAATACCTCATTTGTGAAATTCTTGATGTTGTAGGGAAGGCGACACTGCTGGCTAACGTGGAGATATTGTCCTTGGTGAATCCACCTGTGGTTGTACGACTATGGGTTTGGTGTGGTTTGTAGGCCCAAAAAATTCACGACCTCTTCTGATATGAGGTTCTTTTTGACCCTGTTATCGATAATGAACTTTAGTGGAGAACGCTTCACCCACATTTGTGATTGGAAGAGTCGCTCCCCCTCCTATGGATCTTCAGGCTCAATTTTATGGATCTTGGTGGTGGAAATGGCGGTACTAGGATCCACATCAATAACATGCATCTGACTCGGAAGCCTCCAACTCGATCACGAGTGACTATTTGGCTCGACACTCACTTGTGTTATGAGTGAGGCTCTTATGGAACTCACACCATTTCCCCGTGTCATTCATTGTCTTCATGGTGTTATTATTTCCTTGCGGCTTTGACTGGGTCACCCTGCCTTGTCTTTGTCCTTTGTTCTGTAGTTTTTGGCCACTTTTCCCTTGCTTTGGATTCACATATCCAAAGTCTCTCTTCTTTTGTTTAGAATTTTTCCCAACCTTGGAAACGTAGCGGTATGCTACACCAAGCGAGGATATGTCCAGGAACTCCATTTCCTCCTAAATTTATTTATGCAAGAAATTGTGGTACTTCAACACTAGATGTTTTTATGAATATTTGATACCCAACTTCATGCACAGGGTATGGAAAATATTCGTCAGCTCATGCACCTCTTGGTCCCTTTTCTTTGGAAACGTCTTCCATTGTATGTATTTTTCATCATATCTCCCCATGGGTTAATACTATTCCTTGATGGAATCTCAGAAATAATTCCAAGTTGGTGCATCTGAAAACAGTGAGGGTTCTCTCTCGTCGCTTTGTTCATAGTAGGATTACCACCAATAATTTACATGGGGGGTTACTTTGAGGAGTGAAAAAGTAATATTTTCCTGATTGGAAAATTCATGAACTGAAAAATACCCTTCCAACATATTTAACCATCTATCTACCACATATTCATATATCTAGGTTTCAAATATGGGAATGCCAAAATTAACTTTTACCTTAAAGGGGGTGGTGCCTCTAGAGTAGCTGTTGGATGAATATGTATCTCCTATGGGTAGCCGCCTAAGGATCTGGGAAACGTCATCCATCATCACATTCCCATGTCACTCGAGGGATTCCTTGAGCAATATTTTGAAAGGATATCCTGCTCCATTGTATTTCTTTTCTTCCCCCATGGGAGGTCATCGGGGTTTGCAAGGATGGTCTTGCAAATGTTCAACAAGTTCGATCCCTAACTCGTTATACCTTAACCTTGTTGGGGGCATGCAAAGAAAAACAAAGAAAGAGAAGACTACTCTGATACCATGAATCTAGACTCATGTAGGAACACAAAAAAATACAGATATGAAGGAGAAATAATCCATATTTTATTAATATCAAAGAATGGAAAGTTGCTTACAAGCAGAATGGAAATAAACTAGCTTGGTCAATGATATATTGTATATGAGAAGAGATGTGGTGGATACAAGACTTTGAGCTATGTTAAAATGAGGCTTGGGGGCATTTTTAGTATTATTTAACAACAAAGGAAAACCCTAAACAACCAAAACCCTAACCCCAAGAGACGGAACACCAAGAGTTTGTGGGCCTTGTTGGGGTTATAAGTTGGGTAGCAAACTTTCTGGGGTCGTAATTTGGTCACATGATATCCGTTTGGCACATATGATACATTTTTGGAAAGATATATCTGAGTATTATAGGATTTTTTGTAAGCTCTTTCCTATTCCAGAACTAAAAAAATGCCATTTAGGGGATCAAAACCACTCCAAAAGTTTAGGATTCGAAAAATTTCCAAAAATAGTAAATGTTGCTATAATCATGGAAACATATGAAACTGACTGGAGGTATAGGTGGAATAGGAGGGTGCCCACCAATATCAACCTAGATTAGTCCTCCCCCTTTAGGAAGAAATGGTCCCCATTTCATTTAGAGCCTCCATGAGGTGAGGAAATTTCTGTTGAACCTGGTCCTTGGTGAACCACTTACTCTGGTGAAGGAGTTGGCCTCCTTTGAAAAATCAATATAGCTAGATACTCTACTGGCATGTGTTATTGATCCATGTGTTCATGGTCCTATTAGTTGTGGCCTATTTAATGCAAATTGAGTTGAGATCTATTGGTGTCAGCTACTCAATAATGTTAGATGTGTCCAACAATGGGAGAAAATATGGTCGTAGTCGGTCCACATTAAATACTGGGTGCAGGCCAAGGAACGATGGAATGCTGAGCTCGAAGGAATTTTCCCCTACAACCTTGGTGATGGTGTACGCCCCATATTGGAGTGGGTGAATTTTTTGATGGGGCCCATTGAGGCGCTCCTTCTGGAAATCTAGCCAAACTTTTTTGCCCACATGGAACTTATGTGGCACTCGATGATGATCATGACACTACATGTACTTAGCATTGGATATGTTAGCGAGCGAGTTGAATGCACTTAATGAAGCTATTATCCCTATAAATTTTAGACTGGACATGAGGAAAATATTCTTGAGTAGCTTCAAATGGTATGAAAACATCAATGGGACATAATATCTTGAATCCCAACCTCACCCAAAAGGGGATGTTTCCAGTAGAGCTATGGAGATCTCTCTTGTAGCTATGTTGGACATAGGGTAGGATTTCATCCCATGTGTGTGGATTCTTCAAGTTGTACTTGCAAAAAATATGCATGATCATCTTGTTGATGACCTATTTTTGGCCATTAGTTTGGGGGTGGAAGTCTGTGAACTTAGTGAGCTTGGTATCCAACATTGATAAGAGGCTTGACCAAAATTTAGTCAAGAACTTGCTATCTCGATCTGAGATAATGAAATGTGGGATCCAAAAGTGTACCCACACTCATTCAAATAAGAGATTAGTAGTGGCCTCTACTGTGATACTCTTCTTGTAGGTCGCCATAATAGTCATATTAGAGAATATGTTGACGACCATGAAAACATAATCATTTCCATGCTTAGTAGAAGGGAGGTATGACATGTAATCCAAGGAGATGGATTACCAAGGTCACCTAGGAGTAGGTAGAGAATTATATAAGCCTTGTTTCTTGATTTACGATTTGGTAATGGTGCAAGAAGTGCAAGATATGATGTACTTGTGCCAACATCTTGTCGAAGGTTTGACCAATACAAATTCTTCTACAACACTGCCACTATTTTGTCTACTCCAAAATGTCTAGTGACTTGATTGTAGTGCACCTCCCAAATCAGCTTGGAATGCTCGCTTGAAGGAACACAAAGTTATCTCAGGTGGCATAATAATGTGCCCTGGAGGTTTAAATCTAGAGCTTGCTTACCTTCCAGGAGCATCTAATATGTGTTGCCAAGTTTTGGATTTCTCTTGTAAAGATGCGTCCATACTAAAGTCTCGTGTCCACTATAGTCAAGCACAATGGTCAGCACCATAACTAGTGATTGGCCGAGATAGTATGCAACAATATTGGTACTTACCTTATTGTAATTGATGTTCAAGGGGAATTGTTGCAGATATGTGGACCATTTCTGATGGCGATCGTTCTACAACTTTACTTATGTTTGTATGAACTGTAGGGGTCAATGGTATGTGTGGATGAACATTTCCTTCCCTAGAATGTAATGCTTCTATTATCGGCAAGCTTGCACAATGGAATATATCTCTTTGTCATAGGCGGGATACTTTCAAATTGTTTCTAAAAGTGTCTCACTATGATATGCTATTGGATGCCCCTGCTGAGTAAGAATTGCCTTGATAGCATAGTCGGAGGCATCTGTCTCAATCTCAAATGGTTGTTTCAGGTTTGGTAATGTGAGCACTGGTGTAGAGAAGTGGCGATTATTTAAATTTAAAATTTCCTTCTATTTGGATTTAGACAAGAATAACTTTGCTTACACTTCGCCCTTGGTGACTTGACTCAAAGGCCAAGTGATATGGGAGAAACACGAATCTGCAATTGAAATTGGAAATTCCAAGAAAGAATCATAGCTCTATTAGAGTGCTTGGGATTGGCCAATCTCCAATAACTTGTATCTTGGCCGAGTCCATATGCACACCCACTCATCAATTATGTACCCCAAATATTGAACCCGGGTCATACCAAAAGTAGATTTCTCCAAATTGGCACACAACATGTTTTGTCGTAGGTTTTGGAGGACTTGTTGTATATGGTGTAGGTACTCTTTCCAACTTTGGCTGAAGATCAAGATGTCGTCTAAATACACTACCATGAATGAGTTGGGGAAGGGCCTAAAAATTTCATCCATCATCCTCATGAAGGTTATGGGGGAATTTTTCAAGTATAAAGGCATGACCAACCATTTGAAAAGGCCCTCCTTATTTGAAGGTAATATTCCACACATCAGAGGATTCGATTTATACCTGGTTATAACTGGACTTAAAATCAATATTGCTGAAATATTTGGCTCCCTTGAGTTGGTACAAAAGGTCATCAATCTCTGGGATTCTATATCTATTTTGGACAATGATCTTATTCGGCGCTCGATAGTCAATAAAGAGTCTCCAGGTTCTGTCTTTCTTCTGTACCAACACCATTGGGCTCCACAATGTGATGAAATTGACATGATGCATCCTTTCTACAAGAGCTCCTAAATATGCTTCTTGATTTCAACATTCTCCAGAACAAAGCTTCAATAGATCATTACATTGAGTAGCAGTGTGCCCAGGGTCATATCGATGGAGTGCTTGACCTAAAAGCGCAGTGGTACCCCTATGGGTGAGGTGAATATCTCCTTGTACTCTACATGGCCTTTTCCATATGATACTACCATGCAGAGGAGCCCTATTTTGAGGCTGTGGTTGTGGAAACAATATTCTTCTTGTCCTGAGGGTACATCATAAGGAATAAAAATTCCTAGTCTGGGAAATTATCTTACTGCATTGCTTCACAGAGATCAAAGAAATAATGGTAGATGGTGCTATCTCTAATATCTTGTATAAATTATTGTTCAAATAAATAATAAAATTCGAGACCTAGACTCATACAAAACATGACTCTTCCATAAGTATGGTTGGACTAATAATACATCACAAAATTCAAGAGGAGAAACATCACACAATACCTCATGTGTGAAAGGCTTGATGCTACATGGAAGCTGACATTGCTCGCTGACACATAGATCTAGTCCTTGGTGAAGCCATGTAATGGTGTACGAAAGTGGGTGTGGTGTAGTTGGTAGGCCCAAATTATTCATGACCTATGCTGATATGAGGTTCTTCTGGTTCCCACCATCGACAATGAAATACAATGGAGAAACCTTCACCCACATTTTTGAGTGGAAGAGTTGCTCCATGTCCTCTTGATATTCAAGCTCAATATTCTAGATATTGATGGTGACCATGATGAAACTGGGCCGCACATCAATAATATTCTTCCCTTTCTCATTCCCCTTGTCAGGTTGTGACTCAGAGTCGAAACATGCATCTAAATTGAAAGCCTTCAACTTGACCACCATCGACTTCTTGGCTCAACACTTACTTGTGTTGTGAGTGGGGATCTTATGGAACTCACACCATTTCCTAGTGTTATTCTTTGTATTTGTGGTGTTGTTATTTTCTTGCGGCTTCGGAGGGTTTTCCTAGGTCACACTGCCTTATAATTTTACTTTGTTATGCAATTTGGGGGCTCTTTTCCCTTGCTTCAGATTCGCAAATTCGAAGACTCGCTTCTTCTGTTTAAATTTCTGCTCAATCTTGGCAGCATAGCAGGATGGTGCACCAAGCGAATAGGTGTTTGGGAACTCCATTTCATCCTGAATGTATTTATGCAATAAATTGTGGTACTTGAGCACTAGATGTTTTTCCAAATATTTGATACCCAACTTCATGCACAGGGTATGGAAATGATTCATCCACTCATGCACATCTTGGTCCCTTTGTTTCTGCAACATCATGCATTCTATGTTCTTGTCCTTATAGCTCCCCACGGGATAATACTATACCTTTATGGCATCTTAGAAATAATTTCAAGTGGGTAAGTCTAAAAAACGTAAGGGTTCTTTATCGTCCCTCTATTCACAGTAGGTTTCCCACCACTGCTTGACATGAGGGTTGGCTTTGAGGAGTGAAAAGGTAATCTTTTCTCGATTGGAAAAGTCATGAATCGAAAAATTCCCTTCCAACAGATTTAACCATCTATCTATGATGTCTGCATATATCTAGCCTTCAAATATTTGAATGTCAAATTTGACTTGTACTTTAAAGGGAGTGGTGCCTTGAGAGTAGCTATTGGATGAAGATGGGTCACCTGTGGGTAGTCGCCATAGGATCTAGGAAAATTTATCCATCATCGTGTTCCTCTATCGCTCGAGAGATTACTTAAGAAATATTTTGAAAGTATATCCTGCTCCCTTGTCTTTCTTTTCTTCCCCCATGGGAGGCCGTCATGTTTTGAATTAAGGATGGTCTTACAAAGGTTCAACTAGTTCGAGCCCTAACTCCTTATACCATGACCTCATTGGAGACATGCAAAGAAAAATAGAGAAATAATATACTGCTCTGATACCACTAATCCAGAATTATGTAGGAATGCAAAAAAATAAAAATATAAACATAAACACATAAATGAAAGAAAAATAATCTACATTTCATTAATATCAAATAACTGAAATATTATTACAAGTAGAATGGAAATAAACTAGCTCAGGTGATGGTAGCTTATCTCCAAGAAGAGATGTGGTGGATACATGCATCTAAATTGTGTTAAAATGAGGCTTAGGGGAATTTTTTTATTATTGAACAACAAAATAAAACCATAAATAACCAAAACCATAACCCTAGGAGATGGAACACCAATATTTTTTGGGCCCCATTGGGGTTAGTTGAGCAACCAACTTCCCAAGGTTGTAACTTGGTCATATGACCTTCGTTTGGTGCATATGATACCTCATTGGAAATATCTCTCCAAGTACTACAATATTTGTTGTAGGCCCCTACCTATGGCTATAGACATGCTAAAAACCTTAAAAAAAAACCTTTAGGGGGTTAAAAAAACTTTGGAAGTTCAAGACCCGAAAAAATGATAAAAATAGTAAATGATGCTATAATCAAGGAAACAAATGAAACTGACTAGAGTTCTAGGTGGAATAGGAGGGAAGCCACCAATATCCACCTGGATCATTCCCACCCCCTTAGGAATCAATTTCCCCACTGCATGTAGATCCTCCATGAGGTGAGGAATTTTTTTTTGAACTTGGTCCGTGGTGAACTACTTACCCCAGTCAAGGAGTTGGCCTACTTTGAAAACTCCACATAGCTGGATCCTCTACTAACGATTATTATTGATATGTGTGGAAATGATCCTATTAATTATGGTATGCTCAATTCAACTTGGGTTGAGCTCTTTAGTGTAAGTTTCTCAACAATGTCAGGCGTGTCCAACAATGGGGGAAAACATGGTCGCAATCGGTCCACCTTAAATACTAGGTGCATGCCAAGGAACGATGAAATGCTTAGCTCAAAGGAATTATCCCCTATAACCTTGGTGATGGTGTATGACCCATATCAGAGTGGGAGAAACTTGCGATGGGGCCTAATGAGGTGCTCCTTCTACAAATGTAGCCAAACTTTGTCGCCCACTTGGAACCTATGTGGCACTCGATGCTGATCATGACACTGCTTATACTTAGCATTGGATTTGTTCAATATGTCATGGACTTTCTAGCGAATGTGTTGAATGAACTTAATGAAGATTTTAGACCTGTCAACTTCATACTGGACATGAGCTCAATTTGTCTGAGTAGTTGTAAAATGTATGGCCATGTCAATGGGATATTGTGGCTAAAATCACAACCCCACCTGAAAGGGACTGTGGTCAGTTGAGCTATGGAGAGCTCTATTGTAGCTATGCTAGACATAGGTGAGGCTTTCATCCCTAGTACGTGGATTATTCGAGTTGTAAATTTTAATAATATGCATGATAATCCTATTGATAACCTCTATTTTTCCATCAGTTTAGGGGTGGAAGGTCATGGACTTAGTGAGCTTGGTATCCAACATCGATCAGAGGCTTGAACAAAATTTACTTAGGAACTTGTTGTATTGATTTGAGATAATGGATAGTGTGATACCATAGTGTACCCACACTCAGTTAAAGAAGAGATTAATAGCAACCTATGATGTTATACTCTTCTTGTAGACCACCATAATGGCCATCTTAGAGAATTTGTTGACAGCCATGAAAACATAGTCATTTCCATGATTTGTAGAAGGGAGGCCCGACATGTAATACATGTAGATGGATTCCCAAGGTCGACTAGGATTAGGTAGAGGAGTATATAGTCCTTTCTTTCTGATTTTCAGTTTGGAAATGACACAGGCAATGTAGGATCTGACGTACTTACTAACATCCCATCGAAGGACCAACCAATAGAAATATTTTTGTAGCACTGCCACTATTTTCTCTACTTTGAAATATCCAGTGACCCTATGATAGTGCCCCTCAAAAATCATCTTGACACACTCACTTGAAGGGAAATATAGGTGTCCCAGGTGGCATAGTAGTGTTCCCTTGAGGTGAAAATATGGAACTTTATTTCCTTCCAAGAGCATCTGATATGTGTCGTTGAGTTTTGGATCTCTCTTTTAAATATGTGGTCATCCCGAAGTCTCATTTCCACAAGAGTTGAGAACAATGGTTAGCACCATGACTGGTGGTTGACTGAGATAACATGCAACATTATTTGTGCTTCCCTTCTTGTACTTGATTTTCAAGTGGAACTGTTGCAAATATGTGGACCACTTATGATGGAAATTGTTCAGCAACTTTGCTTGTTTCTGTATGAACTGTAGGGTTCGTTGGTCTATGTGGATGATCGTTTCCTTCCCCAGAATGTAATTCTTCCATTTTTTGCATGCTTGCATAATGGAATGCATCTCTTAATCATAGGTGGGATACTTTCAGACTGTGTCTGAAAGTGTCTCATTGTGATATTCCACCAGATTCCCCTGCTAAGTAAACAATTCCTTGATAGCATAGTTAGAGGCATTTATATCAATATCAAATCATTGTTTAAGGTCTAGTAATGTGAGAAATGGTGCAAAGCAAAGGTGATGCTTCAACTCAAAAAATTCCTTCTATTGGGATTCAGACCAAAAGAACTTTTCTTTTGATCCACCCTTGGTGACTTGACTCAAAGGACAAGTGATATGATATAAACCCAACACAAACCTGTAGTAGAAATTGGAAGGTTATAGAAAGCTATGTAGCTCTGTTAGAGTGGTTGGGGCTAGCCAATATTGAATAACTTGTATCTTGGCTGGGTCCACATGAAAACCCCTCTCATTAATGATGTACCCTAGATATTGAACCTGAGTCTTACCGAAAGTTCATTTTTCCAAATTGGCAAACAACTTGTGCTGTCGTAGGGTTTGGATGACATGTCATATATGGTGTAGGTTATCTTCCCAAATATGGATGAATATTAGGATTTTGTCCAAATACACTACCATGAATGAGTTGGTGAAGGGCTGAAAGATGTTTTCCATCAGCCTCATGAAGGTTGTAGGGACATTCGTCAACCCGAAAGGCATTACCAACCATTCGAAATGGCCCTCCTTATATTTGAAGGAAGTCTTCTACACATCAGACGGTTAGATTAGTACCTAGTGATAACCATAATTCAAATCAATATCGCTGAAATATTCCCCCCCTTTGAGTTGATCCATAAAGTCATCAATCCATAAGGTTGGATACCTATTCCAGACAATGATCTTATTCAACTCTCGATAGTCAATACAGAGTCTCCTGAATGTATTTATGCAAGAAACTGCAGTACTTGAGCACCATATTTTTTTCCAAATATTTGATACAAAACTTTGTGCACATGGTATGGAAAATATTCGCAGCTCATGCACATCTTGGTTCCAACTCTACCACAACAACATCCATTGTATGTACTTTTACCCATGACTCCCCACATGGTAATACTATTCGTTGATGGCATCTTGAAATTAATTCCAAGTGGGCATGGCTGAAAAAAAATGAGGGTTCTGTCTTGTCCCTCTGTTCGTAGTAGGGTTCCCATTAGTCCTTGACATGGGGAGTGACTTTGAGGAGTGCAAAAGTAATATTTTCTCGATTGGAAAATTAATGAACCAAAAAATACCCTTCCAACATATTTAACCATCTATCTACGATGTTTGAATTTATATGGCCTTCAAATATGGGAATGTAAAATTTGAATTTTACATTAAATGGAGTGTCACATCCAGAGTGGATGTTGGATGAAGATGCATTTCCTGTGAGTAGCCACTACGGGATCTGGGAAAAGTTATCCATCATCGCGTTCCTATTTCACTCAAGGGTTTCCTCAAGAAATATTTTGAAACGATCTCCTGCTCCGTCATATTTCTTTTCTTCCCTCATGGGACACCATCGAGGTTTACAATGTTTGTCTTGCAAAGGTTCAACCAGTTTGATCCCTAACTCCTTATACCCTGACCTTGTTGAGGACATGCAAAGAAAAATAGAGAAAGAGTGGATCGATCTGATACCACTGGTCCAAAATTATGTAGGAATGAAATATAATACACATATAAATATAAAAACACATATGTAGCAGAAATAATATACATTTCTTTAATATAAAATAACTGAAATATGCTTACAAGCATAATGGAAATAAAATAGCTTAAGCGATGGTAGTTTATCTTTGAGAAGAGATGTGGTGGCTACATGCCTCTGAACTGTGTTACAATGAGGCTTGGGGGCCTTTTTATTATTATTTGAAAATAAAGGAAAACCCTAAAAAAATAAATCCCTAACCCTAGGAGATGGAACACTAAGAGTTTGTGGACCCCGTTGGGGTTAGTTTGAAAGCCAAATTCTTGGGGTCATAACTTGGTCATATGATCTCTGTTTGGCATGTATGATAGCTCGTTGGAAATATCTATCTGAGTACTACATGATTTTCTATAAACCCCAACCTTTGGATACAGGCCTATTGTGAAGCTAAAAAAAAAAATCTCTTTAGGGGGTCAAAACAACTCCAGAATTTCAAGACCCGAAAAACTACTAAACCTAGTAAATGCTTCTATAATCATGGAAACAATGAAACCGACTAGAGGTCTAGGTAGGATAGGTGGGTGACCACCAATATCCACCTAGATCAATATTACTAATATCCTTAAGTTATTTTTACAAAAGCCTTAATGTATCAAGTAAGCTTTGAGTAAAGTTAAGTCACAAAAAAATATTAATGTTGAATACTCATAAGCGTTTGGTGGCTGGATTCATTAATTATAGGGAGAAAGGCCACTACTACAAGTTATGCATTGGTGTGCTCAAATTTTAAAATATGATAATGTATGATTATTGGGACGTTATGACCACCTAAAACTTGATTAACTTTAATCATTGAGTCACCAAGGACTGAATAGGGATGGTATTGTCATGCAACCCAATTAACTGATCCAACTTGGCATGGAAATTATGACGTGGAGGATCCACGTAAGTACCACGTGGTTTCCGTGTGTGCGAGTGACACATGATACAAGGTGAAGACATGTGAGTATAACTATATTGCTATGACATTAGTGAATCAAAAGTACTAAGCTATGTAATATGTTCCTTCCAGTGGATGATGGGATGGAAAACAATACTTTTCCCATCTGGTGGCGTGAAGAATTATGTATCATGAAATATTTTTTTAATAGACCATTAGGCTCGATGGTGGTGTGAACATAAAATTATTATGGACGATAGGTGGTGAGATGTCAAATAGACATATATTATGCCAATTAATGTGAATAGCAAACTGTTTCCAAACATTTCTGTTTCTAGGACCACAGGTTCTTTGGGATAGTTGAAGCCTTAAGATATCATGAACAATGGATGGTGGCCCAAAAAATGAAGATATTTACATCAAGTGAGGGGTGTCTTGTTTATATATTAACATTTTTGAAGTGAGGAGCGAAGTTTGTATATTTACAAAAACACTTTTATTACTAAGGTATAAAGAGTAATTACATATAAAACTTAGGTGAAGGGACAAAAAAATGAAACATTACAAAATCAAGGTCCCCATTATTTTTCTCAATCAAAATAATGGGGGGCTTGTTTTTCACTAAAACAATATCATAACTGACTTCCCCGACAAATAAGTCCCATTGAAACTGTCATTGGAACAAAAACATGCATTAATCATGGAATGAGTTGAAGATTTAAGAAGTTTTTTGTCTAGAGACTACATCATAATTCAAAAATTTCTAGGAGAAACAAAGAATATTAGTATGGAAGAAGAAAAGAGTCTTGACAAAGATATTGTGAGCAATACAAAAATGGATGGCTCTCTCGACTGGATGATGAGACTCGACTAGAATTTTCTAACCAACTATAAGTTTAGATATGACAACATGCATCAACCTAACCAACATTCCAAAATTGCTACAATTATCAAAGCTAACATAGATGGTGGTACGAACAACCTATCCAATTGAATGAAACCATTAACTGCAAAAAATGGCACAACATCATATCCACACACTCCACATGATCCACACTTAAAAATCAATGCTTGAATAAAACTGATGGAACAACCAAAAATAGAACCGATATATCAATTTAATGGAAACAAACCAAATTTATCAATAAATTCATGGAATTGATCATTTTCACCCATCCTTTCACTCGAGAATCCAAGAATTAATGATTTACTCATAGAGATCCTTTATTTTTTCGAAGATTTTGAATCCTAGTTTTTTCAACTTTGACCCGTTGGATTGCTTGAAAGGAGAAGAGTATGTGAGGATAGATTAAATATGAAGAGATCCTCATAGATCCTAGAAAAAAATTATTATTTGATAAGTCAACAAACATAGAGCTTGAGGTTCACCTAAAAAACATTCTATAAGAAAGAATGAGGAAATAACATCGGATAAGCACTAGGATATGTTCTAGAAGTGGGCATTGGTTGACAAGAAATGGTGCACAAAAACATAGATGATTTATGTTGAAGTAATAAAATATTTTTTGGGTTCCCCATTGGTCTTAGAATTATATGGTTTGAAATAATAAGATGCTAATTTCATCATTAGTCAGTTTGATGACGGTGTCATGTGTCTAGAAAACTCATTTCCCATCATAGTGGATAAAATCTATAAAATTAATAGCTTGCTGCACAGAGACAAAATTGCCCAAATAGTCAATTCCAAAAAATGGTTGAGGGAGTTTACTAGAAACATGATGGAGAAAAATTCAAAGGTCCTCATTATTAGACAAATAATAGACCCATAGATCAAGTGGGAATACATTATATTCTCCCTTTGCCTTATTTTGAGGATTCAGACATCGAAAGTGAAGCTAAATATGCTTGAAGTTATTGAGCATATAATGAAGACATGGAAACAATACAATTAGGTGGACCATATTTACAACATTATGAAGACCAACTGAGAAGAATGTCAAAATTTAGGTAAAGCAATCATCCTTACTTATTTGGTTAGTAATGTCTTAGTCACTTTGGTCAAAGAGACCTATTTTACCAAAAAAAATCATTTCGTTTATGAGAAATTTGAAGTGTTTTACCAATAACTATTTGGGTAAGATAGAGTATTTATCCCCAAAATAAATATTTAGAAATTGTGTCATAAAAATGAAGAATGTATCACATCAGTAGCGAGTTCCCAATTCAGGTCATTGAGCCTTGTCAATTCAGCCTCATATCCAACTTGGTTGATATTCAACAAAATTTTGGTATGTAAACACAACTGGAATTCAACCAATATAATTGTTGTATCAACCATCTATTAAAATTGACATTTTTGAAGTATTGAGTCGATAGTCCTGTTATCACTCTCCCCAAATTCCTATGCTGAAAATAAGAGTGAAGAAAGGTAACCACAAACCAACTTTTGGCTAGGTATCTAGCCCTACCTAACTAGAGAGGGCTCTCTGTGTGTCACTTTTAAAAATATTCAATTTTAGGCCGAGTACCAGATTTTAGGCTAGATATGAGTTAATATGTTTTGAGTTTTTTTTTATAATTTTTTTGCTGGATAAAAGTAATGATCAATGAAAATAAAGCTGATTTCAAAGACTGACTTGCAGAGAATAGAGTGAGGCAAGATAGGGTAACTATTTGAGCACAATTAATTTTTCATTTGTGTATAGTGGTAAAAAGGTATGGGCTTGAATGAGCATTTTATTGAATTCATTCATCAGAAGAAAAAAATACATTTGTAGAAATCTTGATAAACAAAACATGTAACTTATCTCTATTTATAAATGGATAAGTTTTCTTACATAGAAACTGAAATGGAAATGAAATAATAGAGAGAAAAGCACAATGTTCAAAAGAAATACCACATGAATCTCACAATATTTGCTGCAAATTCTTTGATTTCATTAATATTAGGTCGACAGTAATACACATAATCTCAAAAACTTGATTATCCAACCCATAATACTTCGTACAATGAAGTATTTATAGAAAATATAAATTACAACAGATTACATTAAAGGCTTGTTGACAGGGAGAAATGCCTGGCCAACAGTAAGGGATTTCCCCAGTATAAAGTCCCAAATAGATTCTAAACCGTTTGTGATAGGGATCTCGTTCGGGGTGTGGGTCCGGCTACTGCTGAATATCTCTCTTCTCGGACACAAACGAGCTATGAAGACCTGTGAACACACGATTATTTGAATAATACAAGACAAATGGTTGATGAGTCTCAATTTACATAAAACACTACAAATAGAAAAAAGTGAGTTAAAACATGTAGCCAAAGGACATGTTGTTAGCAGCAGATCATTAGGGTCATGCCTGTAAAAGTTGTTCAAACGATAGAAGAAATAGTCCTTTATGGTCAAAACACCCTTCAATCTCTTGAGCGTTTTCAAAAGATGAGATAATGTTAGTGACAAAGCTGCTAGCAATATACTTGATTAAATATCACTATACCATCAGGATGAATACCTTCGGAAAGTTGGCTTTCAACAAGGTGAATTTGATAAAAGATATTGAGTTAAGCTCTACATAGCCTGTTCTGCAACTAGATCTCCTCTGCGCTTGAGGCCGCTGGCCTGTCTCGGCCCTCTGGCTGCTTCGGAGGGCTCCGTTTCTTTCCATCTGTGTGTAGGGTATTCCAGTTCCGGTTCTGTTCCTGCGCGACGCTTAGACTGGGAGTCGAGGCACTTTGGGTTGGCGCGACGCTTGGAGTCGGCCTTCGAGTGTTTCTTTTGGCTATGCGCGACGCATTGAACCTGCGCGGCACACTGGCCATTCTATGCAGCGCATAGCCCCTCTGCTTCTGGATTCTTGGCTTTTGCAGGGGCTCTCTAAATCCCTTTGTTCGATCACTTCTATGTTTTTTGCGTTCAAAAAGATTTAGGGTTGCAAGGTGCTTCTTCGTGCGCCCCTGTGGCTGCTGCGTCCCAGCGCTCAGACCTGTGGCATCCATCATCGATCATGGAGACCAGCGGGGGCACTGCCCCCCTCTCCGATCCGCCTCTTGAGGTGCTTGTGTTCCGTGCTATGGTAGCTGCAAGTCCGAAGCGAGCCCCTTCGGCGATTCATCAGAAGTTCATTAAGAAGATGGAAACGATCCCCTCAGTGGCCCTTCCTGAAGAAGAGACGTGCAAAGCAGCTTTGAATCTGGCCGAGAGAGGTCTCATTGGCTAGTTCACGGGCCTCTGGCCTTCTCCCAAGTTAGTAGAAGACTGGACACAAAGAAAATGGAATCCACTGATAAAAGAGGGAGTCAATAGCTAATTTGTTGGCAAAGGATTATTTTTCTTTGTGTTCAAAAACCCGGAAGACAGAAGTTTAATATTCAGAAATGGCCCATATTTCATGGGACCGCAGGGATTCTATCTAAACAAATGGTCCCCAGACTTTGACCCTTCCCAAGATGTTCCTTCTGCTGTCCCGGTATGGGTGAGGCTCCCCCATCTGCCTCTCCACTGCTAGAACCAAAAATCCCTTGAGATCATCGGAAATACGTTGGGTAAATACATAGACCAAGCAGCAAGAAAAGATCGGTACTCATGTGCTCGCATCTGCATTGAAGTTGACCTAGAGGAGGGGTTACTGGAAGAAATCAAGCTCACTGTTGCTGGATGGACACATGTTCAGGAACTGGACTACGAGCAGCTCCCCTTCAAATGTAGACACTATCATGGGCACGGACACTTCGCCAAGCATTGCAAGAAAAGATATGAAGAGCAAACAGACAAACAAAATGGGGATCAATGGACTCTAGTTCAGAAAAAAACACACCCAAAAAAAGGTGTCGACAAAGGAAATACGACAGGGATTCCAAGCAGTTCCAAGCCCAACCAGGAAGATGAAGCAAACCAAAAAGGAACATCAAGCACTCAGATCAATCTAGCAGTCTCAGATCAGGAAAATCTGGCGTAGGCAGAAAGCACCCCCCCAAGCAAAGAAGGAGGGAAATATATGCAGACAGAAGTCATCCAAGGCAGTCCATCCAATCCCTCATATGCAGAAGTCACAAGGAAAAAAGCAATAGAAAGCTCAGGATCCTCGGAGGATGAAACCTATGAGCGCCCTTCTAAAAGAGCTGGAAGGAAATCCCGCAAAGAAATGAGAGAAGAAGAGGCTGAAAGACTCAAAACTCAAGGAAGTCAGGCCACAATAGAAATGTCCATTGGACAAAATACCAGACTGAGGCCTTCCAAGGGAGGTCCCAACCCTCCTCTAAGTAAATAATGAAGCTTGTCTCTTGGAACTGCAGAGGACTGGGGAATCCCTCTAAAATAGAAGCAGTCAAGGACCTATTTAAAACAAAACCCTCAGACATTCTCATGCTCCAAGACACTAAGATTGAAGGGCAAGCCCTCCTAGATATCAGTAAGTCAAAGTGGAATAAAATTACAGGCAAGGCAGTTAGCGCCAGGGGCACTTCCGGAGGGTTGGCATCTCTTTGGTCAGAATGCACCTTCTAGCTCCACAAATTTCAAGAATCTCAGCATTGGATCTTCACGGAACTGATGCATAAAGCTAGTAAGTTGACCATCTCCCTCTTCAATCTTTATGTTCCTGTAAATTACTCTGAAAAAAGAGAATGCTGGAACTCTCTCTCAAATTTTCTAGAGCAGCAGTCCCCTAGCAACATTATCATAGCGGGAGATCTTAATATAGTTTTGAAACCAAAAGAGAAGATGGGCGGCTCCAACTCCAGAGATTCCATGCTGGCCACTGTGGAGGAGCTCTCCCAGAGTTGGGATCTCTTAGACTTCATTCCATTCCGCGGGCTTTTCACATGGTCAAATAACCGAGTTGGGCCGGATCACATTTCTGCCCGCCTGGACCGTTTTCTGGTTCAAAGCGCCCTTATGATGAACAAAAATATCATCATCACAAAAATTCTGCCCAAATTGACCTCAGACCACAATCCAATACAGCTTCTACTGGAAGATGAAGAATATCTAGGTCCCATTCCTTTTCGTTTCAGTCCTCTTTGGACCGAGAGAGTGGGCTTCATGGGGACTGTGAAAGCTACATGGGATAAACCTTTCTTAGGCTCCTCTAGCTATGTCTAGGAACAAAAGTTGAAGGCCAGAAAACATGCGTTGAAGGAATGGATAAAAAACCCAGATCCCACTCCAACTAATCAAAGAAAAGAGGTAGTTCAGATGTTGCACTCCCTGCAATTAGAAATGGAAAATAAAGACATCACAGCAGAGCTCTTGGAAAAGGAAGTAAAAGCTCAATGATCCACTTACCAATCCTTTCAAGCCAAAGAAGAATACTGGAGGCTAAAATCCAAAAGTCTGTGGCTAAAGGCAGGTGATCGGAACACCTCTTTTTTCCACCGACAATATAGAGCTAGACTGTCCTGGAATCATATAGCTGAAATCAAAACTTCGGAGGGCCAATTCTGCAAAGGATTCAACCAGGTTAAAGACGTTGCTGAAACTCATTTCAGGAATCTATACAACGATGGAATCCAAGGCAATGATGAGGAAACTGCTGACTTCCTCTCTAACATCCCTTTACTCGTCAACCCTGAAGATAATACAGCTCTTTGTAGTCCCATTTCTGAGGAGGAAATTATCAATGTAATCTGGTCCATGGAAGCCGACAAGGCCCCTGGGCCTGACGGATTTACAATCCATTTTTACAAATCTTGTTGGGAAATTATCAAATCTGATCTCCTTAAAATGATAAGAGGCTTCATGAAAAAAGCTAAGATAGGAGGAGGAACCAACTCCACCTACCTAGCTTTAATTCCCAAGGAAACCAATCCTGATTCCTTTGCCAGATTTAGGCCTATATCGCTGTGTAATGCATCTTACAAAATTATAGCCAAACTCTTAGCAAATCGAATCAAGCCCCTGCTCAAAATATTGATCTCCAGTTCTCAAGGCAGATTCGTGGAAGGCAGGCACATTATGGATAACGTTATTCAAATTTAGGAGACCATTCATTCAAGCAAACAGTGAGGGGAGAAAGGTATGTTGATTAAACTTGATATGGAAAACACTTTCGACAGAGTTAATCGCTTGTTCCTTTGCAAAGTTCTGCTCTCTTTTGGCTTCTCTCAGCATTTTGTTCAGCTCATAAAAGCATGTATTTATTCCCCATGGATTTCTCCCCTTATCAATGGCCGTCCAACCAATTTCTTCCAAGCGTGGAGAGGTATCAGGAAGGGATGCCCTCTCTCCCCCTTCCTATACATCCTTATGGTAGATTCCCTCAGTAGAAAACTCTCAGCTGAAAGAATCGTTGGCTCCCTCTCGGGCCTCAAACCTTCCAATGGATCAGCCCCTCTGAATCACGCTCTCTTTGTGGATGATTCCCTGCTCCTTGGAGGTGCTTCCTCCAGAATTGCGAAAGCCTTCGTCTCTGTTCTGAGAAGTGATTGCAGGTTTTCTGGCGCTCTTGTTAATGAGAGTAAAAGTGAAATCTTCAGTTGGAATATTGATCAGCAAGAGATCACTAACATTTCAAAGCTTCTCAGATTCAAAGGACATGCTCAATGGGACAGGTTCAAGTACCTTGGTCTTCCTATCTCCTCTGGCGTGAATAAGAGGTCCCTCTGGAATGACATCATCAGCAAAATTAAATCTAAAATCACTGCTTGGGAAGGATACTGGTTAACAAAAGGCGGCAAAATCATCCTTATCAAATCTCAGTTGTTAGCTCTTCCTATTTATCAAGCAACTTTTATTCTGGCTCCAAAAAATGTAATGGAGCAGATCTCTACTCTCCTTATGGATTTCTTATGGCAAGGTGGGAAAGAAAATGACAAAAAAACACATTTAGTTAACTGGGACATGGTTAAGAGGCCGATTGCTGAGGGTGGACTGCAAATCTGTGACCCTTCCCTTGTTAACACAGCGCTGGGAGGCAAGATATTGTGGAAGATAATCCACGATCCCTCTCATCCTGTCAGTGTTATATTACGGTCAAAATACGTAGACAATGACGCCCTCAGGAAAATGCAATTGGACAGTTCTGTAAATTGCACGCAGGTTTGGAGGCTCTGCTGCAAAAGTAGCAAAGTTTTCAAAAATTTCATGTACAGAATTCCTGGTAACGATAAGCGAACTCATCTGTGGAATGATCGCATCATGGGGTGTGATCCTTTGGCAGAAAATGAAGAAATTGCTGATCTCAGAAATTGGTTGGAAAGAGCAGGGGTGAACAACATTTTCGATCTGTCAAACTGGGACAATCGTGGTGATTGGACAAGCTGAGACTTTCACGAAGTCCCTGCTTGTTTAACCGTTCAACAGAACCTGCTCGAGGATCTGCTTGAAGACGTCGCTCCAGTCAATAGATTCATGAAGGATAGTTGGGGATGGGGCCAGACAAGAGTTTATACAACTGCAGAGGGATATAGAGCTCTACAGGGCTCTAAGAACAGCAATCAAACTCCTACCTTCTAGAAACAAGTTTGGGAGCCGTTAGCTCTTCCAAAAGTAAATTTTTTCTTCTGGACTCTGGCTCACAATAAAATTTTAATGGGAGATAATCTAGTAAAAAGGAAGATCGAAGGGCCTCATAGATGCGTGCTTTGCAGATGTAATCTCAAAACTTCCCAACATATTTTCTTAGACTGTCTCTTCGCCAAAGAGGTGTGGGGTCTTATACTTCAAGACTTTCAGATCTCTTTCCCTTCACAGATCTCTGTCTCGGATCTCTTTGCCTCATGGAGTACCTGCTACCCTCAACGTATCCGTCCCAAGTCTTTCTGGCGCAAATTTTGGATAGCTCTCCCCAAATTTTTTTGTTGGCAGCTTTGGTTGGCTCGTAACCAGCAGATCTTCAAAGATATGCATCATTCTCTAACTCAAGTTGCTGCAAAGGCCAAGTCTCTCCTCTTGGAAGTGGCTCAACAACAATACTACAAAGAAGATTCTCTGCTCACACCAGAAGAAAAGAGGTGGATATCCCTAGAGCCACATCCTCGTAATTACCTCCTCACCCCCCAGAAAGTTAATCCGGATTGGCAAAAAAGAGTTCCAGATGAAATCTTCCAAAATTGGTGGAGGGCTCAAAAATTAACCACTATATTCTTTGATGGGGCATCCACAGGGAATCCCGGTGCTGCAGGTGCTGGTGGGGTCATCTACTCCACGGATGGGTCACATAGAGATTCTTTCTACTAGGGTCTAGTTCTGAAAACTAACAATCAAGCTGAGATCCTCATGCTTCTCAAATCTTGTCTTATTGCTAGAGAGAAAGGTGCCAAAGACCTCCAAGTCTTCGGAGACTCAGAGATTTTAATTAAAAAATTAATCAAGGAGGATCTTTTCAGCAATGATGGTCTCAACAAAATCTTGGGCAGATTGAAGAGTGTCTTACTAGACTTTGATTCGTACAAGTTTTATCATATCCTTAGAAACTCCAATAGTGAAACAGATCAGATGGTGAAAAAAGTCTGCTCCCTCATGAAAGGGATATTAATTGTAAATGGGGAAAGTACCTTCCAAAATCCTTGAAATTGTCATTTCTCAAAAGCAACATAAGAAGGATAACAGCTATGTAATAGGGGTCGCCACGGCAAAGACCCATCCTCCTTTTCTCATATAAATAAAATCCATATCCGTTACAGTTAAAAAAAAATATATATATCACTATACCATCTACACATTAAGTAAGCTGAAACATAAAAATGGTAGAAGCAGCGAACACATATCATAAAAAAGATATTCAATGCATGAGACGAAATATTCATAATGTTAACACACGAGTCCTCATCAGATCTAATAGTGGAATCAAAAAATTTGTTGTATTCATTCCCAAAAATATGTGTCCAATGTTATACAATTCTCTTTTCTTCTTTGGAGTCCAAAAAAAAGATCCTTTACAATTCCCTAGAGGGATTATTAATAGAACAAAATTGACCCTTGGGTGTCCCTGAATTTTCGCCTTCCTGGCCGTTGACATACTCTGTGACCCAGAGGGAATTTGCGACTTGTGACCTCAGCTTTGACTATGACCTGTGACTCCTCTTATCTGTCGCGACCTGTGACCCCTCCTGTTTTCTGCAACCTGCTACTTGGTCATGGGAGCAATTGGGTGATTGTGAGATCAAGGACATCTACTTGCTATTGTTCTTTGAGGTAATTTTTCCACGCTTGATAATCTGCAGCAACTAGGGAGACCTTAGGAGTATCTTCTCTCAATCTTTGAAGGCACTCGAGAGAGTTCGGAATCAAATTCCCTCTCTTGATCGTGATCTAATTAGACAGGGAGGCCAGCTTGGTATAGATCCGGACCGGCGTCACGATGAATTGAATAAGATTTTCTTGTGATGTCGGAAGGTCTTGAGAAGCAACTGCTTGAATGAATTGGGCGACTTCTTCCCATGTTTTTTCTTCGTCTAGTGCACCTAGAGAAGGAATGCAGTGTACTTCGGCCATTGAGTCAATGCCGCTAATTAGATGTTCATATGCAGACATTACTTTCTCTAGATCCTTGACTAGTTTCTCTTTGGATTGTACCTTTATCCGGATTTGAACTTTTTCGTTTTGGGTGCAAATTCAACCTTTCCTAGGCAAGGTGTCTGAAGCATACGGATACATGTTTGACCATTCTAGTATTCTGTCCAAGGCAATGGAAGCTTCCTTCAGCTGTGCGGTCCTCCTCTTAGTTTCTGCTTGTGCTTTAAGTAGTGGCATGACTGTCTGTTTTATTGTAAACATTTCTTCATATACTTGCTTCATGGTGGCTTCCAAAGTGAACAACTCTCTTTGAATGGTAAGTGGCACTTCATTAGTTGGGGCATTCTTAACCTGAAGCTGTTGGATTTATTCTTCTAGCTCCTCCTTTTCTTGTTCCGACTGAGCTGTATTTTGTTCAGAGGCATGTAGTCTATTTTGCAGGGACATAATTTCTCTACTCGTTCTGCTAACATTCTCCTCTGTGGTTGCTGCAAAGGCGGTCCCAGCCGATGCAATCACAACTGGATTGGTCCTGGTATCCAAGACTATATCCTTTTCCATTGTGGCTGTGAGAGGTGTGGCAGGGTTCCACACTAAACATATTCATTTTTCTTTCCTGATCTTGTGCATGAATTGATCATTGGTTCGTCTTGTTAGATCGAATACTTCCTTGTCCTGATCCTCGGAGGCACCAAGTTTTGAGAGAGTAAAATGCACATTGGTCGTAGGAGTTTTCAAAGGCATCTCGATGTGTGGTAGCTATGTCTGTTTCCATGTCTCTATAGGAGGTTTCTTGTTGCCTTCTACTTCCCTGGAGGCATATTCCTTTGACTTCTGACTTTCTTCCTCCCTCCTCCTTTGCTCAGCTTTTGCTTCATCCTGATTTTTCTTTAGTTGGTGTTCCACTTCTGCTTTAGCATGCTTTTCCTTTAGCTGGCGTTCAACTTCTTATTTATCTTGTTTTTCCTTTAACTGGCGCTCAACTTCTGCTTTAGCATTCTTTTCCTTTAGCTGGCGTTCAACTTCTTCTTTATCTTGTTTTTCCTTTAACTGGTGCTCAACTTCTGCTTTATCTTCCTCTTATTTCCTTCTTTGTTCCTCTTCCTCTTTCCCATGGGTTTCCTCCTCCCAATTCTTCTTCTGTTCTTCCTTTAGTTGTTTCTTTTGTTTATCCTCCTCTTCTTTCACCTTCTCCTCTGCTTCTTGTTGTGCTTTAGCCTCATTTTATCTTTGATGTTTAGAAGGGTTACCGACTGTATCATTCCTTTGATTCTTGGCTTTCGAAGATGAGGCTCCTCCTAGCGTGTGGATTCTTTCCTCTAAATTTTGATTATCTTGTTACTCTTGATCGGTCGATTCTTTTGGAGCAGCCTCCCTGCCTTTGTTGTATCATTTCTTGATTCGATCTTCGACTGGGCATTCTGTGTGCTAGTAACTCCATTTAAATTTGGCCTGTTTGCAATGTGCAGGGATGATTCTTTCAGGATCATATGCCTGGTTTGTTACGGGTGGTAAATAAAAACCCTTGGTTTCCTCAGCTTTTGCTTCTACTTCCCTAAAATATTTGACTGTGTAGGCATCGATAGTAAGCGGAAGAGTAGGCCATGGCTTTTTCTTTCCCTTGGTGAGAACCTTTGAAAAACCACTTGTCATCTAGTAACATACTTCTTGAAGGAGTAATTTGTTGGTGATGAACTGGGGTAGTGCGTGGGGTGCCTTGAGCGACCCGAAGACTTGGATGAAAGTGCTATCCGTGACAGGAAACCAGTTGGCCACTCGGGTTATTGTCTCCATGGCTCACCTGGACATGCACAAGGTATCTTTTCCAAACAACTTTCCGTAGAGTGCGGGGATGAAGTTGTGTAAGATTGACTCTATATCCTGCTTATACTTGGAGTCCCAGAACACTTGAAGTTTCTTGTGGATTGGTCTACCACACTCTGCATCCCAGTTGTGCACCCATCCCTCAAAATGGAACCTTGCACATACTACATCCAACACGTATGAAGCCATATAAAACTCAAATGCACATCCCTTGTCAGGTTCTTGTGCTACATCAATGTTTGATCTCAGGGCTACTATTATCAGGTTGCCCTAGTTGAAACGAGTACCATATGTAGTGACAACGTACATAAGGGGAATCTAGGTACCATTTAACATAGTGGCATCTGCTCGGCCATATATTTTGCACATCATGGCTACCACCAACTTGTAAGCTCTCCTCAGACCTTCTGTCTTATATTCCTGATCCTTATTATACTTGAAATTTTCAGGTTCCTCTCAGCATCCTTCCATAGTTTTTGCTATGAGTACTACGTGAGTGGCTTCCTATTCAGTGTTGAAGGTCTATTCCTGAGTGGGGAGTGCATAGTATACTTCCGCATCCCCTCCCTTTAGGTTAGCGAATGTTTTCCCTAAGTGATCTCGAATGACCCACATTATAGAGTCGGCCTTTTGGAGGATCCATTTAATAATATCTGTGCACGGAAATATGGGTGGATGGGCACCTACATAGTGGAGTTTGGACCTTTTGACATGAACGTACACCTACCGGCTTGGAAGATATTCTAGGAAATTAGGCTTGGTGAACTCCTAATATATTTGGTACCAAATCATCTTGTCCCCCTTTCTGAGCACACATGTGGTGTCTCTATATATGGGGGGTGGGGAAGGGGGCATGCCTTCTTTTGATATTTCTATTTCCAGGCTCTTTTTCCTCTTCTGAATAGCTGGGGGTCCCATCTCGCTTGACGCCGAAGAGATGGACACACACTCAAGCTCAGCGTCGATGTTCCCTAGCATGTTCATAAAACAATCCCAGGATAAGGCAGACGACATAATTATAAATATGTTAAGACCAATAAAATTTTCAAATGACTCCTACCAAACATTATCTGAATAAAATCTTAGTCCTATGACTTGGCGACCCAGTGACTAGGTCGCTAGATCGCGGCAGTTCAAATTTTCAAAAAGCCACGACTTGGTGACCTTGCGACTAGGGCGTTGGGTCGCTGGGTCGTGTTGGTCGAGACTTTCAAGGAAGCATGACCTGGCAGCTTGGGGACCTTGAAACTGGGTCGTTGGGTCGATGGGTCACTTCAGTTAAAATCTTAATGAAGTGCGACCTAGCGACTTGGCAACCTTGCGACTAGGTCGCTGGGTCGCTAGGTTGGGGGTCGCACTAGGGATTCCTTACGAGTTACGTAGCCGAAAACAGGTGAAATAACACAAATAATGATCATAAGAGCTCATATGGGCCTTGAAATATTTCTTTGGGTGAGTTAGAAAGGTCCGTGAAGTAGATAATGGGGCAGATAGGCTTCAGAGAAAATACAAGGAAATAAATGGGTACATGTCACGAGGGAGGTAGGTAGGTTTTGAAAAAGGGCTGTCGGGGAGCTTGAGCGAGGTAAAATCAAGGCTAAATAGGTTAGGGGAAAGAGCAAGATTGGAAAAAATAGGAGGTTTAGGCAACTTACCCGAGAAAAACACGCTCCAGCTGGCTTGTCAGAGGCGTTACTCGATCCGTCGTGCAGGTCGAATGCGACTTGCACAACCCTTTCATTTATAAAGGGTCGCAACTTAGGTAAGGTTGATGTGATGTGAAACCTTGCAACCTTGTGACCTAGCGACCTAGAGGTCGCATGGTCGCATGGTCAATTTTCTTAGGTGTTAGACCTACATGCGACCTTGCGAATTAGCAACCTGAGGGGTTGCAAGGTTGCAAGTTCGCAAGAATTTGGTTTGATCAGCTCTGCGACTTTGTGACTTAGCCGTTTACAATAGTGGGCTTGGATTGGACTCTATCTTTACTAAGAGGTTAGGGACACAAAAATTTAAAAAGGGGAAAATTTTGGAGGGCATTGTAGCAGCTACAACAAATGGAAATTCACTGATAAGACCTAGGCTCTCTGTCGGTGCTTTATCTTGAGTGGAGTGTAGGGGGCTTAGTAGGTTGTTCCTTTCATTCTGTGGGTCCCACTAATTTCATCTTCGGACCTTGCGTGATTTCTCCACATGTTTTCATGCCCCAGGGTGTTGATTCACTGTGTTTTCATTCTTGGAGACTGAGCAGAAAGGGTTGGAGTAGCTTCAAGGATTTCCAGGATCTAGCATAGTTACTTCATCCTCATTTTGTTGCTCCGCTACCAGCGAGCCTGGTTAGTACCTTGGTGGAGTCATCGCATCACCTCTCTGTGCAAGAAACCTTTCTCAATCCTTTACCCTTTATTGATGTGCTAATCACACTTATTTAAATGTGCTCAAGGCACTTATTTGACTGTGGCAAGTATTTCCTGGGCGGATGAGGGATCCTGACTTATTTTTCTTGCAACAGAGGTTGCTCTTGGTCTATACAAGGAATTTTGGGTTTTCCCGGATGTCCTTTCATCACTTGAAGTTTTCTCTATTCCCTCTCTATCTAGCAACTGATTTCACTGACTTTATTTTACATAGCAGCCCCTTGAGCCAGCATACTAGGAAATCTACCTGCGCTTGGTTCCTGGGAATTGGTCGGGTTCTCCCCATTGGGTGCCTATCACAGGCAAGCTCATGCCATTTTTCATTCCAGGGGTGATTCTTCATCGGCACAGATCCTAACACAGTATGGCAATTGAGTAACTTCTACATCCCTCTTACAACTTGAGGCAATGAAGGGAAAGTCTTACTAAGAGCCTCCTCGAAACAAGAAATTTATTGAAAACATGAAATAACGGAAAAAAAAAAAAAAAAAACAAACAAAACCATGGTACAAAGTGTGGTGACGGCCCCTTGGGCTGTCAGGTGAAATAGTGTTTAAGGTCATGCTCTTTTACTTGGAGGACCTCGATCCTCCCCTCAAGGGTCTATAGCCTATAAGTGTGGGAGCTGACCTTTCTTTGATTTAGAAGGGACCTGTATATAGGGCTTGAAACTTGGAGTGTTTCCCTTTATCCTTGTGAGATTTGTCCCACTTGAGGACAAGGTCACCTACTTCGAAAACCTTGTTTCCGGCGGACTTCTTATCGAACCATCGTTTTATCCGACTCTGGTGGATGGCAAATTTTTCCTGGGTTTTTAGCCTTTCCTCCTCTAGTTTCAACAATGTGTCTATTCGGGATTGTAAAGCAGGGTAAGGAGTGCCATGAGTTTCTTGAGATAATTGAAGGGCTGGGAGAGACAAGTTGGGAGGAAGGATAGCCTCTTTTCCGTATTAAAGAAGTAATGGGGAGGTTCCCAAGGAGGGCTTGGGTGTGACCTGATCAGCCCATAGGGTGTTGTGGAGTGCATAATGCCAATTTCGTTGTTGGGACAACAGAGTCTTTTTGATGATACTGATAAGGTTCTTATTGGTTGACTCGGCTAACCCGTTTCCTTGGGGGTAATAGTTGGAAGAGTGTTTGAGCACTATACCATTTTCTAGAGAAAACTCATATTATTGAAATGATGAAAAATAAGTTGTGTTATCAACAACAAGGGAGGTTGGAATGCCAAACCTGGTCATGATGTGTTGAGTGACAAAAGATATTACATCTTGATCATTGATTTGACGCAATGGTATTGCTTCAACCCACCTTGTGAAGTATTCTGTAGCCATGAGGATGTACCTGTGTTGCTTGGAAGAGTGTGGCAATATTTCCCCGATCACGTCAAGCCCCCACTGCTGGAAATTTTCTTCCAACGCGACAGAATGTAATGGAGCGACTGGCCATATTTCCCTATTGGCAAAATTTTGAAATTATAGGCATTTCTGAACATGAGTGTGTGCATCTTTGAAAAGAGTAGGCCAATGGAAACCAACACGCATGATCTTGTGAGCGGTGATTTCCCCCGCATAGTGCCCACTGACTGGACCATCATGAAGTTCTGTCATGACTTTCTGCACCTCATTATGTTCCAAACAATGTAGAAGAACCCCGTTGTGGTTCTTTCTAAACAACTTTCCCTAAACTAGCTGATAGGACGCAACTTCAATCTTATTGCACATTTCTGTTGGGCGGTTAGAGCAGGGTCCGTGATATCGTGGCTCAGATATTGTTGAAGATCGACATACCATGACGCAGTATTCTGCTGGGGTATATCATCAGTTTGATACATGTCGATTTCGTGGTCCCAACACCCTTCTTCACTGCCTTGCGGGTTTGCAGCCTCAACGGCCATTCAGCATAGCCCTTGTCCCTTGACAGTATGCGTCTGCTTGAATTCCAGGTCATACTCTTGAAGGCACATCATCCAGTTTCCTCGTCTCTTGCCTAGCTCCTGCTGTACGAAAAGTGAGAGAACCGTTGGGTGTGGCATGGACACTATCACGTGATTCTTCAAGATATATGGCCTAAAGTGTTTGACTACTTTGTTGTAATATCCAAAAAGAGGGAGTTTCTACAACATTGGGAATACCTTAAGATATTCCAAAGTTTGATATGCAGCAATGTAAGAACACATATTGGAGTAGCAACGTTATATCAATAGCTAATACATGAGAAGATCTAAATATCCATCTTATTAGATCATAGCAGCAAAATGTATACAATATCTTGAAGAAATAGTCACTCAAGTTAGGCAATGCAAGCTTCAAGAAAGCATGTACAAGAAATGTGAGAACACTGCTACATAAAGAAAGCCCAAGGCTATGACTGCGCAGTTTATAGGAGGCACTGCTACATAAATAATGTCAATACATGGATATGGAAATGTATAGCTCAAATAAGTGGGGGAGCAAAGCTCTAAACCCTTGGAAACAATCTCAAGACAATCCTAGAAGGATTTCCTGAAATATACAAAATGGAAAAAATTCTAGAGTAGCAGGGCTAAGTAGCAACTACAACTCAAGAACTGGATGGAGATGGATGTAGATGATGCACAATCTAAATCAACCTCCTCCAATGGATCTTCCAAGTGAAATTTTGATCCTAACACTGAAGATCTCTTCCTCCAAACAAACACTGCAACCCTCACTGCAGATATACACTGAAAATAACATAGTCAATGAGAGGGAATGTGTTGTAGATGATGGAAAATGGTTGGAATAATGCCAAAGATGATGGGAATCAGCTCAAATTTCCCTCACTGATCCTCCAAAGGAAAGAAGACTTCCTCCTCTGAAAAATAACTCCGGAAGTGGTGTTGTAGAACCTCCACTGCAACACCCTACAACACAATGTTATACTCCAGCAGAAATAACGTTGTAGCTGAAGGAGGTGGCTTGGACTTGAGCCTGAATGTGGAGAAATGAAGTACAAGATCCCTTAAGAGCCCTCTCTTGAAAGGAGAAGGAATTCCTAAACAGGAAATCCTTGTGCTAAGCAGCACTGCAACTATGCTAAACAACAAGAGATTGCACAAACTCTAATCATACCATGAAATCAATAATCCAAATCATGAAAAACAATGGCTGCCTTTCCCTCCTTTTAAAAAAACGGAAGCCCTTTCACCATGGGTCCCACTCATTAGGGTTTCCTCCACCAAGGAATCTTCCTCCCATTCATACTGCGTTGTCTCTCCAAGTTTTCTCCACCTCCTATCCAGCGCTATTGACTTGGTCAAACTTGACCTTGTCCTCATGCAAATGTCCTCTTTCACACTTGAGGGTGTGAAATCTAGCTCTTATGAATATCCCTTTTCACACTATGAGTGATTTTATTCATTTTTCTGCAATGTATGGGCCTCCTTACCCGTTTATTTATCTCCTAAGTGACATGAGAAAAAATTAATATTCCAATTAGTTGCTTGCTAATTTTGGAATATTACAGCCCTCCCCTCCCAAATGTTTCTTGTCCTCAAGAAACTGCAAGGATAGAACTGAGAATCATCCTCTTCTTCCCCTGTAGCATCCTCATATGATAAAATCCTCCAAGGATCAAGATGTTGTTTCATCAACATATCTCCAAGTTGTCCCTCCCAAGTATGTAAGTTAGCTTTTGGTGTGTATCCCAAATAGCTATCATCATGTAAAACATCCATGGAGGAAAAAATGGGTTGTTTGAAGGTCCTCTTGGGGAAAGAAGGCTGATATAGATTGGGATTGATCATTCCCGCTTGAATTTCTCCTCCCCAAGCTATCAACCTGTTAGCTCCCTGTAATTTCAGCATATTGGAGAGACTAAAACTGCAGAGAGAACACTGTGAGCCACTTTGGGATTCTAGGATCTAGCCCTCCTGAATCCAAAGAGGGATCTCTCTTATAAGTGTAAAGATTGATTTATCTTTAAGGTTTTGGGTATGATATTAGGCTATTTATTAAGAACGAAGGTTTTTGTTTGTTTTGGATGGTTGAGCATGATTTTTACTTGAGTGGAAAGTCCTAAAATGAAAGAGTTTCAAAGGGGTGAAGGTGTAAGCAATCAGAACAAGATTTGGCTGATAGGATAGATATGAAACTGGTTTTTAGTCCATTGGGCTATGGAGTCATAAAAGGGTTTAATTGTGCAACAATTTCAAGATTGGTCCAAGGGGCAGGTCATCTATATCAAAATATATTTTTAGATTAAATGATGGAATGGGACATTAAGAGTGCTGAAAAGGTGGTGTTGGCGAAAAATAAGGTCTCGCGGGCAAGACCCAGGTTCACAGGGTTGTGGCCAACAAGGGTCCGGAGTAGTCTAGTAACACGCCGGCATTTTCACCCTGCTCAGGAAGAACAGAGCGTCTCACCCGAGGCGTGCCGCGACCACATGGGAAAGGGGAAGAAATCACAGACGAGGAACAAACCCGCAACCACAGAAAGAAAGAGAATCCATTACATGTACCAGAATATTCATGCAAGATCACCAATCAAGTAGACAGACAGTCGCAACTTAAAAATTTTAAAGCAGTGTAAACACATCATAACCCATAACCCAAAACATAGAGACAGCAATCCTTCTTTATATTATTCTTCATCCAAGTACATGATTACATAGCTTCCTTCTCTGATAACTCATAAATCAGATACAGATGGATCTAAGAACAGAGAATACAAAACATAGAGAGTAGAGACCAATGGAGAGAACAAGTCTGATTCCTCCGCGGCTGCTTCCGCATTCAATCATTCCGCAAAAGCAACCGATCAACCAGCCTCCCCTTCTTCAGCCGGGTGATTGCCTTTTATAGACCCGCTCGTCGCGACTGGCGGCTTCTCTGCGTCTTTGCTCTGGCTTTTCCCGACTTCTCTTCTGATGTCTGCATGTTCTACTTCCTGTTTGCTGCTGTATCTCTTTCATCTGTACTTCTCTCTGTCCCATCTCCAGTTATCAAGTGCTTCCGCACCGCCTTGGTAGCTCCGCAACTCCTGGTCGCGCGGTGCGGTCGCGTTAGCTATGTGTATTTCCTCCGCAACCCAAAAAGAGTCCAAGTTCAAAAATGTCTTGGCTGAAAATTCAAAACTTAAACAAAACAAGGGCCCCAACAGGCCCCGACCACAATCCTTTGACTCGTCCGCGAGTCAATCGCAAATGACAGTCTCTACCTCCATACCTTCGCCGGCCTCTGTGCCCTGCTCTGCTGCTCTTTCTTCTTCTGCCCTTTCCTGTTGTACTCCGCCACCTGCTGATTCAAACAAGGGCCCCAACTCCGGGACCCGGCGGAGTGCTGCATCTCGAAGCTCCGTGAAAGTTACTACTGCTTGCTACCATTCCTGCATAAGCAGGTCAGCATCTTGAACAATGCGGTTGGCTGTAGCTTCGTCAATGGGCGTCGGTGCATCCCCGAACAGTGTGGTGAGTTGGGACTCGGCAGTGGCGTCCAGCTGATGCATTGCCTCGGCATGGCTGCGAAGGGGCGGCCGCATCTCCCGGATGGTGTGCTTAGTTGCCGCTGATGCGGCCTCGGTCGTCTGCATTTGAAGTTCCAGCTCGTCCGTCTGAGCGTAGAGCTGGTCCAATCTGGCCTGGTCCGTGGTCGCCCGAATTTGGGTGGCGAGTTGTTGCAGTTGAGCAGCAATGGGCTGCGTTTTGACTGTCAGTGCGAGGGAGCACTCCTGCAAGCTGCGTAAAAGGGCCGAAGCCGCTGCTGTCGTGGAATGGAGAGTCTTTTGTAGATTGACTGCCTGTGCCTGCTTGGCAGTGACCGGTCCTGAATAATCAACAGGTGGATCTGGGAGGGTAGGCCGTGCGGCCAACGCCGCTTGTAATTCCTGGTTCTCTCTGCAAATGGTGGTGAAGACGTCCCCGAGCTGGCGAGCTTGTAAGGCTATGCTGTCCTGTTCGATGCGAGCAGGGAGTGGGGCATGGTGAGCCCGTGCCTCCGGCCAGACGCTGGAAAGCGCCTGATTAACAATGTTGGCCTGTTCCTGGAGGTAGGTCTTCTCCTGCAGTAGCTGATTGCGCTGTTCAGTAAGCGCCGTGATCTGGTTCCCCTGCTCAGTGCATCGCCGCTGTAGCGCTGCATGAATTTGCTCGGCCTGGCCGGCCGCCCGCTGAATGAGCAGAAATAACTGTGCTGGAGTCAGTTGTTCTGCAGTCGTTATGCGCGGGGCGCCCTGCTGAGGCGTCTGTTCCTGTAACGACGGTCCTACGGCCGCTGCTCGGCCTGCAGTCTCTGGAAGGTGGACCGGCGTTTGTTGTTGTACCGAAGTGGCCATATCAGGCTCTGGCCGGTCCTGCTGCGTGGTTGGCGCTGTGGAAGGGCTGATTGAATCAACCCCAACTCTGTCTGGCTGAACAAATATAGTGGCAATGGGCTCCTGGGACGTGGCCACAGGGTCAACAGGGGGTACCACCGCGGCAGTACTGGAGGTGACCTCCGCCCCGTGGTCACCGCCGAAGAGGTCCCGGATCAAGGAATCGGACACAGTGGCTGATGAAGTGGACGGATTGGAGGAAGTGGCATGTGGTCTGCTGGTGGAGGGGGCGGTGGATGGAGTGATCGAGGAGGGAGGGAAACGAAGGTTGAGGAAATCTGCTGGGTCAATCAGCGGTTCCTCCGGGATCAAGGTAGCTGTGGGCGGCGTGACTGGTGGATCATCCTCCGTAAGGTCCACCACGGGATCTGCAGTACGGGCCCGCTTGGATGGGGGTGGCCCAGAGGAATCGGGTTCGGGGCCCGGCTCACCCATTGTCGTGATGATGGGGGTGGCAGAAGTGAACAGGGAAGTGGGAATTGGGGAAGTGAGGGAAGCAGTGTTGGAGAGACCAAGTGACCGGTTAAGAAGAAATTCATTAAAGGAAGGAAATATAGGGGCGCTACTAGAAACAACCTGGGTGGCCACATTGAGTCTCCGGACTTGGTCGTTCATATGCTCCACAATGGGGACCAGTGCCTCGGGCAGGGTCGCTGCGCTCCCGGCTGCCTCTGTGGTTATTGCTACCGCGACTGTGGAAGATTCCCCGGCACTGGTCGCGGCAGGCTGCTGGGCCGCCCGCATCCCATCAAAGTTATATCGGATGACTCCATCCTGAACGTGCCGAACGACCCCCGGCCATGTTAAAACCTCTCTGTGGAAGATACTGTCGGTCAACTTGAACCGCAAGGGCGCCGTGTGAAATGTGTGGTGCGGGACACAAGCCGGCCGGATGAAAGTGTGATTATGGCTGACGCCAAACCACACTTGTTCGCTGTATTCATCCAGCAGGTTCCGGGGTACCCGCTGCTGAGAGGCCACCACATCGACCATCCTCCCGTACCATTCACGGAACGCCTCCGCATTCACCTGCTTGCTGCTGGGGGCCGTGGACACCTGCCAGGGGGAGTATCACATCGCGAACGGTTGGCCCCCGGTGAGTTCCGCTGGTGTCCGTATCGGAGGAACATGCCATTTCCACATGGCGAAGGCTAGGAGCAAGTAGCCGTAGATAAAACTGGTGGTCCGTCTGTAATTGTCTTCGCAGGCCGCGAAGAGTTCCTTCAGCACGAACGCGCTCCAATTCAATCGGGCCCCTTTGACGCAGTGCTCCGCAATAGAAATTGTGTCCAAGGTGCACTCGCCCTTGGTGTAATGGCGCATGGTCTTGCTCGCTATCAGATAGCAAGCAAACCGGATTTCGGGTACATTGATCAGGTCTATTTTGGCACCCTTGCCACCTCGGCGAGTACCGTATTTGGTGTACAGGTCCGCCTCGGCCGATTTCCGGGCGCGTTTGGAGGCCGTCTGCCCCGCAGAGGAAACATCTGCCCCAAATTGACATAGCCCCGTAAGCCGACTAATATCTGCTGCATGGATTGGAATCTCCTCGTTAAACCACAGGGACCCGTTCTGCACCCGACTGAGGAGGAACCGGGTGCATTGCAGAACTGGTCCGGTGGTGCCGAAGACAGGGAGACTGCGTAAATTCATCAACGTCGACTGTTGAAGACCCCGGAATTCGTCCTTCATCCGACTGTTAGAGCTGCTCCCTGGTGTATAGCGGTGTTTCATGAACGTCTGCCAATGCAGATGGGGAAACTCAGCCGGGTCGGACAAGTTAGCGTCCATGCAGGGCGCATTGTCGTACTTGCCGACCAGTGATGATTCGAGCCGGTGAATTCTGTGATCCAGCACCGGTTCCGGGACGGAGAGAACAGCTCTTGGCATCTTGGCGCGTCTCTGATAGACCTGGAGGATTCATCTGGAGTTCCCTGCTAAGTTCTGAGTGCTCTGAGGCTGCAAGTGCTCGGGAGTCACTGAAATTTCCAAACTGAATTGGTCCGTCATCCCGGCGCTGATAGCCTTCATGCAAATTGGGCCATCCGCTGGCACGCGCGGGGTTGATGAGACTCCATAACGGCATTTAATTCTTGCTATCATGCTTGCCTGCGATAATCGTGTGATCAATCGCAGGCCTGTGTGTAATCTGATAGTTGCTGACGGCGGCATTGGAAGATGGGCGGACCCGACGGCGGAGAGAACTGCGGCTGATGGGGAATGATTACGGTATGATTACTGTCCATTAAGGGAATTTATGACCAAAATCTGAGCTATCCTATGGACTGACAAAAGGACTGACGATTATGACCTGGACTAACGCTGGCACGAGGACAGATCCTTCGTGCAGGACACGCTAGACTGGGAGAAGCGTCCTACTGGGTTGGTGCGCCGCCACGCTGGACTGGCGTTGCGACACGCTGGACTGGCCCGCTCCGACCATGGTCGGTTGCGGTACGGATGCCGCAACTGACGGTTTATTTGACTGACTGCAAAGAAATGGAAACGACTAACTATGCTCATCCCGGTTGCGGGAGAGTTATTCAACTACGCTACTCTACGGGTGCTCTCGGTTGCGAGAGTTATTGATGGAAAGGGAGAAGGTACCTACTCCTGGTAGGGCTTCAGGCGTGCGCCATTCACCCATCCTGGAAGAACCGAGCCGTCCAATTGTGCCAATCGAACGGCTCCTGAGTCGCGGATCTCGATAACAAAGTACGGTCCCAGCCAATGCATCTGAAGCTTGCCTGGAAACTTCTGGAACCGACTGTCGTACAAGAGAACTGTGCCGCCAACTTGGAAAGTTTTAGTCTTGATGTGGCGGTCGTGCCACGCTTTCTGTCTGGCCTTCTGAACCTTCTGATGGAATTCCGCAAGAAACCGAGCTTCGTCCAGCTCCTGTAGCTCGTGGAGTCGTTCCTGCAGTGACGCATCCTTTGAGAAGTGAAGGGACGTTGCGATCAAAAGGCTGGGGACGGTGAACTCGGCGGGAATCACAGCTTCCCGGCCGTACACCAGCTGGAATGGCGTCTGGTTTGTCAAACGTTTTACCGTGGTCCGGTAAGCCCATAATGTCGCTGGTATCCGCTCATCCCAATCATCCCGCCGAGCGTTGCAGATTTTCGTCAAACCCTTCTCCAGAATCTTGTTGAAGGCTTCCACCGTGCCATTAGCCTGCGGGTGGTATGGACTGCTCTTATGATGCTGTATCATAAATGTCTCCAGGAGTGATTTGACCGTGGCATTAATGAAATGCGTGCCTTGATCACTGGTCAGGCTGCGTGGGCAGCCAAAGCGGCTGATGATGTTTTCAAAGATGAACCGAGCAGCGGTCTCAGCGGAGCAGTCGCGTACCGCTGTTGCTTCCGCCCATCGCGTGAGATAATCAGCCGCCGTAATGATGTACCGAGCTTTGGAATGGCGAGCAACTGGTGCAATGGGCCCTACAAAATCGACAGCCCACTTCTCAAATGGCCGCAACACATGCACGGGGTGTAGCGGAAGCTCATCTCTGTGCGAAGGCCGTCCCGTCCTCTGACAAATATCGCAACGCTTCACGTAGGCCTTACAATCTGCATGCACCGTCGGCCACCATAGACCAGCTTGAAGTACCTTCCTTGCGGTGGGTTTAGCCCCCACGTGTCCTCCCGCAACTCCGCTGTGACATTCCCACATCACCGCTTCCCGTTCATGGTCAAGAACACACCTGCGCAACACCTCATCCAGGCCCAGCTTGTACAGCTGCCCTACGATCAATTGATAATCGGCCGCCCGGACAACCAAGTGGCGTTTTTGAAGCGGCGTGTAATCCTCGGGGCACTGTCCTGTGGTCAGATACGTGGCAATGTCAGCCAGGTAGTCTGGGACCGCTTCAACGCGAAACAGATCAGCATCCGGAAGCTGATCATCTAACGGACCATCGTTTTCCCCCGACTCCAATCTGGATAAATGATCAGGCCCGACATTTAGCTGGCCCGGTTTAACAATGACATCGAACGTAAACTCCTGAAAGAGGAGAAGCCATCGGCAGATCCTTCCTTCCAATACAGGCTTATTGACCAGATATTTTAAGGCCGAATGGTCCGTAAAAAATGTAAACTTACCGCCCAGAAGGTAGTGGCGGAACTTCTGGAGAGAGTACACCATTGCCAGCGCCTCCCGCTCGGTCGTGGTATAATTCTTCTCCGCATTAGATAGGCGTCGGCTGGCGAAGTATATCGGGTGGTCAACTGTCGTTTCCCCGGGTTGCGCTAATACGGCGCCAAGTGCAATCCCGGACGCATCAATGTGCACATGGAATTGCTTATCCCAGTTTGGATGAACGAGAATGGGTGTCGTCGCCAATTTCTCTTTTAACGCGTCCAGTGCCTTCCTGCACTCTGCTGTCCATTCAAAAGCTTCCGACTTCCGCAACAGTTTCTCCAAAGGGGCAGTGATTTTGGCGTAGTTGCGGATAAAACGCCTGTAGTATCCAGTGTGCCCGAGCAATGCCCGCAACTGCTTCACGTTCTCGGGGGCCTCCATGTGGACAATAACCGCGACCTTGGCGGGATCAACGTAGACCCCTTGCTTACACACCACGTGACCCAAGAGTGTGCCGAATGGTACTGCAAAAATACATTTCTTCAAATTCAAGGAAATCTAGAGCTGGCGACACCGATCGAACATAACACGCAACAGGGAGGCGTGTTTCTTCAGCAGGCTGTAAACGGTCCAATCATCCATATAGACTTCCAGGAATTTGTGAATATACTCCCGGAAAGCAGCAATAACAATCCGGGAAAACACGGCTGGCGCGTTCTTCAGTCCAAACGGCATGACATGGTATGCGAATGATCCCCACTCGGTTGTGAATGTCGTCTTTGCTTTGTCCTCTTCAGCGATGCGCACCTGATGGTAGCCCGAAAATCCATCCGTGAAAGAGTAAGCTTCGTTTCCCGCGACATGATCTAGTACTTCGTCGCTGAAGGGAGTGGGAAACGGATCGTGAATACAAGCATTATTCAAACTCTGGTAATCTACGCAGACCCGAATTTCCGCTTTATCCTTCTTGTTCTGGATGACAATGGGACTTACCCACTCAGCTTCCTCTACAGGAAAGATGAGACCTGCAGCCAGCATTTTATCGATCTCCATCTTTACCTTCTCTTTGATGCGTGGATTTAACCGGTAGGGTCGGTGCTTGACCGGCCTGGCTCCTGGTTTCAGTGTGATGCGTATCTCACCCAAATCCCCTTTGATCCCCTTCAGGTCCGCAACTGAAGACGGGAATAGATCTTCATACTCCCGAAGGAGGCTGAAAATTTCTCTGGTCGTCTCCGCGTCCCAGTAATCTCCCACCGTTGCCAGTTTCGGTTTCTCCTCCGTTCCTATGTTCAACTTCTTTGTCTTTAGGGGCTGCAAATGGACTCCTTCTGTCGTTGGCTCGTCGCGGACACTCCGCTCGCCCTCCTTCTCATCAAAATGGAGATGCCTCAGGTCCTCCAAACTGTCGTCCCCTGGTTCGCCGTCAACCCGTTGGCAAACCAACTCGCTCTTCACCCCTGAACGTGACGCCACCGGTCCCTCATTGGGCTTGGGATGGCGGAAAAACAGAACCTCCTTGACGGCTTGTAGGGCCTGAGATTCCTGTGCCATCTCCCCTTCGAATGAGAAACTCTGGACGAACTTCTCCGCAACTGCTTGCCAAGAGCGGGTTCCCCGTTTCCGCTCTTCCGCTAGGTACCAGGCCTGGGGGATTGTACCCAGGGAGTGTATGAATCTGTGGACCCACAACTCCTCAGGGTAGCTGGCGCTGCGCCACTGTTCCTCGCACGCCCACAAGTGCTGTCGCGGGTCTGAATCTCCATGGTGTTTAAGTGTAATGCAGGGCCCTTCATCCTCTTTGAAGCGTGCCCGTAGTGCATCCGCCACCAGCTCCCATCGCAGCAGAGTGTTTCGGTGATTGTTCCACCATCGTCCTGATGTTGACTTCAGAGCCACATCTAACAGGGGTATCCGGCATTCTTCTGGGACCCGGTCTTCCACCTTGAGGATAAAAGTATTTACCGCTTGCATGTTTGACAACGTGGGGTACCCGCGGATCTCGGTCCCCACCCACCGGACCTGCGCGATGGCGGCGCATCGCCGCGTGGTGGTCTCGTATCCCCCTTGCTGCCAATCTTCCCATGCAAGCTCGGATCCGAGTTCCGAGCTCTGCACACTCCGCCAACTGATAGATCCTGTTGCGGTCGGATTGATATAATCGTCCCACCTCCCGGCGGTCATCTGATAGAGGTGGTCCATTATCTGAGCGTCCTTTCGACTATCCACCGGTTCTGTGTATTGCGGTCCCTGATACGGGTCGAGAGGCTGAGTCACCCGTACCTCCCCATCCTCAAAAATCATCAGCTCCTTCTTGAGATCGATGATCGCATAATTCTCAAAAGCCCAATCAATGCCAAGTAAAGCAGGATAGGGGTCCTTATCGCCCATGATATCAATAACTTCAAAGTCGCCATATGTCTTTACCCCCGCAACATCAACCTCGACACCCTCGAGTCGACTGATTGGCAAAATACAGTACTGGTTCGCCATCCTAAGTTGGATCAGGGAATAGGCGAGTCGGGGCTTTCCAAGAGCCTCCCATGTCTTTCGTGGCAATATGTTGACGTCGGACCCCAGGTCCAACATCGTGTCGCTGATTTGGAATCCTGCGATCTGTGTGTTAAGTCGAAATTCTTTGCCCGTTCGTTGCTTGTTTCGCTTGACACGCTGCACGTATTGAGGCGTAGTGTCTACCAAGTTTCTAGGTTCTGCGCGCCCCTGCAGCGCTCCGTCCAACACCTGTCTGAGCTGCTGCCGTAGTCCGGTGTCATCAACAATCCTGAGAAACAGCCGGAGCCAGTCCGCAACTACAGCATCTGCGGCGTTCTGATCCCCGGTTTCCGGCAGCTGGGGCTCCTCCAGCCCTCCGTCTTTTCGCAGCTGGGCGAATGCGTCAACCGCCTCCTGAAAGTACTTCTTCTGCACCTCGGGCCGAATCAACTTCTTTGGGGATGCCGGCCGCACCACTCGTACCGGCTCCTTCTCGTGGGCATCCTCACCAGTCTTTTTTCCGCCTCTCGTTATTATCGCAACATTCTGCATGTCAGGGGTTGCGACCCCTCGCGGTTCTGAGCCTATCAGATTCGTGGCCCTCTGCCGCGCCCGCTCTTCCCACTTTTTAATGAGTTCTGGGCAATCTTCAGTGGCGTGGGCGTTGACCCGACACTGGGAGCACCAGGGTCGTCGCGGAAGGGGACATTCGCGAGCCACATGACCCTCCTGGTCACAGTTGTAGCATTTTACCGGCCCGCGTCCTCCTGTTCGGCCTCCCCGCATGCCGCCACCTCTTCCCCTCGCAGCCTCGTTGACCCGGTACGAGGGCCGATCCAGTCGATCCGCAAGTGCGTCTAGCGCCCTGCACTGCTCCATGTTGTGCGTCGTGGACACACAGAATTCGCAGTATACGTTATTCGGCACCGTGGAGTACTTCTGTAATATCGGGCACATTCGAGGAGGATGCCCTATCGTTCGGCAAATTTCGCAGTAGTCTGGGGTGGAGGACCCCGGTTGCGGTGGAAACCCCGCAAAGGCCTGTTGCGTCTGGTATACCCCCTGTGGGTTCATTGCCGTGCCACCCCCTGGTGGTGGCCCCCCCTGGATAGCCGCAACTGAGGGTCCAACTCCCGCGCCGCGCAACCGAGGACATTTGGTTGCGACGTGCCCCTCGACCAGGCAATGAGTACACCAAACATTCGGTCGCGCCGGTCTTGCTGGCTGAATTTCCTTGAGCTTTTCTGTCAAACTGGCGATCTGGTGTTGCAACCCTATCAGCGAAGGGTCTTGCGGAGCCAGCCCCCCCCCTGTATTCCTGGGGGTATCCCGCCATGGCTTCAATCTTCATGGCCTGCTCCAAAGCATCCTGCAGATTATCAATCTTCTGCTGAGTGAGAGGGGTTCGCGTCAAGGGAAGTAGAGCCTTGATGAACCAGTCCCTCTGGTGGTTGGGATCGATCGGGTAGCTCAGTTTCCCGATCGCGTCCTTGAATCGCCGCATCAACTCCCATGCGGTTTCGCCTTCCTTCTGCTTAATTTCCCATAGCTCGGACAGACCCTGCTGGTCCGTCTGGGGGAGCTTGAATTCGCGGACAAAATCCCGCTTTACGTCCGCAATTACAGGATTAGGGTGTGCCTCAGACCACTTGATGAACCACCGCAGAGCTCTCTCTCTGAGCGTGGTTTGGAACTCTATCAACTTCCTTGCATCCGGTGTCTGTCGAGCCCTCCAGATGGCTTCGCACAAATACCAGTGTTGTTCTACATCGTCGTTTCCCCGGCCAGAGAACTCTGGGTACCGGGTGAAAGATCCAGCCATGTATACCGGCGGCGAATTAACCAAGATAAAACCTCCGGGTCCTGGTTGCGTAACAGTCCCGCTAGGGAAAAAACTACTACTCGTAACGCTGCTGCTACTGGGCGTTACCGGCGCCGCTAAACTACTAGATAACTGACTTAATGCTTGTAACTGAACAAAAATATTTCTTAAAGGTTGATAAAGTACCAGGGGAAGGTCGGGATCCTGGCCATGCGGACGGTGCGACGTAGGGCTGTCTGGAGGGGTGGGTGCCGTCTGATCCTGAAACATCTGTTGCATTACGTCGTACCATTCATCATCGGAACTTTCTTCGGGCTGCATCTTTTCCTTATCCGTGTTAATCGTTACTGCTCTTTCTCGCATCCTCGGGCTCCCATGCACCCGCTGTACGTCTGCTGCTGTCCCGTCTCCTGTCCGGGTATCCAATCCCATGGTTCTTGTCCTCTGAGGCGCCTCCTTCTGGTTCTTTTTCTCGATCTCCCTTCTCTTCAAATCTCTCATTACCCTTCTTCGCCACCTATCGGAGATCTGTGCCCGCCGATGTGCACGTAACTCCCGCAACTTGCATGCGGCCTCAACGTCCATCCCCCGTTCCCTACTCCTACAGTCTACACAGCATCGGTCCCCTCAATCCTTCCCCCAGTACGGGTGGCTTACGCTTCCATACTCGTTTTGTGGAATTCAATCAACCCTTCGTCCACCATTAGGGCTTTGATCCACAACGGAATTTCCTTCAACAGTTTTCCCCTCAGCCCTGAGTGAAACACAGCCTCAGCCTTCGAGAAAGATTGGTAGCACTCAGCAGCAAACTCCACAACGTATCCTTCCAACGTGGTCTTTACCCAAAACTCCACTGCGCGGGTTAGTTCAGTATCTACCCGGTGTAGCGCTACCAAGTCTTCGTGCGCCCACCTGCGGTTTATCTTCCGCAAGCCTTCTTGGGCCGCCTTCGTTTGTAACCTCCGCAACCAGTTGTAAAGATCCGTGGGAAACCTTCCCCAGAAAATTTCATACGTATCGCTAGCTGAGTCAGAGAAAAGAACAAGCTCCCTGACCGCCGCCTCCTTTTTCTTAATCAGCTCCGCCTGCTGAGTAATAAAATGGTCAAGATGATCATCCCACCATCGCCGTATCGCTCCTTCAAAGATCCTCGAGACCATGATCTAGATCCCCTCAGAACATGCGGGTCCCGGCAACGGAACCATTTGTTGGCGAAAAATAAGGTCTCGCGGGCAAGACCCAGGTTCACAGGGTTGAGGCCAACAAGGGTCCGGTGTAGTCTAGTAACACGCCGGCATTTTCACCCTGCTCAGGAAGAACAGAGCGTCTCACCCGAGGCGTGCCGCGACCACATGGGAAAGGGGAATAAATCACAGACGAGGAATAAACCCGCAACCACAGAAAGAAAGAGAATCCATTACATATACCAGAATATTCATGCAAGATCACCAATCAAGTATACAGACAGTCGCAACTTAAAAATTTTAAAGCAGTGTAAACACATCATAACCCATAACCCAAAACATAGAGACAACAATCCTTCTTTATATTATTCTTCAGCCGAGTACATGATTACATAGCTTCTTTCTCTGATAACTCATGAATCAGATACAGATGGATCTAAGAACAGAGAATACAAAACATAGAGAGTAGAGACCAATTGCGAGAACAAGCCCCCGATTCTCCGCTATCGTCGCATTCAATCATCCCGCAACAAAGAATCGATCAACCAAGGTGTAGGCCTCTCTCTTTCTTCAGCTTCGGTGATTGCCTTTTATTCACCCGCTCGTCGCGACTGGCGGCTTCTCTGCGTCTTTTCTCTGACTTTTCCCGACTTCTCTTCTGATGTCTGCATGTTCTACTTCCTGTTTGCTGCTGTATCTCTTTCATCTGTACTTCTTTCTGTTCCATCTTCAGTTATCAGGTGCTTCCGCACCGCCTTGGTAGCTCCGCAACTCCTGGTCGCGCGGTGCGGTCGCGTTAGCTATGTGTATTC